>OX638301.1:30466084-31043360 GCA_951812265.1 Taphrorychus bicolor
TCCGCCACAAGACTAATAAAATTCGATCCTTTTTCTCGAAATTCATCTGATTTTTACTAAAAATGCAACTAAATTATGAATTTAAAGTGTTAATTTAATAACAAATTTAATTAAGTTTTAGGCCAAATTTAGAATTTAAAATTCAATTCTTTTTTTATACTTGGGATTTTCTAACTGAAATAGCATTCAGCAAAAGGTATCTTTTTTATTTAATGGTTTAAACATCTATATCATCTATTTAAAAAAATTTACGCGCGAAACGTGGAACACCTACCACACACATAGTTTATATATAGTAATATATATGTAGTTTTCGCATATGTCAATAAAACTCTGTTCTAGTTTCTTTGCAAAAAGATGTTTATTATTTTCTTATCTAATTTAAGAACTTTTATGCTTTTTAAAATGAGCTCTGAAACAAGAAGTTTATCATCAACGTGACATACAGATTCAAAAATCCAAGAATTTTTCGTCGAAAAAGTGTCTAATCGGTTATGTTATATGACAGTTTCTTCATCTGTTCACTTAACTAAGTTTTGTTCTTCTCGACATCAAAGTTGAACTGCTTTCAACAAAATGCGGAATTTTAGCATAATTTGGTATTTTATGACACTCCTATCAAATTATATCCTAAAATAGATAAATGTTATTTATATTTTAATACTGAATGAAAATTTCCAAATATTTGTTCGCGCTCCTTAATGCAGCACTTTAATTGTTAATTAATTCAATCGCATAAATATTTGCCTGGTCAAAATAACGATATTCATTATTTACTCGGTCCGAAAATTTCCTCTCTTTTGTTTTATTAATGCCGTTCCGTGGCATAAACAAGCATAAAATAAATGACACACGGGCTTTCGAAAAACATCCAGTCATGTATTTTTATTTCAAAATCATTGTATTGTGATGAGGCCGCATACATTGTTTGACTATGAATAAATTTATTACTAAGCATGTAAACTGACAAATAAATAACAAAGCCCACCATCGGCATAACATAGGTGCCCAGTAATATGTTTTAATCCGCACCTAGAAGTTTTAGCATAATTTATCAACACCCCTCGTTAAGCCCAAGTTAAAGCAAAAGTCGTGTATACCCATCGCAGATAAAGCGACCCATTTTAATCGAAACCAATTAAGTCATTACCATGATAACAACTAGCAGGTGGTATTCATATTTCTCAAGTAGGTACCTAAAACATTTAAGTCACGTAGACGCAAAGATATTTTCATTTTCAAAGCGTCTGCATACAGATTGGGGCATATTCGAAACTGGCTCCGTGTTGGCATGTTTTCCCCCAACAAAAGAAATACCAAGATGTTAACGAATTCCGGCAGTGTTATGTAAAATTCCTTCTCATAAGAGGCCGCCGCAACAACGAAACCCTTTTTGTGATGTTGGGGGAGCAATTAACAGTGTTTATCTTCCTCGACTTTTGGTTGATGACTGTGCTTTAAAGTGCAAATAATAGCAGACAAATTTAGAAACTTAATGAGGGAGTTTTATTGGTTGATCTGACGTTAACTTTTTATTTCTTACACAGTTCCTTGTTCATACTAAATATGAATTTTCCCGAGTTATGACAAAGAGACATTGTAATAGTAATTAATTATATAAGGTGTGATTGTAACAGATAAACCTCCTAGTAATCGTCTATTTACCATATATTTAATAAGTACATCATCTAGACTGTTAGTGAATTTTTAAAATAATCTCAATGATTTTGTAACTTCAATTCTTTTTTGATAAACATCATCATCTTTTCTACGAAAATAATCTCTAGGCTGGAAATCATTATCCATAATATTTGTGTCGTCTATAAATACTGTTGTTTTACTAGGTAACAAATAATTTTTTTTTTGGTGCCCAGTAATGTTTTCTGTGATCTTACACACTATAAAAACACATTATATTATAATAAATATGTAGCAGCATAAATATATATCTATTTTTTAGCTATAATGTTTAAGAAGCCACTCTTTACATGGATATGTTGAGTCACCAGGAAGTTCATATTTGTTTTACTATAAAATTTATAATTTTATTCTGAAGTCATTTTAAATATATTTTCTTTGCCTCATGGAGAGAACGAGAATATATTAAGTTCTTATCAATTCTTATTACACCGGATTACTTTGGATATCCGGATTATATTACACTAGATTATTTTTATACCTCGGAATAAATTGCTTGCAATGATATTGAGTGCTCAAAATCTCTGTCCTGACAACTGTCGTGTTGCTCTACAGGAAATTCAGTTTTCAAATGTGTGCCTTTCATAATTCCAATTACACCTGACTCTAGAATTTCAACTAACCTGGAAAAAGTTTAAAAGCAGTTTAACGCCGACGGATGATACCAGGAAAGTTCGTTGGCAGCGTTTGTGATCGAATGCAACGAACATGTAGAATAATAGCCCAATGGTGTACCGACACGGGACTGTCAGTCAACCCTGGCAAGACGGAGCTTGTGCTCTACACCAAAAGAAAGAAAACTGCATGATTCCGCTTACCCACGCTGTACGGTGAACCACTGGTACTAAAGCCTGAGGCTAAGTACCTTGGGGTGACCATCGACAGCGGGCTGACCTAGAAAAGTCACGTGGAAAAGGCATGCAATAAGACAACAGCACTGAAATGGCAACAACGCAGGGCAATGGGCAGGTGGTGGGGTCTAAAGCCACACGTCCTGCACTGGCGTTGTCTGGTGGCCAGCGGTGGACAGGGCATGCTATGTGGTGAGGTCGACCAGACTGCAGAAAACAGTCTGCTTGCCCATAACGGGTGCATCCAGACCAACACCGGGAGCAGCACCCAATGCCTTACCGGGTCTGCTGGAGCTTCCATTTTGGGTTAAAATGGAGGCGATGGCATCATGCAGGAGGATGCTGAGGCCACTATACAGCTATGGGAAGTGGTCACAAGCAGATCGCTAGCCTCATTCGATTGCCCTGTCGCAGGCGGGGCGCCCACGTGAACAGCTAAGACTGAAACAGCCATTTGGGATAAACATCCCAACAAGGGACGATTTCAAGGAACAGCTGCTTCAGCAACCTTCTGAAAATAATCAGGTATGGTATACAGACGGATCATGAATGGCTAATATACAGTCGTCAGGAGCGGGAATATACAACGAAGGCCATGTAGAGGGCGAGGGATTTGCCTTGGAAAGCAGGACATCTACACTACAGTCAGGCGGTCCTGTGAGTTATCTGCAAAAGCGGAACGAGTTCAAAGCTCGTTCAGGTCTGCAGGGATGCTCTAGAGTCACTGGCACTCTGGGAGGAGTTCCTGGACAAAGGGGCATCGAGGGAAACGAGCCTGCCGACGAATTGGCCAAGCCTGGTTCCCAGACATTCTATACTGGACCAGAGCCGTGGACTAGCAGTATGTAAAAGGTACGTCTCTCATACTCTGAATGAGTGGGCATGGGTGAGTACAAGTATGGTGAGTGTCTCGACCGGAGAATTTACAAAGAAGCAAGTTTCTCGGGTAATCGGTCAGATGACCGATTACCCGAGAATTAGAAACTTGCTTCTTGGTGAGTACAAGGACAAACTGGACACAGTGAGGAATATGTAGTCAGACCAAGGAAACTTTCCCCCAAGGCCTTGTGGCTTCTTGGTAAAAGCCGGCACTGCCTGGGAGACCTTATAGGAATCCTTACTGGAAACTGCAGACTAAATAGGCACATGCACCTCCTAGGAATGGCTGACAGTTTACTCTGCATCCACTGTGAGGCAGGGGAAGAGTCTTCATACCACTTTCTGAGAGTGTGCCATAGGTGGGCGCGACTGTGCCATAAGACACTTGAAGCCGCTTTTCTTCATCGAGAGGAGCCTCCGACTCTGAAATGGAACGGATACACTCGTTCATCAGAGGGACGGGTAGAGTCGTGGGGGGAATGAGGCGGTGGAGTACGGATGGGTGGAACGAGGGACTGTGAAAAGGGCCTCCAAGCCTTAACCGCAAGGCTTCGGCCGCCATATTATCTACTGCTACTACCAGGAAAACCACAAGAATCCCTGAACTTTCTATTTTTACGCGTTCATCCCAGCGGGCCATTTAATGGAACGCTACCAAATAAACTGCCAATCCATTGAACAACCTTTACTCAAAAATCATAAAGTAATCTGAATCATTTTCTTCAATGGCACTGCTTTTCGGGCACCTCTATTGGTGGCAGGTATTATACAATGAGGCCCCATTCTATTCAGGACTTGTTCAAAAGTGCTATTAGACCTTCGAAAAAATCGTCTTCTAAGGATTAACTCAAAAGTGCGAGATTGAGGGGGGGGGGGGCAAAATTGGTAAAGGACCAAGTTCAGAAACCTTAAAGAAACCTCCAACACTTTCTCCAAAACAGCCGATATAATTAATTTGATTTTTTTATTTCTAAACATTTCAACTTATTGTTGCTTTACGAGATTCGGAAAAATTAAAATTAAAGATCAAGAAATTTCAATAATTTAATTAAAAAATGACAAATGACAGTTGACACTTCAAGCGTAACTTGAAACTAACGATGACGTTATCAACATCACGTAACTCAGGTTAGTGCAAAGAAATAGACTAATATATGACAACTATGCGAACTGTCAGTTGTCACTACTTGTAATTCATTCATTCCAATGAGCTAGCATCTAGAGAGACCCTGCTGTTTTAAGATTGTTTCCCCCCATTTTAGCAATGGGTACCGAAGAAATACGGCGTCACTTCCAGCAAATTGACGTCACCTGACATCTTACGCCAAATAATTCGAAATCGTGATTCGCCAATTGATGTGCTCTGAGGATAATATTACCTCATGAGTACCCTAAAAAATGGGATTATTTTTATGAAAATATCGGCATTTGTTCTGTCCATATCTCCTAGGTCATTGATTTATTCACGCAATTGATATACATTTTTTTAAGTAAAGCCTGCGTCAGCTTTTTGACGTTAACACCTCACATACTTCAACGATGCCCCCATAAATACACTGAAAGAGAGACATATGAATCTACAAACTCAGAGCAGCACGACAAGGAAAACCTGTTAAGTTTAGAAAAATTAAGCTAGTTAAAGAGGAAGAAAAAAAATGCCAGAAAATAACCATCAAAAAGGGTATACGGAAGCCTGGAGAGGAAGAGGCCTAAGAGGAAATTACAAACAAAACTCCACGGAAACCTGGACCCGACCAAAAATGTGAGAAATTTAAGACTAAACCGTTAAAGTTATCTCAGAAAGGGCAGGTCGAGGTTGTGGTTAAGATCGCTGATCCAGCGCAGCCTGAGGAAACAAAAAAAAATATTGCCAAAACAAAACAAGACGAAATAGATTTCGTATCCCGCTATGGATGATGACTTGAAGAAGCAAAAGAAGACCAAACCAAAGAGAGAAGCTTCAAAGGAAGTTTCGAAAAAAGGAAAACACCTCAAGAAGAAAAACCTATAACTACCGGCAGTTTTCAAAACTAAATCTAAGAAGTCAGAAAAGAAACTCTCGGGACTGTAAAAGTTGTATTAAATAAAGAACAACCAGCAAAGCCTGGAGAAGTAGCTGTTGAAAGAGTTTTATTGAAAAAAGCATCAAACCGAAAACGAAAAAATGGTTGAAGTAAAAGGTACCATTCAGCTCAGAAAAGAAGAAGAGGAGATTGCTGAGGAAAAACTCGTAATTATGAAAAAGTGACATGAAAGAAGTTGGAGAGTTAAAGATAGATGAAAGAGATAAAAACCCGCTTCTAACGGATCCTCTCGAAAAAAAAGTAATATAATAATAATAATAATAATAATAAATTCTTTATTGCCAACAAGATCACAAAATATGACACAGCAACGTCAAACAAGAGTAGCATTATAGCTTACTAAAATTAATTACTCAAAATAAAGATTAAATTGAAATGAATAAATAGTTTTCTCAAGCAAAAGAGCCTTGACACGTTGTTTGAAAACCGTATCATTTTGAAGACGCTGCAAATCAGCGGGTAACAAATTGTATGCTTTAATGGCTCTATATGAAGGCCCTCTCTCGAAAAAAGTAGTTTGGTGACGAGGAATGTTTAACATTTCCCTATTTCTTGTTAGAATTGACATATTTTGAGAGTACCCGTCAGCGTTCCTTCTGAATAATGCACTGTTTTTTCTGACAAACATTACCAATGACATAAAGAATATTGAAGGGACGGTAAGTATTCCCAATTTAGAAAAATAAGGGCGACATGAATCCGTCGGTCTCAGACCAAAAATACACCGAACAATTCTTTTTTGAGCTCTAAAGATATTCATTGGGGTGCGTCCCGATCCCCAAAATAGTATACCGTAACTTATGATTGCCTGAATGTTGGAGAAATAGAATAACCTAATAGTGTCCACAGTGAACTGATCTTTAAGCCGTCTGATCAACCCACAATAGCTATTCAACCTAGACTCCAACATGCGGATGTGAGTTACCCAGCTCAGACAAGAGTCCACATAGACCCCTAGAAACTTTACATTGCTCTGCACAGGCAGAGATCTACCACTCAAAGCAACATAAAGAGACTCATCAGTACAAGGCTGTTTGCTGAAACATAACAATCCCGTTTTTTCAGCATTTAATTTTAAATGATTGTTGATGCTCCAATCACACATTTCCTGAGTTGAAGTTCTGCATCGAGCAGATAAGTCAGCTTTTGATTGAGAGGCAATCAGAATGGAGGTGTCATCAGTATACTGACAAAGGATATCTGAAGAAACTTCGTTCGTCATTCCATTAACATATACTAGGAACAGTGTGGGCCCCAAGATAGAGCCTTGGGGCACACCTCGACCAAGGCCAGTAGAGGTGGCATAATGAGGTCGACCATTGCTCATGATGCAGACGGACTGCTCACGACCAGAAAGGTAGGACCGCAGTAAGTCAGCACACAACCCGCGTAAGCCATAACTATGTAAGCGTGCCATCAAAATATCGTGATTTATGGTGTCGAAGGCTTTGGACAAATCAAAAAACAGTCCAGCAAGTATTGCTGAAGAAGAAATTTTTCGAGGTGGTGAAGAAACAAAGAAATGCAATTTAAAAAGTTACCACCGAAGAAGAAATTTCATCCGTATACGTCTTGCAGCAGCTCCTAATTGCCGCAGAACCAATAGAAGAAGCTCCTGTTGCTTCTTCTATTGTTTTAACCATGCTGAAGTCGTTCCTCGTTCCGCATATTTTCCTTCCTCCGTTTTAGAAATTTCTGTTTTCTTTTCTGTTTTCTTGGAAATGAAATTCCAGCATGTCAAAATTTCTCTCACTTTCAAATATTCCTCTACAGCGATTGTGATATTGTTTTTAAGCATTCACGATAATAACCACATATTACTGTCAAGTTCAATCCATGGCCTACTAGTAAAAACTACATTTTTCTTGGTATTTTAAAATACTATAAAATCTTACTAGGGTTGTTATACATTACTGAAACTCATTTCTTGTCCCCTGTAAACAAGTGTATAAATACAATATGGCCGTCATAAGAAAAACAGAAGTTGATGATGGTTCCAGAAAACCGAAACGTTGTATCGAAATTTTACCTTCACAGGTACAGAAATGTTTTCACAAATTTCGATTATCTTTTAAAATAAAGGATTTATAGCAGTTTTTTAAAAATGCACCATTTTGGTTTTCCCAAAATTTATCAAAAACCCAATTGGTTACAGCCACCACGTCATTACATTACTAACATAATTGTCTAGAACTTTCCCCATTTAACCGACTTCGTAGCTCCTATAGTTTCCGAGATCCCAATACATGGAAGATCAATTTGGGACACTGTATAACAGATATTAGTTACGTATACGCAAATTATTAACATATAACTTAGATATAGCCCTGTAAAATCTTTAAAAGTAAAATTTTTTTGGTGGCCAGATAGAAATGGCTTACTGGTATGCGGGGTAACAGCTGCATATATGTGTTGTTAGCGTTTCGTCCTGGGCTTACCTTGGACTCGTCAGTAAGGCTTGGTAGATCCTGCCTTATATGCCGGGTGAGAGTTAATAGTTGGAATTTGTATTTGATGACAAATTCGGCGCAGGAAAGGCGGTGTATATGTTATGAAGGATTTCGACTAATGGCGCCACCTGTGAGTCGGTGGATGAAGTTTCGACGCTGCCACCTGTCAGTAGGTAGATGAAGTTCTGCCACAGATGTTTGCATAATTGAGTTCTTGAGATATTTATAATTAAAGAGTTATATTTGTCTCAGTTGATCCAAGGTTCTTGGTAGACTCACCATTAGTTTTCACTAGTGCTTTTCCCTCACTGTACAATATACAATATATGTTCTTTATCTGCAGTCGTGATTCATATGTTGTTTTTTGTATAATCATTTTAGCTGAAACTCTAGATAGGGTGTTGTCTGTTTAACTTTTACCATAAAGAGAAAAGTTTTCCATAAAGAGAAATTTTCCATAAAGAGAAAAATTTCAAATTGACAGAATTTCTGCGTAGCTTAGATGTATGGCTGGAGGGCAGTATCTCGTAACATATGCAATATTTTGACAGTATATTTCCATCCAAACATCAATCCACAACTATTATCTTACATATTCAGTTGAAGTTTCCTGAAGGGGATTGAAGAGTGCATCAGAAGGGCCTCACCCCCTATTTCCATTTGGTCTATACTTTCTTAATTTTGCGTTTGCTTAAGTCCCACTGAGCTTCGCAATATCCGAGTTATGTTCGTTTAGCATATTGATAAAAATTATGTGATTGCTTGAAATATCTATTTGAACAATTCCAGAGAAATATTTTAACTGTTAATTAATTCTTTGGTCCCGTTTTGAAGTTAACTTATGAGCGAGAGATGAAAAGTAAGGAGTGTTAGTCATATCTTCATGATCATCTTCATCTTTTATTTATCATCATCTTTTATTAAAGTCAATTTGTGTGCATATAATTTTTGTTATGACTTCAGGTAGTCCTAAAACGTTTTGCTGCGGTTGTAAACCATCTGGGAGAAACCTCTTGAATAGACCTTCCTGAGTGAGGAGATGCCACAAGGATTCAGCTATATCCTGACCATCGTCCACAGATATTCTAATTAGAATATTTTTGGACGATGTCCTGACTAGCTAGGATTCTGTGACCTTCTAATAATCTTCAGTTGCTGTCTTGTCGTCGGAGGTTTTAGGATTTTTATTAATGCTTCATAGGTCTAATATTTGATTGTCTTTTATATGCAGGGAACTAACGGTATGACGCCCTAAGTCCTTCTATTCAGTATTTGCAGGCTGAGGTGGGAAAAGTTCAGTCATTTATATTAGGTATATGGTTAACCAACTTTAGAAAATTTTGGTTTTGCTCGAGCTCTGTTTAGCCCTATGTCCATATCTGATGCAGTTATAGGGCGACCACAGTATAGGGAATATTTATACTAGATATTCCACAGTATAGTAACGAAGTTTAAAAATTAACACCGTACTAATTAACTTACATTGCTAATTTGTCTACCGTAATCATTGATACCTTTTTACTTTTGTAATAACTGGGAGGTGCCAAGTGTCTACCCACTAAACACAACTTCCTCGACTCCAATTTTTTTTCACCCTCACTGATCGGTACGTCACCACCATTTAGGGTATTTCTCGAAGCACCCAGGGGAATCTTTGCTTTTTCTTTTCTATTTTTTTTGTGCTACATTTTCGTTGTTTCTGCCTTCCTTTTCTTTCGCTTGTGTAACTTCCATCAGAAATGTTTCGCAATCGTTCCAATTCTAAGATAACGTTAACATTACGTCAACGAGGCTGTTGGCCGCTATCTCAACTCCCACCTGTAACGCAACTGATATTCTCTGTCTGATCCATCTAGAGCAATGGAAGAGGTTGTGCTCCGCCATCCGCCACACCACAGGTGGGCAGTTGCTGTGTGTTTTCCCTATCCTATTAGTGTAGTGTCGGAAGCTTCCATGTCCACTATCTGAACCGGACTACTTATCAATATCAGATAGTTAGTTGTCAGATGACCATTAAGTCAAGGGTCTATATATAGACGATGACACGCGCGCCTTTCTTACATAAGTTCGGGAAATTATTATTAGACCTGCCGATAAAAATTCTCAATCGGAGATCCATAGATAAACACGCGGGGATTTCAAACTCCCATAAACGCTGGAAAGTCTTTTTGCTAAACCGGAAGCCGGAAACTGGTGTAAGTTCCACCATTAAGCCATAAGGTACCGGTCCGGATTTCCCAAGGTTTCTTGTCTCTCTATCTGAAGGAGTGTTGATTCCTCCGGCAAGATAAAACGGGTTGATGTTAGCCGTGTTGTCAAGGTCTAACATCAAGAGCGCGAAAACCTCGTCGTTGGTCGGCACTGGTTGTACTTGGGAAAATCGTGACGTCACACCGATTAACAGCCGTAACGACAGGCTAGGTTTCCGAATCCGACCCGAGCCCGATACCGTTCCAATTTCTTGTTCCAGACGTCCAATTACCGATTACCGAACCCGAACCCGTAACCATAAACTTCTTGAACCAAATCAACATCCCCTCTCCCTCATAAAAGGTCTTGTAAATAAGAAGCGGTGGTTCTTTGTATTAAGAGGTCCCTATGTCCGATATGCCTGGTCCATTGGTATTGTTCATCATAGAAACTAGTTAAATTACCGTGAAGGCGACAGCGGTCCCTTTGCCGCTAAATAAATTCCAAAGAGTGGCGCCCGAGCTTCATTGAAAAAGACCAATTTGAAGTAAGAGAAAACCTGAGAAAAGGCGTCGCAATATACCGAATACGGGGTGTTCATTATAAAATTTCATCTAGCCAGCTATGATTTTTTGACAGAAAGAAAGAGAGTTATAAAAGTACATCTTAACTTGACTATCCATCAAACCAGATCTGTCATTGCCACTGTCCAATCAGCTTTCAGTGGTTCAACGTTATTAGCGGCCATCTTGTCTTGTTTTTATATCCTTGTTGGTAAACTTTCCCGTTTCCAACATTTTTGTTGTTGTTTTCTAGTTTTACCAAGAAAATTTTGCTAAAAATGGTAATTTTTATTCCTATAAAATCTGTTTTGTATTTGGACAACGTGGCTTTCGCCTTAGAACATAAAGTTTTTATGTTGAAAAGCTACTATCGAACTGGAATCAAAGTGAATGGCAAATGGATTTATTTTATTCGAAATTACATGGAGGATTTCCAGGCTGAATTTCCAAACTTTGCTGTGGTCTATATGCTTGCCCAAGTTCAAGACAACTTTGGAACATGTTTTAGAATGGTTTACAGCTAGAAGCAGGTAGTCTGCAAAGAACACCAAACAGTGGATCGCACAAGAAACATACCGATGAATTGGTTACAGAGGCACAAGAAATAATGCAAAATACACCTGGTACGGTGCAGTTAAGTACAGTTAAGTAAGTAAATTCATTTTTTTTTAGACTTTTATAAAATATGTTTAACAATATCAATTTTTTATTAAACAGTTGATAAGTGAATAGAAACATGACTTCCCAAAACTCAATAAAAATGTTAATATAAATTAACAAAACATGATTAGCTTTATTACAGGTCTTATCGAACACTTTAAACACATATTCCATTGGACCCATATGTCAATTTTCCATATACCAATAGCAGATACAAGCCCTATTCAAAAACTGCAATTCCGATCAGGTTGATAACTATCAGCTGAGTTTCTTCCATTCATATTGAAGGAAAATCAGATTCAAATTGTCATCAATGTGGTTTCCTGAAAATCCCCTGTAAGGATCAGTCTGATCCAGGATCAATATTTCCGAAAAGTTCTATTGCGACAAAGTGTGTGACTCAAATTTTATCATTCATATTCCTATTAGCATACACAGTATGACTTTTTGGAAATGGTAAACCTGGATCAGATTGATCTCTACAGCTGATTTTCATCCAATCAGATTGATGACTGTTAACAGGACAGCCAATCGGGTTGGTTGAAAATAAGCTTATAGTAATAATCGACCCAATCTAGATTGCAATTTCAGAAAAGGATTTTTATGATCAGATCATAGAAATAGCACTGTCACTTTTGAATAAGCAGGTTTTAACCAGCCAATTTGTAAATTGTGAAAAAAATTGTTAAAACATGGTGCACAGCCACCTTTTAAACTACAGATCTGATTATTAACCATGATTATCCAGTCTAACATTATTAAATCCTTATCATTGTACCTTAATTTCTGTCCATAACATTTTTAAACAAATTCAGTTTATAACTATAATAAAAATATAATACTATAAAAAAAACGTTAGCATTTATTATTGAACATGAAAATACCATATATCACATTAAAACTGGCTTTCAGGCCCAAAATGGTTTATGCATGTACACATGTGCATTACAAACTGCTAATAGTATGGTTGCATATAGCTTTTCCAGGCTAGGGAGGGAAGAGAACTATTACACTCGTACACAAATTTAAGACTCGAGAGTATCTATCTACTTACACACATTTTTGGAAACATCTTTTCTTCTAGGTCCCAATGATCGCAGACTTTCAAGGTTTAGCTTCACGAATTGAGCCTACAATATATTTATAAACTTATTTTCATCTTCAGCTCTAATGTTTTAATTTTACATATCTTTGAAAATCCACTCCATTTCCAATTCTACAGAGATAAAACATTAGAATCATACACTTGTTTTAATGATTTTAAAACTAGTTTTCAGTTTTTCAAACACAAAACGGTTTGTAGGTTTGTGGTAAAAACTTCTCTCCCCACAGGATACACCGTGCATGGGGGTGGTGATTAGGGTGCTTTATAGTCGTCAGAAGTCAAAGGATCAGTATGAAAATCGCCACTTCTAAGGGCAAAAGGCCTGTTCAGGCGTTCGGGGTCACAAAATCCTCCCAATGCCCACCTATCTTCGTTTACGTACACATAATTTGTCACAAAGAGTGGGGTGTCTTTCTAAGTTTTCTATGGAATTTTAGCTCGGGAATACCTCAAGTAAATTTTAAAGCCAATAGAATCTTAAAAATCTTCAAATAATTAAAAAATCAAACAAAATAAGGCCGACTTATTTATTTATCAACATTCTGAATGATTCTGGATTGTTTGGAATGTCATGTCAATTGCTATTCATTATTATTTTGTTATATTTATTTAAGTATTCCCGCCCTTAGATTCTTATTGAGAACAAAAAAGATGGAGACACTATCGGAGCGCGTAATAGTAGGCAACCAGTAAAACGTTCGCAAAGTGTGAACGGTGATTAAATTTGAAATATTGACGGACAAATAAAGAAGGCGATAAAGAACGATGCTTGTGTCTGAATAATTGAACTACTTCATTTTGTGTTCGTGTTCTGTGTCCGTATCCAATCATCATTAAAATTTCAATCTTGTGACTTTCAGTTAAGTAAGACATTACGTTAAACGAGTTATTGAGTTATTATTATCAAGTATTTAAGCAAAGATATTTAAGAAAAGTAAAACGCTGTCAATTGAACATTTGATATTGACATTAATGAAACGTACCTAATGCTGGTAGAAATTATCGTTACCAGAAAGTCAAATGTAACCTATGAAAGGGTAGCTTGGGGCAAATTCAGTAGGTAAATGACTAATATGAATTAATGATTAAAATAAAATAAATTTTGTTAATTATCTTGCGACTGGCACTTTATAAAAATTTGAAAATTATCTACTATGTATAACTTGATGTATACTATGAAAATAGCTGACAAAAAATAGCAGTTGTCATTTAAAAAAACAATTGATGACGTCATATCTTCAAATTGGGACAACTTGTATAATGGTTTATTTTACAAAAAAGAAGACAATCTAAAATATAAATCGACGGGTCCAATCGTTTTTCCAAAAAATAAAACCGTTTTTTTTTACTGAATTTGTTCCATTTTAGAAACTCGCAATGTATATACTCCACTGAATGACATCATCTGTGCTTAGTGCCCTTTGATAATTATTCAAACGTTCACACTAATATATTCCCTATACTGTGGCGTGACCTTACTCTTCAGGTTCTCAACTTACCTGGTATCCCTTTTTCTTATGAACTGATTCTTGGGAAAAGAGATATCACATTCTAGATAAAATCATAAACTTAATAAATTACCTTTTGCGTTCCGTCACTCTATGCTCTTGGTTGAAACGTTATGTAAAAATTCTAGTTAAAGCTGTAAAATTTGCATAGTTACTGTGGAAAGAATAATACAACCAAAATTGCCAAAAAATACCCCTTATTTATTGGTCCCCTTCGTTGTAAATAATTTGCTTCGGGCACAAATTTTTAAACTAATTTGTATGCCGTCGGAGAGTGTGCCACTTTCATAAAAAAGCAACACACACGCTGGGCCGACGTATCTATGCTATGCGAGGCTGAATAGGGCGTCATTATGCTTTTTTCCTGAAGGGGACAGCTTGGTGCGCTTAATTTCTGATTTATTGTTTCCAGACTGAAAGGAACGCTGAAATTTTCGGCCGAAAAGGGCTTTTTTCGCATGGCGACCGACGTTCCCAGAGCTCATTCAATCGAGCGTTATTCAGGGAACTTAATTCACTACCTACCTAGTCAGTCGCAAATGCCTGGCAGTAAATAAAGAGGAATTGACATCACATCGAGTTCTTCCTTTTTCATAAAGCAAGTCTATACATTTTGTCATTGAATAGATTCCATTAAAACCCTCAACCAGATAGGAACACAATCTATCTCGGCTTACCATTTATTATAAGGCTGTAGGTTTTTTTTGAACTTTTATCGAGCAGTGTTGGTATAATCCAAAAGCACTTAGATATAGCTATTATATATATTTAAAATTTAATCTTCTTAATATATTAGGGTTCCTTGAGGGTTTTTATAGCTCAGCTCAACCCACTATAAAATTAAGGCTTAAATCAGGTTTTAAGTTAATCAAAAATTGATTACAGCTGACTATATTGACTCAACTTAAGTTAATCCTATAGTTTGTTCAGTTTTTGAGATAAATCAAAATTGTGCAAATTGCAATTTTGGAAAGCATTTTTTTTTACACAGATAATATTACTCCACTGTTTACTGTCGTCTTAATATTTATCCTTTCCCTCGAATATTACATATGGTTTTTGTTTTCCTTGCTTCTTAAGCTTGGTTTTCTAATACACATCACAAGCTTACGAAACTAAGACAGAGACATTGCTCACTGACGGTCTAACGTCTTCAGTACTTGACTTAAAAATGTCAACAAAATGTGACTGAGCCGGTCACATTTTCTATTGTTTCATCTACGATCATTAATTACTTTTGAGTTTATCCATCTTTTACTTTTTTTCTAAACTTTTACCTTGAAAACACGTTACCGTCTTCCTCACACCCTCTTGCCCCTATTTGAGCTCTCGTCTCTTTATCTCTAGAATTTAATTAATACCTAAAATAACTAACATCTCTCTTTCTACTTCCTTTTGTTCTATATTTGATTATCTCTTTCATACTCAGAATGTTTCTTGCGTCTGCAGTGATTCTCGAAATAGATGTTGCAATGCTTACATATTATACATTGTTCCTAAGTAGTGGCCAAAAATGAAATCTTGCATCTACGAATATTTTTAAACGGTCTTTGGAATAACACATTTTAAACCAAATTAAAACATTCACATAAAAAAATAATGATAAAATGGAAAACCAAATAACATTTTTGAATTATTGCTCAATTGTAGACGTTCAAAATATATTTTTTAAATGTGAATTGGGCCTTTCCTGTAATATTATATTATCTATAAAGTATTTCTGATGATTTCATGAGAAGTAACTGCAACCTGCCAGCAAGTAACAGTTGACTAAAAGTCATATTTTTTGGTTTATTACCCATAAACAGATCAGATTCTTTCTTTCAGTTTTAACACCGAGTTTTGTGTCAAATTTTTTTTTTGATTTCTTGGACTGGAGTTCCTTTGTTTGAATTATTTAATTTTGGATTCCTGGTTTTGTTCTTTTTCATTGAACCGCTTTAATTTCATTTTAGGTATTGTGTTTTATTTTTATTTTCCCTTAGAAAATAAAAAAAGAATAGCAAAAATCCAAGGACTACATGGAAAACACCTTGATTAATTGAAAATAGGATAGGCTCCATTGCTAATATTTATTACAACAAAAACCACTTGACACAAGTAAGCAATACTCAAACTAAATGAAATTCTTAATACTAAATAATGATGCAACTAAATAAATGGAAATATGTGCTATTTAAGCAAATCGATACACACTAGCAGTCGGTACCGTTTAAGCATATAAATAATAATTGACATATAATTATAACGTAACATTAAAAAGTTCAGCCCGAAAAAGTCAGGCTCAGTGGCAACAAAAGCGCATGCACGGCTGGCAAGCTCCGCCCCTTAATTTTGAAAAATCGACGATGATAAGCTTTATATTTTATTAACTTTTCGCCGAAATATAAAATATCTTATAATGTATTATATCAATATAAAAAATAGTAAGAATTATTTTTAGTTTCTAAAATGTTTCAGCTGTTAGTTACCTTGGCAAATTTGCATGGCGTGGTGTAAGAAAAAACTAAAAACTCATAATTTATTTAAAATAAGCTTCTGTTCTATTCCTGAATATAAGTTACACGTGACAATGCCGTAATGCTTTCAAAGTCATTTTCTGTTAACCTAACTTTTTAGGTTTTATTTTGGCGGGTACGCGCGTAACATTTACACATTAGTCAGTAGTTGATATTGATAATAAAAGCATAATAATGTAATTTAATTTAATTAATTATAATCAAGAAATCTCAAAAAGACCCAATACTTACCATTTTCATGATCAGAAAAAGTCTAACCATCCTATAAAATATTGGCGCCTTTCCTTGTCTTGGCTTACAAGTTAGGTATCAAGAAATCAATACACAATACACTTGATAGTCTTGTGACGTATTTTTAAAAAAGTATAAGTTAGCAAAGCCACATACTATGCGAACGGCAGCTTTGGGTAGGTGGAGAGCTAGGTCGTGGTTCAAAATTACATAAAAAGGAGTTGAAGCCTAGTATAGCTATATAAGCTAGACCCGTTAAATGGGCGCCACTCAATTTAACTTACAGGTTGTAGCTATAATATTAAAATTGAGAAAATTATCATAGCAATTATTGATGTTCATATTGTTTAGGTGATCAAACCAAAGTAAAACCAACAGGAATTATTAAAATTAGGCACATTTATTTATTATGGTGTTAGTTCTTACCTAAGGTTAGTGCAGGTACACTTGGTATTTAAATCTACTCCTACCGGTTGAAATACTTGGCCAGCTTGTAGGGCTTTCTTAGTAGTTGAGGTAGAGGATCAGTGCATCAGGTGTGGTAAGGCTGGACGGTTTAAAACCTAGGAGCCATCACCGTCACTAACGGCTCCATTTTTGGCAAAGGGGGCTCCATTATCAGCACACGTGCAGGATGAAACGTTGCACGTGCAAGATCCAAAAAAAAAGGAAGTATTGAGCTTTATCACTCAAACATTGGACCCCAAAATAAGAGAACTTTACTAGAATAGCCACATGGCTAGGCTGTAGCCGTTTAGGGACAGGCTGACGTCCGATGTGCCCTGGACAGTGGTCAAGATGGAAAAGGGACTATCAAACGTTTTACCTTTACCACCTGGGCTCTGAATTGGTCAAAAAAAACGGAAATTATAGTGTCAAAAAGGGGAAATAAAAAGAAGGAGAAAATGAACCGCGAAATATGAAAATCTTGCCATTGTTGTTAAATAACAGATAAATTTAGGGAAAGTATTAGAAGAGCACATGAAGAAAATAAGGGAATTTAAGTAAAAATATTGGTGAAATTTGGCAATGCTGCACAGATAGCAAAATAATTATTCAACCCATTGACACATGTCAATGTCCTAAAGAAGTCACCTGTCAACGGATTTCTAACCCTAGAACTCGAAGTAGAATGGATCGCAAAGAAACGATAATCAAGGTGAACAAACATGGCGGCCAAGGTAGTCATATTTCTTTGGAAATAAAATGGTATTTTACAGTTATTTATGAAAGTTTGAAAGGGAAGCCAGTAGGTTTTCTTTGTGAAAAAGAAAACGCTACAGTCTTTGGTCGCCCTTCCTTGCCTTGGCTTACGAGTCAGATATTGTAACACTTTAATTTCAGTAAAGGTATCTTAGAATATTTAAAAAGTGCTCAGGGAAAAGTATCAGGTTAGGAACAAAAAGTGCTACAAAACCGGCCGGTAAAATGAGTTCGGGGCGCCACCAATTTTAATCAATTAAATTGGAAAAATTCTACGCTGTTAGGTAGCTGATCAGTTCCCTTTAGCCTCTTCCAAAATACCCATGGCACTTGCAAACAAAATAAAACTAAACAAGTTTAATTTATGTCCTATAATATCAAAGAACCAAATCAATGTACAATATGATGATTGTACTTCAAGTCAATGAGTGAAAGGTTTTCCTTAATTCTACTTATCACAATTGCCTGGAATATATCTCCCTAGTGGTGATCACCAAGCGTTACAATAAAAAACAGGTTAACTTAAATACTACTACTTGACACGATGCTATTACAGATGGTCACAAAGGCTAGGCGCCTTAGGTCCAAAACAACGCAAAAGGTAGTGGCTATTGGCCCTCCAAAAATGATGGTGGTAGCTGTCTGCCTCTTACAACAATAGTGGTGGTTTTCGAACAATAAGTTGGTGATTTGCACCCCTCGGTAACAATAATGTGGTGCTTAACCTTCAGAAACAATAATGGTGCCTGGTAGCCCCTTGGAAACACTAAAGTGGCTGTTGGCCTCCTTGGAAAGACTAAAGGTGGCGCTAGGCCCCCTTCGAAACACTAATGGTGGCGGTAGGCCCCCTTGGAAACACCCTAGGAAGGACATTATTTACTAAGATGCCCCTTCACCTAGTTTATTTTTCATTTATATGTATGTTTCGTGAAGCGATTACATTTAACCAATAAAGTGACAGAAAAATTTTTCTCATGAACTTCTTTACATCAAATGGACTTTGTAAACTTAAAATCAATAAATAAAATAAACAAAAGTTATTCAATAATTGAAACAAATCCACCCAGAAAATTTAACCCCGTAATGACCCCAGATTGGATTGGAAAAATCCAACAAATAAAGAAAAATCATAAAACTCGAAACATAGATAAATTAATGAATAATTACCTCGTCCACGAGGGTTCCCAAAAACAGAACAAAATAAACACGTGGTGTGGCTGCTTTCAGCCCTGACATTAACCTTGCTGACACGTGGTACAGTGGCTTATGTGGCCCTGGATCGTAGTATAGGTTGACAAATGCTTTGCTTGTAGGCCCAAACTCTGATAGAAAGAAAATACAAAAGGCTCAGTAGAAGGAAAAGAAAACCCCTGAACCAAGAAGATGTCCGACGTGAACTTACCTCTTGCTGCACAATCCCGAAATTCGGTTCAACTTCCCTCATCCAGAAATGTTCCAAAAACTGGTCGAGTGACCACAAAACTAACACCAACTAAAGAAGTTTGAAATACTACTACAAATCGACTAAATCCCACGTAGTGGTTTACACTTTTACGTCGAAATGAGTAGCAGCGAAGAGATGAGTGGTGTCTTCCACGTGTCTTGATTCAGAAAGAAAGATCTTCACCAATATTCCGATTTTCAATAGATAAAAGGTGGAGGTGGGGAAAAGATATTGGTCGAGAGCGCCAGCGCGCTACGAATAATTGACGAATGTCAATTCTCATTGTTATCGAAAGGCGTTTTTGGACGACACCCAAAATACTTGCTCTCGCTACCCTTTTTTACTCGTCAGAAAATAAGCAAAATGTACCACTTTCAGTTTGTCCCACATGTTTTCCATTTCATCTGATGATATTATCATAAAATAACGTTTGACTTACGAACAGCTAACAAGGGCTATTAGGTGCAAGCAAAGAATTAGCAAAGTCCTCTCAAACATGGCGGACTTCCGGCCAAGAAACCGAAGCACTTAAGCTGATAGGCAGTCACCTCCATATCTACACAATTCACCCATAGGTTTCGTGCACGTGACTTCACTATTTGAACCTGGGGGTATGACAACGTACCTCACCCATTTAAAATACATGTAAATTAATGACATCTTTGCATTTAATTCCTTTTCTTTCAATTATCTTAAATCGAATGAAACTTAAATTTTGCTGGAGGCCTTCTTGAATCATCATCTTGAGAGTGAAGCAAAAAATAATTACCTTTCTGCCGAAATAAGCGGTAAGGAGAGCAATATTTTGTGGACTAGATCTACCACCAAGTACCACCAACCTTTTTATACTTCAGAACTACTTCAATTTCAGACAAAGGAGCATGGAAATAGAGGTTTGGCGTTCCCAGTAGATTCTATTGCCATAAAAACTAGAAAGGAATGGATTGTTAAAAGGTATAATATGATTACTTGGCTAGAAGCTGGAATAAGATATTTAAACATTTGTAGGTGTGAATTCTAAGTCATACATTCACGCCCTGGACTTGAAAATCGTGCACCAAATCCAAATAAGTCGAGCACTTTTGTGTCCACAAGGAAATAATTATAAAAAAAATTTCATGGGTGTGGTCAGAAATAGATAACACGAACTATAACAGTTTGAAATCCTCGAAACCTTTTTATGCCTCAAAACAACTTCAAATTTAGACAAAGGAGCATGGAAATAAAGGTTTGGTGTTCCCAATTGATTTTAGTGCCATAAAAACTAGAAAGGAGTGGATTGTGAAAAGGTATAATGTGATTACTTGGCTGGAAGATGAAATAAGATATTTAGACACTCGTAGGTGTGAATTGTGAGTCATATATGCCCTAGACTTGGAAGTCTTGCACCAAATCGATACAAATCAAGCACTTTTATGTCTACGAGGAAATAATTGTTGAAAAAATTTGGTTATTACTGTGGTCAGAAATAGATAACACTTGAACTGTGCAGTGATAAATTAAGGCAAAATAATTTTTAAGATGTGGTATTTAGAATAAATTGTAAATGTTCCTTCACAATTTAATACAAAAACATTGTTACTTTTGCAGTTATAATTGTTTATCGAAGAATTTAAAACAAAACCTGTCTCTTAATGGAACACATTTTATTGTAACAAACACTTATTCAACGATTTTCTTCAATACAATCTCACTGATACTGCTAGAATATAAATATATATTTTTAAGCTATATAAATAAATTCGTTACTGAAGTAAATATGTTTAAGAATATATGCCACGAAGCCCTTTTGCTATCTTCTTTTTAATATATCTTTGTCCTTTCGTTGCATTACCTACTACTTATATGGAATGGCTTCTGTTTCCTTACTTGGCTACTTATTTGTCATTTCCTTACTCTACAAGAACAATAAAGCTATTAACATATTAAAAACATTACTCCAGTTAAACAATTACAAAAAAAGAGCAAAACTAATATGATTGGAACTGTATGTTAAGCACCAATGAGGGTATAATTCTGTACTTACGCACCTACTTAGTAATATTGTATCCTCCTTGGCCTTGGTTAAGTTAAGCACTATGAAGACAGGCATTTGCAAAGTAGAAACAAACAAAATTCTGATTTCAGCATTTCTTATTCCCAAAATATTTGGAGTTGAAATAATGGGCTTCTTAACAGTTGCTCCAATCACGTAATGCTCAGATATCAATAGTGTGATTTGAAAGTACATTTTTAAACAGTACCTGAAGCAGATTAAGGTCTGTGTAGGCAAAATCTGCAAAGTTCCAATTTTATGTAATTTCTGTACAGTTATGAGGCAATGTTATCCAATAGCTCCGACCTGGATATGGGAAATGTACTGCTTAGAACAACTCACTTTTGGTTCAGGGTAAATATCTTAACAAATATTAAAGAAAAAATACGTCAATGTAATTTTTTGAGGTTGTTTTACCACCAAGTTCGATCAATCTGTCAATATATCAGTCAATCAATCCGACATATGAAATAAGTCAGTTGTTTATTTATTTCCAAGTTTTGGGGTTATAATTTCGTAAACTTAATAAAATCTGTGGCCTCCCCTATTGAAACAAAGGCAAGGAAAATGGGCGCAACTCACTGCCAGCACAGTCCTGAGACCCCTGACAAGACAAAACGCGAACCCTATCCACCTTCCACAGGTTAGCAAAAGGTAAATAAACAACCTCAAATCTTTACACTCGAGCAGAACAACAAACGTTTCAGCCCCAAATAAACGACAAATATCCGCATTTGCTTGACTAATTCTAGCGACAGTTTTCAACCGTTACAGTATCAAGAAATCAATACACAATACACTTGATAGTCTTGGTGTTACTGTATGACAAAGTATTTGAACCTATGCGATCTTTGACGGGAACGGTCCACTTTCACTACCACCAAGCGATGTTGCAAGCCGCCCGATGTGTATTTATAACTTATTACACTAATTTGTTTTAAAATAAATACGAGCCTATAATCAAAAAAACAAATCTTCGATCTTTCGTTATTACAAATTTTCTTCTCATGTCAAAAAGTAGTAAGTAAAAGTACTCAGAGTTGACCTAACCTCAAACTTTTGTTCTTCTAGAGTTTTCGGTAGACTGCTCTGTGCCCTGCGACATTACTACCATCCTCTGTTTTCTCATTGCGAATAGAAGGATGAGAATACTCCGAGAGCGTCTAGGGAGCTCTAGGGCGTCCGGCCGAAAACGCATTTTTTTTGTGGGCGTGTCCTACGCATACGTCTTGCGCAGAAGAATGTGCGTATTAGCAAGCAGTGAGCCTAATTTTGGTTTCCATAGGTCACTAGAAGCTGCACTTTTAATTCGTGGGGAAAGATTGACGTTCGTAGTATATTAACTAGTACGAATATGCGTTTAAGCAGATATCATATATATATCATCACTAAGGAAGAATATAACGCACTACAATCTTTAATACTCGATATTAGAATTCGAAAACACAATTTGTAAAGAGTCCTCAATTTTATGAGATGCAAGAGATAAGCACTTCTTCACTTCATTACTTATTGATTCAGTAAATCGAGAGACCAAGTGATAATTACAAGAGAGTAAATGTCTGATTAAGCACTTAAAAATACCTACGTGAGAAAGTCTGTTTAGATTAATTATCTCGAGCTTTGATCAGTCCAGGGCAGAGAATAATGCAGTTATTCGACAACAGCAACACTCTACTAGGATACATGGAAAAACAAACACGAATAATGCAATCAAATCACGATAATTAACTGCAGAACACGATAAAAGGACCCGGCACATACACAGCAGATTTATGGGCAAAAACAGAGAAGCTGATTTAGAAACTAAAAATAGAATCAAAAATACATTTATCAATTGCAAAACACGAGAAGAGAATTTCAAGAATGAGCAGATAACAGAAACACCATTAATTCAGTACCCGAGACTGCAATTAAGCCCAAACGATTACTTTATCGAACGTTCAGCCAACTTGCTGATCTACTTTTTGATCGATATATTTCCCGCCCCGGAGACAGCGAACAGACGAAAACTGAACTTGAACTCTCACTCAACCGGATGAAAGAATGCATTTTTGCAGACATCAGCCAATCATATCGAGCGAATCCGTACCATTAATTCATGCGCTGCGCAACCAATGGGGAAATCAGCAAACGCATTCCGACGTCCTCGTTATCTAGGAAAATAAAACTGGTTTGGGCTCTTTTAAGTTACTATATTATTACTACGGCTTTCTTTGAATATGTCTCCCTGTATCCTCTTTTTCTATGTTTCTTTTTATCTCTATATGAGCAGGAGGTTTATTTGGGATGTTTAGTGTTTGAAATCGTTTCAAAATGAGTTTATTGTTTCCTTCTTATATTGGGTTCCCCCAACAAAACTATTTTCTGTTTTTCTTTTTTAAGATTATCCGGATCTCTTCTCTCCTAATTCATTTCTTGAATGCTTTGTCCCTTTTGTAACAAAAAACAACATGCCGTCTTCATGGAATACACATTTGGTCCTCTATATCGTCTCAGTCAATTTGCCTTTGGTAATGATGAGACATTATTAATTTTGGTTGTTTCTATACTATTCTGATTTTTTTTATTTTAGTAAGCTGCTTCTGAAGGCTTCACAGTGCTTGCGATTTTAATTTACTTCTTTTGCCCAACTTTTTAAAGTTATAGATTGACCATACTTATGACTGTTTTCATGAGACGTAGTTGCAAGCTCCCTTCATACAAGATAAAGAAGTAGCAGGTCATTAAGCTACATATTTAGTTTCAGGGTGCTCTCAATTACGTTATGTCTTTTTGTTTTAATTATTTTACTAAGACTAAAAAAATTAAAGAAAATAGCTATTTATGTAACCAGTTACGAAAAGTCCGATTTTGTGTAACGAATGAATGTTTGCGGGACGGGCGCAGGGAGTTCCCGCAATTTGAATGAGATACACAAAAAAGGCTTTTCGCCACGTGTTTCATATAAGATTTTTTCTAATTTTGACTACAAATACCTACTTTGAGAGAGAGTTATTATTATTATTAAACTAGTTACGAAAAGTAGAACGTTACGTCACTGTCATTAATATTGAAAAGTGCCACTTTATATGTCCAAATTAGAAAAAGGAATTTTATTTTCTTTATTCGACTAGAGTTGACATTAAACATTTTTATGCACAGTTTAGATTTATTTTTAATTAGGAAGAAACGCTAATTATTTAACTTTCAGTAAGTATAAAAATATAAAATTATTCTTAATTTATAAGACTCTGGAGGCATTCACGGCCGGTCAAAATACAATCTAAAGTGTTTTCCGGGCTTTGAAGCCGTGGTTCAGTGGAATTTCTTCCTACGTTTCGTCTACAGCTGCGCCAGACATTATCAAAAGCGTTGAGGCAATGGGCGAAATTATCTCCCGTGCTTCCCGACGTTGACTGATTTGACGGTGGGAAGCTGCGTGGTACTTATTCCCCCGCCATTGTCCTGCAATGGAGGGCCTGGGTTGGAGGCAATAGTGGCGCGGGGTTTGGACGATGTTGAAGTATGTCGAAGAACTCGCTTCAAGTTCCAATCTGCATTTAGAAACGTAATTTCCTCCTTTTAAATTGTTGTCGTGTGTAAAGATCTCAATGGGCTCTCTCATTAGTCTCGGATAGAAACGCTGCTATTGATATATTATATCCACCTCGTTGAAAAAGATGTCGTGACCTTTGGAGAACTCTGGCGTACTCTGCTAACTTTTGTGTTTTTCCCAGCCTGCAACTCCTCTTGTGTTCCGTAAGTCTCGTGTTGACACTGCGTTTTGTGGTGCCATAGTATACCGAGCCACAGCTGCATGGAACTCGGTAAACTAGGGGATCTCTGCGGTTTTTGGCCAATCTCAAGCCCTGATGATGATTTGATCCGTTATTGAGATATCGATCAGTGTGTGTCGGTTTTCTATAAACAGTGTGCGCAAGCTTCCTATTCGGTATCCTTAATACTAAGACCAAAAACGGTAGTCGTTCTTCCTTTTTCTATCTCCACAGTGAATTGAATTTTTGGGTTGATAAAATTGGGGTGTAAGAGGAAGTTTTGAAGTTTGTCCACGCCATGGCACCAAAAAACAAAGGTGTCGTCCACGTATCGGAAAGAGCATTTTAGCCTCTTATTTGCGGTTGCCAACGCCTTAGCCTCGAAAATGTTCATAAAATATTTAGTTGGCTATTACTGGACTAAGGAGGCTGTCCATAGCTCCACCATCAGTTTGTTCGTAGAAAGACTCCTTCCATTGAAAATATGTAGTGGTTAGGCAGTATTGGAACAATTTGGCAATATCTTGTGGAAATTCCTGGTTAATATGCTCCATGGCTTCCTTAATGGATACCATCGTGAAGAGCGACACAACATCGAAGCTATCGAGAATTTCTCCTGGAGAACGAGTCAAAGAATGCAGCTTTTCAGTCAAAGAATGCAGAAGTGGAGTCTTTTATAAAGCTGTCAGTATTTCCTATTTTAGGTTGCAGCAGTTTTGTGAGGTGTGTCGCGATTTCGTAGATCAGGCTTCCTGGTTGGGCGTCTAGATCTATGGTGTTCACGATGGGTTCCAGTGGCACATCCGGTTTGTGGATCTTTGGCAAACACTTGGTGGCAAGGCTTGTGATTTTTTAACCTTAGTCATTCTTGATTAAATTATTGGTGGCCCTCGGAATCCTGACGGTTGGATCACGAGTTAGCTTTGTGTAGGTGGTGGGATCTAACAGTGTCCAGATTTTTCCTTCGTACTATTGTTGCGTTTCTTTTATAGGATAGAATAAAATAGAATAGAATAACATTTATTGAGCGTCATAAATAAACACAATACCAAAAAGGCACCATTCACGATAGCGTTCTTCCATGGTGCCTAAACAACTCCCAAAATAACAATACTACCCAAAAATCCAAAAATAATAACTACCCCACATCCTGCATTCTATCCAGTAAAACCTGAAATACTAAAAAGTATTTCTTCTTAAACACACATTTGCTGAAATGTATCATTATCTCATAAACGTTGCCGTTCAAAAGGCTCACCAACTGGTAAGCAAACTATCTTTTAAATCTCTCAGTTCTGTGCACGGGTATATCGAACCTCACAATATTTCTAAGACACAAATTACGGACGTCCTGCCTCGGAACCATAATATATTACATTAAATAGCTGGGGAGATCATTTTTAAGGATAGAATACACAAACAGAGCAAACTGCTGTTTCCTCTAAAGTTAAATTTAAAAATATTGTTTTGAAGATAAGTAGGAGTACTATGCTCATACTTCGAAACTTCATATATGAAGTGATTGCAGCAATTCTGTGCCAGTTGTATTTTTTCACAGAATTTCGCAGACAGGTAAAAATAATACACAACATCCTAATAATCTAAGCACCGCAACCTTTGCGTAATATGAACCTCAAAGCTCAGAGAACTGTCAAGAACCAGGCCAAGACTCATTGCCGTATCAGTAAATGGTAGTATATTCCCATTAACATGCAAATATGCAAAATTATAAAGATCTGCTCTATATTTAGGAACCTTTGCACCTTTTAGTAAGTACTTTTTTAGCATTTAACCATGGTTACTGGACCATTCATTGATTAGTCTAAGGTCATAGTTGAGGACCCCAATTGCTCTGCCAGTGTCTTCAGGAGGAAACGAGTCAAGAAGTTGTGTGTCGTCTGCATAGAGATGAACTGCAGAGAACTTGAGCAGGCAGGCAAGATGTGTAAATACTAAACAATAATAGTCCTAAGATGCTGCCCTAAGGCACTCCCCGATTGGACACTAGGGTACTTGACCTGTGAACTTCAATAATCTGCCTGCGTCCCCTTAAGTAACTTGAAAACCATCTGTGTGTAGGTGGTTTTCAAGTCGAAGACAAACCACAATACTGCAGTTTCGTAGGAAGCATCTCATGATTTACAAGATCAAAAGCCTTACTATAGTCTAACAAAATAAGACATGAAACAAGAGATTGATCCATTCCCCGTGCAATGTCCTTGGTTAACTTAACCAAGACCGTCGCTGTACTGTGTCCCGCACGAAAGCATGACTGGACAGCAGGCAAAACAATTGTGGATGTAATATATTCACTAATTCCATTAACATTTCAAACATCTTGGCTAAGATTGACAAGATCTGCTGGTCAAATGAAAATATCCTTGTCTTCGTTCAAGGCTTCCAGACCTTTCCTTTTTGCAAAGGTGAGATTGCTTTTTGGTGGTTTTGCGCGTTGTAGAATTTGTGACGTCTCCTCGTTTGCTATGATGTCTTCCAGTGGTATCCTAGACGCTGTTATGGCAAAATTTCCTCTCTTGTTTCTGAACGCTCATCTCGTCTGTTGACAGTTCTTTGTCGATCAAACTACAAATGTGTCCGGCGAATTGTTGGTGGCACTTAGTGCGTCAAATTTATTTCTTTTTCGGTTAGTTGCGACGGCTTGAGCTGCAATTTTTCGTTCATAGTCGAACGATCCACCTTTTCCCAATGGCTCAAAAGCAAGCTGTTAGCTAGTTCTAAATTGACAAATAAAAGATTTTTATTATAATATGCAAGATCTCTACGGATCTCATGAATCCTTTCAGGGAGGAGGGATTGTTCGGTCCTGTTGTAAATCCTGCTCGCTTGACCAGATCTGAAGTCTTTTTATCCTCAGGAAGTTTGGGATGTTCTCGGTGTCAAGGCATCGTAGTAGAAATGACACTGAACCCAGGAGTTGTGCTTTCTTCTTGCGGAGGTTCTCCAGTTGTCGAATCAGTCTTGATGTATCCTCCCCGTAGAGGCATTTTATAAAACTGTGAAGGGTTTTACGGCCGGTCAAAATACAATCTAAATGGGAAGCTTGCGCACGCCAACACACACTAACTGATACCTCACTAACGGATCAAACCATCATCTCAGCTCTCAGCTGAGTCTCAAATCTTACAGCCAGAGTCTCAAAGACCCGGGCTGTAAAAGCCAAGAGAATTTCTGAGCCGGCTGAATTGCAACGAGAAATAAAGCATCTGGAAAGAGCTTTTGGTTGCTCTGGATACAGCAAACACGAGTTTGACAGGGCCATCCGTCCAAGCAAATGTAAACCGTCAAGAAGGAACAACAGGAGAACATGAAGAAAAGCGCGGTTGGACTAGTCTACTATGCATCCACAAAGTAACAGACAGGAAGTAACAGGCAGGCTGCTGGAAGCACAATGCTAAAACTGTCTTTAAACCCACTCGTATAATACAACAGAGTTTCAGATCGGCCAAACAGCGCAGAGATCCCTTATCGACACCCGGAGTTTACCGAGTTATGGACGCAGTGCCAACACGAGGAACACAATAGGAGTTGCAGGTTGGGACAAACACAAAGGCAGCTGTAGCAGAGCACGCTCTCTCCGGAGATCACAACATCCTTTTCAACGAGGTCCACTTCTTATATCAATCGCAGCGTTTCTATCCGAGACTAACGAGAGAAGCCGTTGAGACCTTTAACCACGACAATAACTTCAACAGGAAGGACGAAATTACGTTTCTAAATACAGACTGGAGGCGAACTCTACGACATAATTCAAGTGCGCCGAAACTTTGCGCCACCACTACCCCCACCCCAGTCCTTCCAGAGTAGCTCGACGGCTGAGAAATAATTACCATGGAGCTCACCACAGTCGAATCAGTCAACGTCGGGGAACAGAGGAGATCACTTCGCCCATTGCCTCATGCCGCAGGTGTAGACGAAATGTCAGGAAGAATTTCCATTGGACCAAGGCTTCAAAGCCCGAAAAACACCTTAGACTGTATTCTTAATTTAATATTAATTACAATATAGTGGGTTTGCTTTGAAAACGTCACCTAGTAGTCTGTAAATGTCAAAAGAAAAGAATGAAATATCAAAAGTCTACTAACTTTGATTATGTCATCTTTTTGTGTCATAAATTCACAGCCTTCTAGATGACGTTTTCAGTTAACACGGGGCATGTCCGATCATAAATCCTTGTTTCCTCTGTTCAGCTTCATTCAGAGAACTAACAGTTTCAATATTACCAATAACAATTATTGCTATGGTTCAGCCAGCAACTGTTTACGGAAATAGTGCTCATAGGAAAAAAATTTCCTGCTTATGGTTACAACGGCCATAATTAAACTTTATTATTCTTCATAACGACCACAATGCAAGCACTTGAAAGCACATAACTCTCGGTCCATTAGCGTTTAATGGTCACGGGCGCTCAATGCAATTTTAATGTTTTCACTTTACGTTTTCTTCAGGATTTTACTAAAACTCAATACGCATGGACATGGAAAAGTCTAACAAAAGTTATGTGGTTGGATGACATTTTTATGGGCACCGCGTCAAAGAAAAAAAAACAAGAGATTAATTTCCTTTTATAGCAGGATTAGGTCAGATTGCGCCATTGTGATTTCGCTTTTATGGCTGGCAATACAAATGCAAAATGTCATTGTTCTTCTTCTGTTATTGTATCCCCATTTGTACTTCCTTAATTATTATCCGTAACGCTCCCATCACGATGGCAAATCTAAGATTTCCATTGCTATTGTGTGTTGTGACCAGCTAGAAGGCAAATTTGAACGAAGCGAAAACGCATGTTTTGCAACAATAATTTTAAAATTAATAACAAAGCCCCTGGCAAAACCGCACTTCGTGTTAGCTCTAATCTAATTTAGCACTCACGCAGGAAACCCTATATAAAACTACGACCACATTTGATATTCCATTTACATCAGAAAGCCATATTTTCTGCCGGGTATTATGTTTGTGGTTATGGTTATGGAATGACTGGCGTTTACAGCCTGGAAATCGTTAAAATTTGAGAGCAGGATTAAAATATCACTTTAGTGTTATGGCTGGCATCGTAAAAAAAATTCAAAAGAGTGTTCTAGGATATAAATAGTCATGTCTTCATAATTTACACGTACCTGATGAAGACAATCCCTTGGCAAGATTTATGATAATTATTATTAATCCAATGTAATCGCTGGTAATATTAATGATCATCGTGAAACAACTGTCCGTCGAAGACTATTCAATTCATTTTCACGAGATCATTACGCGTTCCGAGAACCGGTTTCGGAACTCCTACTGGGATCGGTTTTTCGTTTTATTTTGCTGTCATTAATTCCACACACACAGGTGATATTTTAATTTAATGCGACCCTAATTACTGTTTATTAATTTTAAGGTAGAAGGTTTTTTTTGCCTTTTTAATTTTTCAGACATTTACAGGCCTTTAATAATGGGATTTTTTGCATCAGGAGTTTGCGTTCGATAACTATCTTTATTGTTTTTGCAATGCAAAACCAGGCCAAACGCGGTCCTAAAAATGTGAGTGACTTGCTAAAAACGGTGCCAGCAAAAAGACGAATAATTAGGAATTGGACAAAATGATAAGTTAGGGATAAGATTGAATTTAAAAACTTAAAAGCATTATGTAATCTAGCTAGACATCTTTCATCTTTATAGCATTACTACAACCGACATTTTCGTTGATAATTGGACACAGCTAAAGCAGGGATAAATCTATAGTTCGTGCACTATAAGTTTACTTGTTCAGTAGGTTTTGGAAATTTGACATTTTGTATACTATGACCATGCATTGTCATATATTTTTATATTATAGTTTATAAATATGATTTTGCGGGTTACAATTTTTGGTACCATTGTTGCCAGGATGTTTTAAACTAATGAAACGCTCCGATTAATAATTTTTCATTTACGTACATAGAACATAAGAGTACATAGATACGTAAAGTGGTAACATTAAATTACAAGTAAGAAAAAATAGTTATACAGGGTGATTCTAAAGTTGGTGGTATTCTTCAAATTAACGAATAGTCTTAAAAAAAAAATTGTTGTCTATGCCTTCTTCTTCTTCTTCAAGTGCCCTCTTCATTACTGAAGGTTGGCGACAATACCAGCAAACTCCTCTCTATTTCTTGCTGCTCTCAATAGGGTGCATGTGTCTAATCCTGTCCACTCTCTTATATTTTTAAGCCATGAGCATTTTCGTCTTCCGAGTCCTCTTCGGCCTTCTATCTTTCCTTCCATAAGCAGTCTCAAAAGTTGATATTTTTCTCCTCTGTATACATGTCCCAGATAACCAGTTTTGCGCTGTTTCACATGTTGTAAAAGTTCCCTGTCTGTTCCCATCATTCTTATAACATTTTCATTTGTTATTCTTCGGGTCCATGGTATCTTCAAAAGCCTGCGGAAGATCCACATTTCAAATGCCTCCAATCGCTGCATCATCCTCTTTCCCATTGTCCAGGATTCCGTGCCATACAAGAGGACAGAATAAATATATGACTTCACGAAACGGTATCGAGCATCGAGCGACAGGGTGGTATTCGTTAGAAATGTCTTCATTCTCACGAACGTGGCTCTTGCGTTTTCAATTCGAGCTCGAATTTCGGTCTCTGGATCCAGGTTTTGGGTAACCCAGCAACCGAGATACCTGAATTTTCTCACTTCTTCTATTGGAGTACCATATATTCGTATATTGGCTTGTAGATTTTGATTTCTGCTGACGACCATCGTTTTGGTTTTTGCTGTATTTATTTTCAGGCCGTGTTGGTCACCTGATTTCACAATCTTGTCTACCAGCTCCTGTAAGCCTTCTGAAGTGTCTGCGAAGATGACAGTGTCATCTGCGTAGCGTATGTTGTTAAGTATTTTACCGTTCACCTTTATGCCAATTTCACAGTCCTCCAACGCTTGCTGAAATATGCACTCGGAGTAAATGTTAAATAAAAGAGGCGAGAGAACACAGCCCTGTCGTACTCCCGTTCTTATCGGTATCTCTGACGACACGATGTCACCAAACCGAACAAACCCCCTCTGTTCCCAATATAAATTTTTTATAAGCCTTATGTCTTCGTAGTCTAGACCCTGTTTTTGGAGCAGTTGTAACAGTGTTGGATGCTTGATGCGATCGAACGCCTTTTCGTAGTCAATGAAACACAAATACACGTCTTTTCTTTGGTCTCTACACTTTTCGAGTAAAACCGTTAATCCTTCCCGTGTTCCCAGTCCTAATCTAAACCCAAATTGTTCGGGGCTTATATTTTGTTCGCATTTCAAGTAGATACGTCGATGTAATATTTTTAACATAATTTTCAAAGTATTGCTCATTAAGCTAATTAATCTGAAATCGGAGCACTTTCTTGATGTGTTTTTCTTGGGAATCGGTATGAACACTGACTTGAGCCAATCACGGGGGTACGTTCCTGAACTGTAGATTTTATTAAAGAGGTCGGTGAGTCGTTGGAGATTTTCTTGGTCCAGCAATTTTAGCATTTCTGTGTATACATTGTCTGGTCCTGCAGCTTTTCCACTTTTAGCCGTTTTTATTGCTGCGTTTACTTCGGATGGTAAGATATTTAATGTCAAATCATTGTCGCGTTCTAGTTCCGGTTCTATCCTTTCATCATCAAACATTTCTCGAATATATCATGACCACTCGTCTTTTATTTCTTCCTGGTCTGTAATTATTTCACTGTTTTCCGTTTTAAGGAAGTTGGTTTGTTGGGCTTTCCTTCTTATTCCTGTGATTTCTTTAACTTTTTTGTATATATTAAACTGGTCGTGTTTCTTTTGTAGTTCTTCTAATTCTTGACATCGATCGTTCATCCACTTCTCCTTTGCGTGTCTGATTAATTTTTGAATGTTGGTTTGGGTTTCTTTATATTTGTCGATGTTTATGTTCTTATATTTCCTGCGAGTTTCCATTAGGTCTAGAATTTCATTGTTCATCCAGGGTTTCTTTGCTGCTGTTGGTTCTTTACTAAGTTTTTCTGTTTGTATTTGGTTAATTGCGTGTTCTAGAGAACTCCATGATTCTTCTATCGGTTGTTCTTGTTGCGTTATTGTTCTTTTAATTGCTACGTTTAGTTGTTCAGTGATTTCTGTACAGATTTCTGGATGTTTAAGTTTTTCGAAATCGGGTCTTCGTTGTATATGATGCTTGATCTTCTTTAGTCTTATGAATATTGTTCCCACGACAGGGTTATGATCGGATCCGACATCGGCTCCAGGGTACGTTCTCACATCACTTATCCCATTTCTGTAGCGTTTATCAATTAATATGTAATCAATTTGATTTCTAATTATGTTAGTCTTAGTGTCTCCGGGGGACTTCCATGTGTACAGCCTTCGCTTTGGCAATTTGAAACACGTATTTGTCACAACAAAATTTTCTTCTTGGCAGAATTCCACCAATAGATCGCCTCGTTCGTTTCTTTCACCCAAACCCCAATTTCCAATTATGCCATCCACTCTCCCTTCTCCTACTTTGGCATTAAGATCTCCCATAATGATATTGACTTCATTCTTTTTTGTCAACTTCAACAACTGTTTGGTCTATGCCTTGCCTTTATTTAAAAAAATTTAAATATTAATTAAAATCAAAACCTTTATGTTAAACACATGGGGGTCACAAACCGTCCCGAAAACCTATATTTGGAGCTAGTGAAAAACCTCTCTTAAATAGCTCATATCACGGTTTGATGAAGATTTGCCGGAAAATTTTTAAGGAGAGCTAACAAAATAGACAAACAAGGCTACACACTGATGCTATTTCCAAAAGTCTACCTGTACTAGTAATCGAGCACTGGTGGCCTAAAAATAAAGTAAACATTTGGTACCTTTTTTGAGTTTTCACGAAAGCCGTGAATGGCAGTTTTGTTCTGATTGCTCTATCTGATATAGACCTGAAGGAATTATTCATACCAACTATTTACATGCATTCTAAAAAGTCTGATCGTTTTCAAAATAAAGACAAAACATTTGAAAATTTCTAAGGTGGGTGATCGTTAAAATATTCAACTGAAATAGATTGGCACAGATTTTGATAAAAATAACATTAGATCGAAAGGGGTATGAAATATTGCTATAAAAATGTATATCTGAAATTTTCATTAATTTCCTTTTTCTTTAAAATTACGCCTAAGGCGCCAGTTTTCCACTCCTATCAACATTGCAAAATATAGGTAAACATATCTCGACAACTAAAAGTGAACCAAATATGTTTATGAGTATTCATGAACCCTAATTATGAACTTATTGTTTGATCTCTATTATTATAACGACAAAATTTTCAGACAAATTAAAAAAACTTTAAAATTTCCACACGTTTTTTTCAATTTTTCAATTCAACCAACCTTTCCAAAAAAGAGTTAAAGGTGAGAATAATGAAAATGTGGAGTTTGCCATAAAAGAACTAGATGCAGCTTCACTTCCCAGAATGGAAACCACACTAGGCATAGATTCGACCTCTCACACTATGGTTAAGTACCTTACAGAGAGCCAAAAAATAATTTGTGCTCAAAACATTTAATGATCTAGTTTATGACTGATGAATACATTTAATGATTTAGTTTAACGATGTAGTATTATACGATGATGTAATTTAACAGGAAATTAATATTTCAGATGATTGGAAGTGTCATCTCATCATCCTTATTAGGAAACGGGGGAGGGGGAGAGTTACCCAATATTGCCCTACAGTCATGCATTTGTTAATTACTCGAGTGCAGCATTAAGAATGGAATCGAGGGGGTATCAACTGGAAAAGGAACACGTCCTAGAGAGACAAAACCTAAAATCTGGGAAGAATTTTTGAAGAGGTAATGGCCATAAATATGGTTATTAACGATATTACTCCAAAGTGCTCCAGTTTCTGTTTATTTTCAGTTCGGCTTGGATTTGAATATACCATACCAGTAGAGATACTTAAGACACACAACTACAAAACACACCCAAACATATGACGTTTTCAAATGAACACCCCCTATTTTAGTGTCCTGTAAGGCCGATGGGTAGAAATCTTTACAAAGACAAATCTGTATGTAGTATATGTATCATTATACAATAAAATCATTTAAGCCCTTGGGTAAAGGAGGAAACCTGAAGTATATATGGAATAAAAGATTCAATATTTAAATATAAACTTTTAGAGAAGTATCACCCCTCAACAATCCTCAAACTCCTCAGAGCAAGTAAAATAAACTTTTGTAACAAAACGATAAAGGGTGATAAGGGCTGAAAACACAACTACTTTGACTCTACGCTGGTTGACGGTGAGAAACCATAGTAACTGAGATGAAAAAGAAGAAGAACCGTCTAAGAAAATTAGTCCCATTTCTAGGTTTGGCAAAATGGTGTATACAAAAAGGCTGTAACGAATGCACAAGTGAAAAGGGTCTTTTAAATATCAAATTACAAAACCACCAAACCAAAACGACAGCTGCTCTATCTAATAAGAGGTATTTGATTCCCCGGAAGCACCAGTCATGTAACGAAATCCTTCTGCTTCAGTAGGACACTTCAGTGACTTGCACAACTTTTGCTAAATTTGCACATGTTGGCGTGCAATTATTAATTTCGATCATTCCAATATTTTTAAAAGAAAAAAGTTAATAAAACCTTAAAACAGCTAGTCGTGAAAGTAGTAGTACCCGAAAGAATTCAGACGTATTTCGAAGGCTCGCCGCCTTAAGACAAGACATTCACCTGAACCTGAACTTGAAAAGAGTCGGCGTTCGACATTCAGTATTTGAATGGCTGGTTAATAAGTATCTATTAATTAACTTCATGCTAAGAATACAATCGATAATGGACTTTGAGAGGGGTTTCGATTGGAGGCTTGTTGGATAATACAATGCAAAGATAATTAGTCTGATGGGATGAAACTTCAAGGCTGGAATCGAACGAGAATATTAAATAGTCGTCTGGGTTGAAGGGATTGATTAACATAGGTAACCTTAATAACCTAAAACTTTCATTAAACGAAACTAGATTTTTATAACTTTCAACTTTTAGTGAGGATTTACTGAAACCTTCCACATAAAAAAAATCTGACCTACAGTCTGACTGATATACATATCAGTTTTGCACTGTTTCTAAATTAGTTGAAGTGTGTATTTTTTACTCAGAGCAGGATGGTGTGGTAGCTTGTATATTTTGTTTTTCTTATTAGATGGATAATAATTAGTGATAGTTTACCTAATGTTAACCAGTCAAAAAAAATTAGATTCTGTAGGTTAATGTAGGTAGAAAATGTGAAAAGACTCTCGAAAAGTCAATTTTTTCCCAAGGAATTTGTAACTTCTAAGTTTTAGTAGTAGTAGTAGTATATTCGGGGGGGGGGAGGCCTTAAAGGCTCTTTTCACAATCCCCCAATTCACCCAACCCTACTCTGCCTGAGCCCCTCTACAAGTCGACCCGTCCCTCTAATGAGGAAGAGTATCCCGTTCCATCTCAGAGTCGGAAGCTCCTCTCGATGGAAGAAAGCTGCGCCCAGTATTCTGTGGCGCAGTCGCGCACACTTATACACCTATAGCACACTACCAGAAAGTGGTATGACGACTCTTTCCCTGCTCCACAGTGGACTGTACACCATTCCCAAGAGGGGCATGTGTCTATTTAGTCTGTAGTGGCCAATGAGGATTCCTATAAGGTCTCCCAGGGACTGACGACTTCTCCCAAGTAGCTACGAGGCCTTGGATCTATTCGAGTCAGGGTAGATTTCCTTGGTCTGTCTACATATTCCTGACTGTGTCCAGGTTGTCATTGTACTCTCCCGTGCCTATTCATTTAGGGGTACCTATTGCTTACTCCTAGGCATGGCTCCGGTTCAGTAAAACACGTCTGGGAACCACGCTTGATCGAGTTATCGGCGCGCTCGTTTCCCTCAATGCTCCTATGTCCAGGAATCCATCACAGAGTTACCCTTTTTGTTTCTACCAGTGACTCTAGAGCATCCCTGCATTTCTAAACGAGCTTTGAACTCGTCCTGTTCCTACAAATGGCTTGCACGGCCGCGTACAGCGTGAGTAACCGGAAACCTGTAGTTTTCCTCCTTTTGCGATAGAGCATAAACTCTGTTTTGCCAGGATTGACGGACAGTCTCGTCTCGGTACACCATTGTTCTAATATTTTGCGTGCCCTTTGCATTCGACCAGAAACGCTGCCGATTAACTTTCCTGGTATCATAATCAGTCCGTCATCCGCATGCGCCGGCGCACTGAACCCCTCGGTCTATAGTCTCTCCAAAAGACCTTCCATTAAGAGACACCATAGTCGAGGGGATAAGCAGATGCCTCGTAGACAGCCGCCCTCGACCTCCATTTCCCTCCGGTGCGCGGTGGCCTCCCAGAGAAGTTGTTACCCTACGGTTGCGGAGCGCCGGTCTGACCCTGCTTACCAACTGTATTGGAGTCCTCCGGGCCCTAAGGGTCTTGCAGATGTTGTTTGTTCTGGCTTTGTCAAATGCTCCCTTAATATCGAAAAAGAGTTCCAGCAGCACTTCTTTATTCGAACATGTTTTCTTTATTTTATGCCCTACAGAGTGGAGAGCCATGTCGGTGGACTTCCCTTTACTGTAAGCATGTTAACCTCTGATTATGGGTTGTCTTGCCAATATTACCTACCAATATACCACATCTATGACAAATTTATGGGTCTAAACGATTTAGCGCTTTTGGTATAAAGACAGCGTTCGCGGACCTCCACGCCTTAGGGATGTGTCCCAGTGCCACGCTCGTCGTGAAAACTCTGCTCGGCGACAAGAACACATTGTCCAGTCCCTCCTGCAGCTTTGCTAGAAATATACCGTCTGGTCTCGCTGCTTTACATGGACTGAATTCGCCTGACGTCCATCTAATGACTTCATCGGTCACTACTTCCCTTGCAAGTATCAAGTCCTCCCGGACTGAAACCGGAGGAGCGGCCACGCCATTTTCTCCAGGGAAGTGGGTCTCCAGGAGTATCTTCGTCCCTGTTCCGTCCTGTTTCGTCATTGTACCTAGTTGATTTCCTCTTACTGCGCTCAGCAATTTGGAAAGCTTGGCCCATTCCGGGAGGGAGTCCATCTCTCCGCAGAATTTCCGACAGCTCGCTTTTTTACTTCGCCGTTAATCTTTTTCGAACCCCCTGCCGGCTTCGTTGTATTCATCCCAGTCCTGCGCACCTTTTTTGGAAGCTCAGTGGCTGAGCCCTTCTGGCGTTGGCGTCTAACTTAAGATGCTTCAACGTGCCATTCCACCATTCCACCACGGAACTCTATGAGTACCCTGTTTCCTGAGTGTGAACGACTCTTCGTAGGAGTGGCCAATGGACCTGTTGAGCCTTTCTACCTCACTATCTACTTTCTCTGTGCAGAGCACCTGCCGCTCTTTGCCCCTGGCCTGCCTTAGAAGTCCTTTGTACTTTACCTAGTCTGGATTCCTTTCCGGCGGTGTATCTGTCCAATCTTACTCGATTTCAAATCTTATCATCCTGACCTCAGATCCTCTCCAGCTTTTTACTTTTTCAGCCATTCGTTGCGAGACGATCGTCACGTCTATCACCGCCTGTCGGATGCGATTGGCGAAGGTCGGCACGGTTGGCTATCTCTAGACTTTCTGATGCGAGGTAATCCAGTAGGGTATTACCTCTCGCATTAGTGTCGATGCTGCCCCAAACGATGTTGTGTGCATTAGCGTCGCACCCTATTATTAGTAAGTCAAGTTAGTCATCTATTCCTTTATATTGTTACGATCGCAGCAACGCCGCATGGGAGGCGGGGCAACGCATGGGAGCGTGTTGGTTGGTGGAGCTTCGCGACCTATCCGCGCTGCGTCATGGCTGACACGAGTGATTTATTGCTCGTCTGGCTTAATCTAGAAGGCAGTTGTTTACAACCGTTTTTTTTTATATGAGATTATTCAAGAATTCTTATAAAGAACTTTCTAGGTTTTTCTGTAATTTTAGGATTGTATATAAAAGGCGCATAGAGCGCCCGAGTAGAGTAGTCGTATTTTAGTCGAGCTATAAGTAAGCTAAAGTTACGAAGCGATATTAGAAGGCTATAAAGTGTTAAGTAATGAGTTATTCAGTAGTCGTGTGTAATTGTGGAAATAAATAAATAGTGTTTTCGTGTTAAATCGTTACACTGGAATTATTGAACCCCGAGTTCGCAACAATTGGTGTCAGAAGTGCGATTCCAGTGGGAATTTGAGGACCAATATTACTGAACTGTAAGTGAGTGCTTCATTGCCGGACATTACCTGTTTATGCCAGTGACTAGAAGCCAGCATCAAGCGATGGAGGATCAACTTGCATCCCTGCTGTCCCTCATGCAACAACAGAGGGAAGAACAGGAGAAACGTTATAACGAACAAAGAGAGGAGCAAGAAAGACGTGATCAAGTTCAGGAGCGACGTTATCAAGAACAGAAGGAAGAGCAGAAAAAACATTATCAAGAACAAAAGGAAGAACAGAAACGGTTTAAAGAAGAATTAGTGAACCATCTCGCAGCTAGGGAGCAACAATTGGAAGAAAGAATAATGCAGTCCGTTAACGAATCCGTTAACGGCGTTAACGAAGGACTCGAAGCTGTCAACCAGAGGGTTCTCGAACTAGAAAAGAAATTCCGGGAACAACTTGAGGACGACACCGTGTCTACAGAGAGTTTTAGCACAGCCAACACTAAAATTAAGCCTCCCGATTATGACGGTACTACGGCGTCGGAAATTTATAAAACCCAATTTGAAGCAGCTGCAAAAGCCAATGGCTGGTCCGAGCCCCAGAAAGCTACATCATTAGTGGTAGCACTTCGTGGAAAAGCGGCTGAGTTACTCCAATCTCTGTCGGCAGCGGATCAAAGTAATTATGCGGCTTTAGTACACACTCTGCAACTACGATTTGGAAATGAGCACAAAGAAACCGTGTTCCAGGCCCAGCTGAGGATGAGACAGCAAAAGTCAGGTGAATCCTTACAAGAATTTGAGGCGGACATAGACAGACTCATTCACCTGGCATATCCATCGGCCCCTGAATCTTTTCAAATGCAATTTGCCGCCAAAAGGTTCATTGAGGGAGTTCGCGATAGTGACATGAGATACCACTTACGTCTTGTAAGGCCCAAGAATATCAGCGAGGCACTAGTTCGGGCCCTGGAATTCGAGGCGTCACGAGTGTCATCTAATTCATCGCCACGCGTACGAATGGCAACTTGCGGTGAAGAGGAGAATACGTCTATGGCTGAATCCATGGCCAGTTTACATAAAGCGATGAAAGATATGGCAGTCAGTATGCAAGCCCTGTTAGAAAGAACTCCTCGATCAACAGACAATCGGGGCATAAAATGTTTTAACTGCGGCAGACTGGGTCACATCAAGAGTAACTGCCGTAATAGGGCAAGAAGTCCGTCGCCGTCGTTTAGAAGACCAAGCGGCGACCAAGACCGCCCTAGGTCCCAGGAAAACTAATTCCGGTCAATGCAAGGGGGCAATTGACCGGGGCCGCTAAGTCCCCCAGGATCTTTAAAGTCAATAATTTGGGTGGCAAAAGTCTCACAGTGGCCGGACGCATTAAGGAACAGAAGATCCAGATTACCATCGATACAGGAGCAGATGTGACCATTGTAAGGCCAGATAAACTTGTCGGATATACCATACAACCATTGCCCAACCCTATTATGTTAAAATCAGTCACTGGAGAATCTTGCCCTATAGACGGAGAAGCCGATGTCACCATCATTATTGGAGAAAGACTCGAAGTTCGGCATAAAGTGTTGGTTGCCAGGATCAAAGACGAGTTTATTTTGGGGATGGATCTCATCAGGAAACATGGATTCTCCTATGACCACAAACGGAATATTCTCACATTTGGAGATGAGGAGTTTGCATTAACCAATGGAAATGTGGAAACTAGTGTCCGTCTACTGGTGGTGGAAGATGTAAAAATTCCTCCAAATTCAGAACAAATTATCACATTGACTTCTGAAAATGATCCTGGGTGGTCCATAGGACTTATAGAACCTAACCTGGATTTGACGACTGAAATCATGGTAGCCCGAACTTTGACCGACACGAAGAAGACTATGCCAGTACGAGTTGCCAATATTGGAGAAAGGACCATCAAGCTAAAAGAAGGAACAGTTCTTGCCAATTATGAGCCTGTACAATGGGTATGCAATTGTGTCGAAGCAGAGACATCCAAAATTATATCTTCTAACCAAGCTTCCCCAGAAGTTATTGATGCTTTTAAGCGACAGTGGAGTCACCTGTCAAAGGAACAACTTCAGTCTGCCATAAAATTTGCCATGGATGAATCTGATATGTTTAACTTCAAGAGCAACGACAGTCAAACCGATTTAGTTGTCCATAAGATCAACACAGGAGATGCCCAGCCAATACGACAACATCCACGAAGGGTCCCTCTGGCTAAACAACAGGAAGTTAACAGTTTGCTGAATGAAATGTTAAAGGAGGACGTCATAGAAGAATCATCTAGTCCATGGTCGTCGCCTGTGGTTCTTGTTAAGAAGAAAGATGGTTCAACGCGGTTCTGTGTTGACTACAGGAAACTTAATGATGTAACCAAGAAAGACAGCTACCCATTGCCACGTATAGACGACACCTTAGCAACTTTATCGGGATCAAAGTGGTTTTCCACTCTAGATTTAAAAAGTGGGTACTGGCAAGTAAAGATTGCTCCCAAAGACAAAGAAAAGACTGCATTTTCTACTGGTTCTGGACTATACCAATTCACTGTTATGCCTTTTGGATTGTGCAATGCTCCATCAACTTTCGAGCGACTAATGGAACTTGTCTTGAGGGGGCTGACTTGGAAAACTTGCCTGGTATACTTAGATGACATAATTGTCATGGGACGTGATTTCGACGAGCACTTGAAGAATTTAAGAGAAATCTTCAACAAGTTACGGAATGCTCACCTGAAGTTAAACTACAAGAAATGCAGCCTGTTCCAGAAGCAAGTCGAGTACTTGGGGCATACTATCTCAGAACAAGGCATTCAAACTAGCCATAGTAAAATATCTGCCATTAAAGATTGGCCAGTTCCCCGAGACAAACACGAAGTAAGGAGCTTTTTGGGACTATGTACTTACTACAGGAGATTTGTAGAGGGATTTGCCGACATCGCAAAACCCCTGCACAAATTAACGGAAAAGAAAACACCGTTCTTGTGGAACCACGAATGCAGTCAGGCGTTTGCAAGGCTTAAAGCTGCCCTCTGTTCTAGTCCGATCTTGGCTTACCCTATAAAGGACGGACTCTTTATTTTGGACACGGATGCAAGCAACTGTGGTCTAGGTGTAGTACTCTCTCAAAGACAAAACGGGCAAGAGAAGGTCATTGAATACTACAGTAAGACTTTAAATTAGCCAGAAAGAAACTATTGCGTCACTAGAAAGGAACTGTTGGCCATCGTTAAAGCAGTCGAACATTACCATCGCTACTTATATGGAAAAAGGTTCCTGATTAGGACTGACCATGGAGCCTTGAAATGGTTATTACAGATGAAAAACTCTGAAGGTCAAATAGCCAGATGGATAGAGCGCCTGCAGCAGTACGATTTCCAAATTGAACATCGACCAGGAAGGTCTCACGGAAATGCCGATGCATTGTCTAGACGGCCTTGTAAAGAAGATTGTCGGCATTGTCAAAGAACTGAGCAGCGTGAGGGACTTCCTTTGGTAAGGAGAACGTCGGTAGAAATAAACGATGGCTGGACCACACAGACCCTTCGAGAAGAACAAATGAATGATCCAGATATTGGATTCATCCTCTCTGCAAAGACTGACGACAAGAGACCAGAATGGCAAGAAATTGCTGGTAAAAGTCCAAACCTGAAGGCGCTATGGGCCCAGTGGCACTCTCTTAAAATAGAAAATGGACTACTGAAGAGAGCGTGGGAGAGTCCGGATGGCAAGTCCGTAGTCAGTCAGTTGGTTGTTCCTGATAGCAGAAAATCAGATGTACTACAGGAAATGCACAACGGAACAAGTGGAGGTCATTTTGGGGTCAATAAAACCTTGGCCAAAATTAAAGAGCGGTTCTACTGGGTGAATTATCATGAAGACGTCGAATCTTGGTGCCGCAAGTGCGAAGTTTGTTGTGCCACAAAAGGACCTCAAACAAGATCACGCGGCCGGATGGTGCAGTACACTGTAGGTGCTCCATTCGAGAGAGTAGCAATTGATGTCGCGGGACCGTTTCCTCAGACTGAGTCGGGCAATAAATACATCTTGGTCGCCATGGATTACTTCACTAAATGGCCTGAAGCATACGCCCTGCCTAATCAAGAAGCAACGACTGTGGCAACGGTGCTAGTAAATGAAATGTTCTGCAGATTCGGAGTCCCTCTCGAACTTCATTCTGATCAGGGACGAAATTTTGAATCGGCTGTTTTCCAGAAGGTCATGGAACTTCTCGGAATTCGCAAGACCAGGACAACTCCTTTGCATCCACAGTCGGATGGGATGGTAGAGAGATTTAATCGGACCATGGAACATTACCTGTCTAAAATGGTGGCAGATCATCAGCGTGATTGGGACCAACATCTACCTCTCATGTTGATGGCATATCGAGGCTCTACGCATGAAGCCACTGGTTATACTCCGGCGAAAGTGATTTTCGGGAGGGAAATGAGGCTTCCTGCGGATTTGATGTATGGAACACCAGAAAAAGAGTCGCTCAGCTCTGAGAATTTTGTGGAGGAGCTTAAGGAGAGGCTGAACAATGTTCATGAGCAAGTCAGGAATAAACTGCGGATATCCAGTGATCGAGCCAAAGCAAGATATGACTTACTAGCTAACTCCCGCGGCTTCCAGGATGGTGATTTGGTGTGGCTATACAATCCGAGGCGAAAGGTGGGGAAGTCGCCCAAACTTAGCCAAAATTGGGAAAGACCTTATACAATTATAAAGAAGATTAATGATGTGGTGTATAGGATCCAGCGGACCCCTAGGTCAAAGATGAAGGTCGTTCATTTGGATCGATTAGCACGATACCATGGAACTCTATCTGTTCGGGACGAACAGACTTAGGAGGAGGGCAATGTTACGATCGCAGCAACGCCGCATGGGAGGCGGGGCAACGCATGGGAGCGTGTTGGTTGGTGGAGCTTCGCGACCTATCCGCGCTGCGTCATGGCTGACACGAGTGATTTATTGCTCGTCTGGCTTAATCTAGAAGGCAGTTGTTTACAACCGTTTTTTTTTTATATGAGATTATTCAAGAATTCTTATAAAGAACTTTCTAGGTTTTTCTGTAATTTTAGGATTGTATATAAAAGGCGCATAGAGCGCCCGAGTAGAGTAGTCGTATTTTAGTCGAGCTATAAGTAAGCTAAAGTTACGAAGCGATATTAGAAGGCTATAAAGTGTTAAGTAATGAGTTATTCAGTAGTCGTGTGTAATTGTGGAAATCAATAAATAGTGTTTTCGTGTTAAATCGTTACACTGGAATTATTGAACCCCGAGTTCGCAACAATATCGAAGGCTGACAGAGAGCGACGGTTCGTGTTAGGATATCGTTGCTGAAGAGTAAATAAATTGTCGAAACGTCCGCAATTCTAAGACGTTCCAGCGTGCCACTCCACCATGGTATCTTTTAATTCAGGACCTGCTCCTTAAGTAGACACGACTCTTCAAAAGAGTGGCCAATGGACTTGTTGAGCCTTTCTACTTCGTTGTCTATTTCCTCTGTGGAGAGCAACCGCCGGTCATTGCGCAACCCACACAACCCATGGCCTGACCTAAAAGCTCATTGAACTTTATCCAGTCTGTGGTTCTGTAACTTTAAAACTGTCCAGTCCGTTAATTTTAGTTTACTAGTAGTTGCGGTCTTAGTTAGTTCAGGTTAAAATTTTATTCGAATTAGCAGAGTTAAATTTAATAGAAATGGTAAAATCAAAATAATCACTTTTATCTTTTTTTGTAAAATAAACTTAAATGAGCTATGATTGCTTGCAGAAATTTTGATTGTATAACACTGATGGTTAATTGGATGAACCCAACCTCCAACAGACTACAAATTAAGGCTCTTCGTATACCTTGGCACCACAAAACGCTCAAAACGAGGACTAAAGAACACAAAAAGAGTTGGAGGCTAGGACAAACAGAACATGCTCTTTCTGAAGGTGGTATTTTGTGTGTGAAGTGTGAAGTGGCTTTTTAGATGAATATCTAACATCAATCGCTACATTAGTATCCGAGACTAAGCTTGGAAATCCATAAGGATCTTCAAACACGCGACCAACTTTAACAGAAAAGAGGACATTGCGGTCCAGCTATCCTGAATTAGATATGAGTTTTGTAATATACATCATGAGCGCCAAAATCACGCGCTAGCCCTACCCCACTCTACAGAGACTGCAAAGGTATAAATACCACGGAGAGTTCAATGGTCGAATCAGTTTCATTAAGTTTAGTTTACAAGTTATTAGAATAGTCTATTAACTTTTGTTTTCCATGATGACGACAATACCTCCGACCTACTTTGAATAAATAATTAAAGAGCTTTATCCAACACATGACAGTTATGACTGTCATTATTAATGTCATTTTAGACAAGTAATCTATCAAATAACACACTATTGAGTTATAATCCATAACTCACTAGTGAGTTATGGATCATAACTTACGTTCATATTTAAAGTAGTATTCTATTTATTTATTACTATTACAAGCAGAATTTACATTGATATTGAAATTAAAGAAAAACGCTAACAATTTGTTCAAATTTGAAGTTACTCTAAAATTCATTGGTTCATTGGAACCAGACGCTCCCATATCGGTACAGCTGCTGATAGTGCTGGAAGACTCCGACGCATTAGAAACTTGTATTTTTTCTGCAATTTGTATTTTGTTATGCACCGATTCTTCTAGGTATCCTTCTGATACGGTCGAGGACTTCCATCCTCCATGACGTTTCAAAGTAGTCATGTTAGCTCCTACATTGGCCAAAAGAGGCGCCGAAGACCTTCTCAGGCAGTAACCGGTGTAGAACGCTGGTTCCTTCAATTTCAAAAACATTGCAATTCTTGAAGGTATCTTCGACAACCTATTTGTTCCCACACACTGGCTGGTACACCTCCCATTTTTGTAAAAAATAAAAAAACGGTTAGAATTAGTATTCTTTGGTCTCAAGGACATGTATTTTTTACACAAATTGATCGGGTTGACGAAGGAAATCTTTCTTCAAGTACGGTGAAACTTCTCGATTTCTTGGTTTTAGTGTCTGGCGAAACGACGTGAAAGTATTTCCCTTTGTCTGGAATATTTTTTATTTTGAAATTGACCAACTCATTGCATCTACAAGCACCGCTAATTCCCATTATTAAAGCCACTTTCATCAACAGGTACTCGTCGTCGGGAGCTTCGTACAAAAACTTCTCTATTTCATGTCGTTCTAATGTCTTGGACTTCTTTGGTTTGTATCCCTGCGATTTGCTTTTGAAAAAGCTCGTTGGTTTGCCATATTTTTAAATGCCGATTTTTTTATAAATGTGAATAGTCGAGCGAGGCATCGAGTATTTGGTCTATAGTGACGATGGAGCTAACTTTTTTTGCAATTGTAAAAATTATACATTTTGTGGTGAGCTGGTTAGTAGCGATTATAAACCAAACCTAACCTGCAAAATTCTGGTACGCGCAATTTACGACTCTTCTAAAATGTATCTATTTTGTTGTTGCTGCTACATCGACACTGATATAAATTTAGTTCCCTTACGAAATATTAGTTTTTATTATTGATTTCACCAGTTCCAGAAAATCTTAAGTTGTTCTCTTTGGACAACCCGTTCTTGGAAAATAAACTGCATGTTTAACATGAGAATATTCCCCCACGGTAGGTCATTTGAAGCACAACTCAAAAAGATCAAATATATTTTTAGCATTAGTAAGCAACTTTTCTTGACTTAGTTAAGTAATTTTAATAGAGAGTGTTAAAACTGGTGTCTGAAATAAGTTCTTAAAAAAAATTAAAATCGGAACATTTTATGACATCTTCCACTTTCAGTAGTTTTTATAAAATCATAAAAAGATCAGACCTACTGTTCTAAATCCATTGCCTATTTGAGGTTTTTTTTTTATTAATGCATGATAAATGCTCTTGCCGGTGAGTCGCATATAGGAACATCTGATGTTTACAATCACTTTTTGTGTGACCATAAATAGCCATTCTAATATGATAATTCTACATTCGTCAACAAACGATTCTAAATATACCGGGTGTCCAGCACAACCCTGGACATAGGAGATTAACATGAGAAATCGGCTTTTATTTTTTTGCACCTGTACGGTTGAATTGATTGAAAAACTTTTAAGAGTAAAGTTGTAGAGCGTATGATCAGCTATCATCCTGTAATTTTTCAATACCCCAGTTTTGGCCGTTTTTTGGAAAAACGCCTCGAAAAGTGCAAGAATTTGAATTTGGCGCGTCACCCCCGCCATGCATGTGCAGTGTCGCCAACATATTTTTACTGCATAATCACGTTAATTACTACATGATAGTCGCTCATAATGAATAAGAAAGAAAAATCGGCTCTGACTCTGACATAAGAAATTATTATGTTGGCGACACTGCACATGCATGGTGGGGGTGAGGCGCCAAATTCAAATTTTTGCACTTTTCGAGGAGTTTTTCCAAAAAACAGCCAAAACTGTGGTATTGAAAAAATTACAGGATGATAGCTGACCATAAGCTCTACAACCTTAGTCTTTCAAAAGTTTTTCAATCAAATCAACCGTACAGGCGCAAAAAAATAAAAACCGATTTCCCATGTTAATCTCCTATGTCCAGGGTTCTGCTGGACACCCGGTATACAAGTTTGTTCTGGCTTTCCCTGACTACCATAAATACCAATAATGATAACCAGCGGTGTTACATCGGAAAGTTCATGTATATTAAAAACAAAATTGACAAAAATTCGGTTTTACTACTCTTGTAAGTGGGTAATCCATATATATATGTATATGTTTAGTGAAATAATAGTGGGTGGGAGAGTAATAGCAAACAAAATTTGTTTTAAAGACTGAAAGTAATTTCCTTCTCCTATTTTGGACACTGTGACCTTGTGACGCATTAAAAAGGTCGTTAAACAATTATTTTTTGCTGCTTATAATAGTTGCCTTATATGATGAGATACTAACTGTTACTTTTATTTCTGTACTCAAACTATTTTGTAGGTGCTTCTAAACAGCTTTCATAAAATAACTAAACAGGCTGTTTCCGAAAATTTCAAATTTCATTAATTTTTCTCGCTACGTTTCGAAAATACAAAAATAAATAAATAAAACATTTTCAAAATCTAACTTTTCATACCCTGTATATGGTAAACAAAGCAATTTTCGGCAACTGTTTTTGTCCTATTTTGGAGCCTAGAATAAGTGGTTAGATTTATGGTACCGTTTTCAGAAACACCCTGTATTATAATTATATTTACCTTACTTCGCTCTTACTGCAACACTGATAAAATTTCTATAAAAAAGTTCGTTTTATTTATCCAATCTGTTTAGTAACTCAATCACGAGAGAAGTCTCGGTCTCGGTCTCGGTCTGGTACGAGACAGAGACCGAGATCGAGTCCGAGACTTTAATATGTACTACGAGACCGAGACCGAGACTGTCTTGGTCTCGATCTCGGTCTCGATCTGCAAAATCGAGACCGAGACCGATACTGCCAACCGAGACTCTCGAGAGTCTCGGTCTCGAACAACATCATTCGTTTGCAAGACATCAGGAAACTGTCTAATTTATTGACCAGAAAAAAACCGACTAACTGGGTATTTATTCTAGTCAGATTCACCAAACTTGGCAAAACTGATGCTCCTGACCCGGAGCATACACTGTTAAAATTTCAGATTCAGATGTCCATTCTAAAGGACTCTACCCTCTAGAAAAATTTGATAACAACCGATTGACTGGGTATTTATTCTGATCAGATTTACACCAAACTTGGCACAAACAATGCTTCTGACCGAGGGCACATACTGTTAAAATTTCAGATTCGGATAACCATTCTAAAGGACAAAAGCACTCTACTTCAATCACACCAGGAAATTTCGCTTGAAAACCCCACGCAGGAATATACAGGATATCCCATTTTTGGCACTCCTAAACGGGGTCCTGCCTTACTTTTAAAGGTAAAGGATTGAAGTTTTCGCGGCAGTGTGCGACTTTCTGGTGAAATTAAAGATGGCGCCAGCAGAATTTCCCATAACCATTTGGTTTTTGAGATACAGGGTGATTTCGGAGATTAGACTTAACATAAAAGTAAGAATGCTTTCCAGTAGTTTTTGTGACGTAGCATCCAGTGGCGCACCTAATTTTCATCTGCATATAGTAGTTTAGATACTATCTTAAAAATAAAAAATAAAAATAAAAAACATTTAAAACATTTTTTTGGTTTTTTTTAGCTCTTGTCGAGGCGATTCTAATATTCAATAATATCAAAAAACAAACACCCGAATTTATTCATGCTTACTACAAGTTTGCACATGTCAAAAAAAAGAACAATGGAGATACTACCTTTTTTTTCGAGACTGAGACCGAGACCGAGACTCGAGTTGCTACTACGAGACCAAGACCGAGATTACGCGAGTCTCGGTCTCGGTCTCGATGCACAAGGCCGAGACCGAGATCGAGACTTAATAATAAATTCGAGACCGAGACCGAGAGTATGTAAGTCTCGGTCTCGGTCTCGTGAAGCTCTACCAAAAACGTTTACAAAATCTATTCCCATAACAATTTTTGAAGAGTATGCGGACGATGGACTGGTCATGATAACAGGAAAGTTCGTTGGCAGCGTGTGATCGAATGCAAAGGCCATGTAGAATAATAAAACAATGGTGTACCGAGACGAGACTGTCAGTAGACCCTGGTATGACAGAGTTTAAGCTCTACACTAAAAGAAGGAAAACGACAGGATTCCGCTCACCCGCGCTTTATGGTGAACCTCTGCTACTAAAGCCTGAGGCTGAGTACCTGGGGGTGACACACACGTCCTGCACTGGCTCTACACTCCGGTAATCAGACCGAGGATAACCTATGGGGCCGTGGTCTGGTGGCCAGCGGCGGACAGTGCATGCTGTGAGCTAAGATTGGCCAGGTTGCAGAGAACGGTCTGCTTAACCATAACGGGTGTGAGGTAACTGGGTTAAGAAGAAGGCGATGGCGCCCTGCAGGAGGATGGATTGCTGTGGCCATTGGGAGGACACAGCTATGGGAAGGGGTCACACGCAGGTCGCCAGCCTCATTCGGCGGGACATCCCAATTGTCCTGTCGCAGGAGGGGCGCACACGCGATCAGCTGAGACTGAAATAGCCATTTGTGATAAACATCTCAACAAGGGACGAATTCAAGGAAGAGCTGCTTCAGCAACCTTCTGAGAATAATCAGGTATGGTATACAGACGGATCAAGAATGGATAATACACAGTCGTCGGGAGCCGGAATATACAAAGCGTGCCATGTAGAGAGCGAGGGCTTCCCCTTGGGAAGCCACACGACGGTTTTCCAGGCGGAGGTGTTTGCAATACTCGAGGTGGCCACAGGAACAGAAGTTAGACAGGAAGCAGAGCAGGACATCTACATCTACTCCGACAGTTAGGCGGCTTTGCGAGCTATCTGCAGGAGCGGAACTAGTTCAAGACGCGTTCAAGACTGCAGGGATGCTCTACAGTCAATGGCAGAAACAACAAGGGTAACTCTGGGATGGGTTCCTGGACATAAGGCTATCGAGGGGAGCGAGCCTGCCGACGAGTCGGCCAAGCATGGTTCCCAGACATGTTATTCTGCACCAGAGCCATGTCTAGGAGTAAGTGAAATGTACATCTCTTACACTTTGAATGAGTTGGCATGGGAGAGATTACAAGGACAAACTGGACACAGTCAGGAATTTGTCGACAGACCAAGGAACTCTACCCTAACCCGGATAGATCCAAGGCCTTGTGGCTTCTTGGGAAAAGCTGGCAGCGCCTGGGAGAGCTTATAATAATCCTTACTGGACACTGCAGAGTAAACAGGCACATATATCTCATAGGAACGGTCGAGAGTCCACTCTGCACCCACTGTGGGGCAGGGAAAGAGTCGTCATACCACGTTCTGGAAGTGTGTGTTCTATAGGACACTTGGAGCCGCTTTTTTCCATTGAGAAAATCAGTCATCCGACTCTGAAATGGGACGAAATACTCTCCTTCATTAGAGGGACGGGTCGACTCGTGGAGGGAATGAGGGCTCTGGTGAATGATGGGTGGACCGGAGGACTGTGAAAAGGGCCTCTAAGGCCTAGCCGCAAGGCTTCGGCCCCCCCATTTGTTTACTACTACCACTAGTTGTAAGAAGCAAATTTTTATCTGAAAAAAGTCTTTTACAATATAACTGCTTTTCAAAATCCTTATACTTCGAACTTCGAACAAGTGGGGTGGCCTCGAACATGCCGCCCGCCGCTTTATACTAGCTCCATCTATAAATTTTGGTTCATTTTAAGTACAAATTCCATTAGCCAATTGTACGTTTAACGACTGTGACGGGTGAAGTCGTCCCTTAGACGCTAACAAAAATTATTTTACATTTTAATGCTAAGACGAGATTTTCAACAAATCCCAATTGTTTCGTAAAGTAAAGAAAATTTTGCAGGGCTGGAACTAAAGGTTCCTATAGCACAAGAACTGGTAAGTCGTTTCACTGATATGTCTTAACACCATGTTCAAAAGATAATTCAAGTATATATTTTATCCTTGTTTTTAGACCTGTTTAAGCAAAAAAAGTCATCCTAAGTGAGGTGACTTCGAACTTGCCGCGGGTGTAGAAGGGCATTTGGGTACCACACAATATGGTAACTACGACCGTTCCAATTTAAAAAAGGCGGGTGATGCGGTCAAAAAGAAGAAAATGACTTATAGGCGCGCAGCCGAAATATATAAAGTACCAATATCCACCCTATGTAACAAGGTAAAACAAAAACATTCCAATCAACCCGGAGGAATCATGGCGTTGTCAAAAGACGAAAAAGTTTGTTTAGAGGCAGGAATCCGAAAAGCCGCGAAATGGGGGTTTCCCCTCACACCAACAGATATTCGCTTTTTGGTAAAACAATTTTTAGATTCCAATGGAAAACGTTCAAAGAGAACCTTCCTGGGTTAGAGCGGTTTTACAATTTTTTATAGCGTCATCCTGTTCTAACTGAAAAACTATACCAAAACGTAAAGCGCTGTTGTGCTGAATTATCTAGAGAAGGTATTATTACTTATTTCGATAATTTAAAGGCTAGTTTGGAAAGTGTTCCTCCTGAGGACATTGTAAATAAGGTGTAAGGTGGTCTGCAAAAACGGCACTAAATATGTCAATAGAATTTTGGATTGGAGCAAGTCTAGCGCGTCGCTAATGGTGACAGGATCTGCGTCAGGAAAACTTTTGCTTCCATATATAGTCTACAAGGCCCAACATTTATATCCTACTTGGGTCGAGAATGGTCCCGAAGGCACAGTGCATAATCGAACAAAAAGCAGATGGTTTGAGGGTCCTGTTTATGAAGATTGGTTCGAAAAGGTAGCGTTACCTTATTTTCGAAAATGTGTCGGCAAAAAAGTTTTAATCGGAGACAACTTATCAAGCCACATTTCCATTCGTGTGGTGCAACTGTGTGAGGCACAACATCGACTTTATTCTCCTTCCGCCGAATGCAACTCACTTATTGCAGCCCTTGGATGTAGCGTTTTTTGCTCCATTTAAAAAATCGTGGCGTAAAATTTTAACACATTGGAAACAAAACATAGAGGTGTGCTGTCGAAAAGTGAGTTTATCAGATTGCTTAACCAATTGTTCCAAGAAGTTGGGGTAAATGTAGCCAACAATATATCTTCAGGCTTCAAAGCCTGTGGGATAGTGCCTTGTAACATGTAAACTGTTTTAAAGAAATTACCCTCGTTAGTTGATGAACAGCAGATGGATCATGATAGGCGCGATCAAATTAATTGAAGTTGGACCGCCACATTTTCTAATTTTTTGAAAAATCTAAAACTTAAATAGACAGATTGTAAAAAGAGGGAAAAAACTTGACATTGTTCCAGGGAAAAGATTAAAATCTACTGATTTTCAACAAAATGAAAGTGAAAGAAACGAGGCAACAACATCCAAACTTTCTTCGGAATCCTCGGAGGAATCATAAATTTCCAACTCTGACCCTGAACACGAAAACGACAATTTTGCAGAAGATGATGATATTGAAATTCAAAATATGGACATTGATGGTGTCAATTTGCAAGCTGGTGATTATGTGTTAGTGAAATTTGAATGTGGCAACAATAAGTTTCGATATTTTATCGGAAAAATAATTGAAACATTTAAAGATCAACCCGATTTACTTTTAGTAAATTTCTTACGGAGAACGAAAAGTGATAAAATAGAAGCTCTTTTTCACTATCCAAACGTCAAAGATGAAAGTCTCGTTAAAACCGTCGACGTCATCACGAAGCTAAAACCCCCAAACAATTTCAGAAGGAATCGTTTGGGCATGGGCATTTAAACTGTTGCCCTCATATTCTAGTACATAGGTTATATAGTACATAATAAGGTTTAAATATTTTTTACTGGTTTCATTGAATTTGTTTCACTATATTTTATGTTTTGTTAGATTTCGAATATTTATTTTTTTTATTTTGTATTTATTTTACTGATTTTTATGTTTATCTATGAGAGTTTCTTTTTTCAATAAATGCTTTATTTGTCATTCTTCATTTATTTTACCTGATTTTCGTAATAAAACAATATTTTCTTTGCGTTATAAAGTTCGAATTCACCCTTACAGTAGATAAAATCTGAAAAGTCGACTGTTTAAAGTCACCCCACATATAGGGATTAATTCGAACAAAAAAATATATATCAATTATTGTTTTTTTTTCTAGTTTCATTTTTCACTAAATTAAGGTTTGAAGATTATATATTATTTCTTTGATTATTTACCAACGTTAATGTATAAGTTATTCTTGAAAAACCTCAAAAATGCGTTCGAAGTAACCCCAAGTTACGGTACATAATTTATTGGACAGTAGCTGTCACAACAGCAACCGACCAAATGGCCACTGACCGAAGTCTTTCAGCTTAAGAGTAATAGCTGGTTGAGCATTTCTTCACAATACTGGACAAACAAAACAGTGATAAAAACATAAAATTCGGGAACAAAAGCGAAGTTGAGTTATATAGAAATAGTGTGAAACTTGAAAATATGGTTAATAAAATATAAGACAGACGGGTTTATTGTTGAAGTTCTGTCGTCAACCCTCCCTGTTGTTAGCCTCAAACGTTCAGGTAACCAAAATTAAAGGACATAGATAAGCTGCTGTATTTCCAGACATAAAGCCTTCGATAGTGTATGGTATCATGGACTTCGGTACAAATTCTACACTCTAAACTGTCCTGTCTACTTAATTCACCTAATAAAATCATATCTTTTGCAGAGGCCACTTCAAATCAAATTAGGGAACAGAAAGACGTTTCTAATGCACCAGGGTGTTCCTCAGGGATCCCCACTCTCACCTTTGCTTTATAATTTATTTTGCCATGACATCTATTCAGAATCCCCAACCAAGGTCATCAATAAACAATCTTACATCCTTCAATATGCAGATGACACTGCACTTGTATGCCACAATAAAACCCTTACAGCTACAATGCTATCGCTGCAAAACCTGATGGACAGATCCTAAAGTTTGTTCCGCTTATGGAGATTAAAACCAAATCCCGCTAAATCGCAACTCATCATTTTCGACTACCGAATTAATGCTGAGTCTCCAACATTACATATTTCCAATAAAACAGTTTTTCCTCAGTACGCTGCCAAATACCTAGGTGTTACAATAGACCACAAGCTGAATTTTAACATGCACATAAAAATGTTAAAGCCAAATGCACAACAAGAGCAAAGCACTTCCGAAACCTTCCCTACCGAGACCAAGGAATCAACATCTCAACGGCCGCTCATATATACAAATCAATATGTCGCATACTTTTGGAATGCTACTGCCTGCCCACTTTTCTCAACTTGCACACCAACAGCTCGAAGTAGCAGAAACAGCATCACGGGAAAACATAAGCAAAATGTCATAAATCAAATTTGCCAGTTGGGTAGACATATTTTTAGCGTTAAGCTAGGATGTACTTCCAACGTCACACAGCCATCCATAAAGGGCATTTCTACCAACATACTAAACCCCTAATCTAAGCAGAATAATCATCATTAACTACTCGTACCACATTTACTTAAGCAAGGTTATATCACTTTTCAAAACCCATCTAGAAGATAATCAGTACAGTTTTACAGGAAGCTCCTACCCATCCCATCAGTATCAGATGCCAGACAGAAAAATACCATTAACGGCTTATTTCGATGACCTAGACACCCGACGTCATTAATATCCCGGTATTATTGCCTCGGAGAATGACTAATGCCAGTTATAGGTTATAACGGACGCCATAAACTATATCTTTACGAAAATTGGTCGGGCGAATTCCTGAGGCCCCCGGACTCCTGCCGTTAATTAACGACGCCGAACGGTTTATGGAACTCGTAGGGAAAACGTGGCCAAGATGGCATCGCATGCTCTTGGTCTTGTAGACCGTAATTTGCAACGCCTTCGGAAACTGTAATTAGGAGTGCATAGAGTCGCAGGGCCCCGTTTTTTTGTTGTTAAAGATGGTCCGGGTCTGGCGACCGATAACGCTAAATTTAACAGTCCGAGCCTTGAATGGTAAACGCATGTCGACCGTTTAATTCACCCATAAATATTCAGAAATGTGCCATATTTTATTAAGCATTGATAAAACAGCCAACGAATAAAACCAAGGAAAGATTTTAAGGTCCGTCAGATCGCCTTGGGAGATAATTTATGTAAAATAATAATAAAGATAAGCCCAGAAAATTTCACATTAAGTTACGTGCTATGGGCCAAGCACAAAAAAGCGTTTTATCTCGAAAACGAATCTGGTTTTTAATCCTTGTCTAGAAAAAATCGTAAGAGCGTGAACGTATAATCAAGAAGAAATTTAATACATCGTAAAATCCATGGGGGCCTTTGCTGCACGGCCCCTCCCATATCTCTTTCAACGTTAATGATCAATAGTTGGTTCCCGAAACCGTTTGAAACTTAATATAATGCTTTTAGTTTCGCTTCTATCTCGGTCATTAATTTTTAGCCCCGTCATTTTTCCTTCCAATAAACAGAGTAATTAAGAAGAATTATAACATTTTTTTTTCACGTTTCATTTATTACGACACATTTATATTTAAACTGGACTTTAATCGCAGTACATCGTATACTTCTAGATTTCCAGATCCTCAGAGTTTTCCTTCCTGATTTCTCAAAATAAGTCAAGTTATGCTTCATTAACTTTTGCCTGAGCATTCTTTTACAGATCATAAACCCTATTCATTTTTGCATCGTAAAATCGAAACTCCGGTACCTACCTTTACTCTAACAAAAGATGAGCCTCTAATCCGCGAAATTTATCATTTCGGTCTTAAGAACGACTATAAATTAAACTAGTTACCAACCCCGGCCAAATTGTAGGGACCGACTTCTCGAATAGTTTGCGGTCCATTCTTCAGGGAGATTAGGGCCGGAAACTCCCAAGAAGACAGACTTTAATTGTTCGTCAAGTTTGAGGCGACAAAGGGGTTGCTGTTTTGATGATGACAAAGGTGATGGAGTTAATTGGGCATTTTTGTAGTTTTGACCACAAACATTAATGTCAGTGAGACAAGTTCTTCCTGATATAGAAATAGAATAACGCAAATCTCTGCCCGCTACTCTTATACGCTGTACCTAAAAGGCACTAATCTAAAATTTGATATCCACGCCCAACTAGAATCCCATTATAAGTCCGCTTCGCCCTCCCCTAATTTGAATTACAAAGATTGTAGATGTGATTTTATGGGCTTTACAGGCTTTATTACCAACTACGCAGATATTATTATTCTGGAGAGAATACTAATTTCATACCTTTCAAGCAAATGCAATTAAACTTCGGCCGTTGTCAATTTGGTTGCTAAAAATATATGAGATATCAAGTTCGAGTGTCTACCTGTCTCGTTTTGCCCATAGTCGACGGGGACTGATTTTCATATTTTTGCACCTCGGAGATAATCCATCCATCACTTTGAAAATGGGAATTTTTGTGTGGGTCGCCGCTAATTCGCGTTTCTAGATTCCTTTTTCTGATTTACGTTTAAGCTGGAGGTTATGAACGAGGCCAATATTGACATTTTTCGCTCGGTGTGTTGGAAAATAAAAGGGGTTTTTGATGAGTTGCCTTGGGAAAACCGTTGAAAAATCTGTTTTTACCCTGGAAAACAGCCAGAATATTGATAAAACGGAATTATTTTTTCCTTAGTATGTGGCTAATAAATAACGGTAAGCTGACAGGTTGTTTTTTATTTTTGATTCAGTAAGACAAAATAATATCAAAAAAGAAAATTTTTATTAATGAACATCTAGGCCTTCGCAAGGATTGTAGCAAGTTTCGTAGCTCAGAAGAGTACACTAAACAACTTTTGTGCAGGTACAAAATAAGCACTTTTTAGAGTCAGTTATTTTACCAGATTATTAATGCTTATACAATTTTTTATTTCTAATCGTAAGCAGCAGTTTTGGGAAAAAAATCGCCGTTTACTATTTTTTTTTGTTTTTTTTTCTTTAGATTGTATTGTATTTTTCCATTTTTGATACAATTTTTCGACCAAACAAAAATGCATAAGTCTGTTTTTCAGGTAACAGTTTAGTAGAAATAAAAGAAACTGTCACCATTAAAATTGTTATAACTGGTATAAGTTTGTATAGGTGTTTTGTAGTGTGTAGTGTTAGGTAGTTTTGTCAAAAATGTTATATTAACTATCAATGAGTAGGTATTCATCAATTTGTCGATCAACCCATCTGCATACAAGTTTCGGGGTCTACCCGTCATCAGTACAGCTTTGGCTGGTCGACAAATTGGAGACCATGAGTTCACGGCTTAAAGTAAAAAATCTACGGAAGAGCGGTGAGGTGTTGTACAGAGCAGGAGTAGCTGACATCCACCAGTGTATTAGACATAATACTACGTGGCAGATGGCTCTCAGTTCAAGAAGCAGCCCATAATGCTCTGTACCTCGCAGGTTATCGGACCCAGAACGAAGTCTAAAGAGTAGGTGGTCACCAATGTGTCGATCAACCAATTTGCATTAGTTTCGGGGTCTAACCCTCATCAGTACAGTTTTGCCTGGACGAAAAATTGAAGACCGTGAGTTCGTGGCTTAAAGCCAAAAATCTACGGAAAAGCGGTGAGATGTAGTACAGAGTAGGAGCAGACGACATCCACCAGCATGTTAGATCTAATGCCGCGTGGCAGATGGCTCTCAGTTCGAGAAGCAGGTCATATTGCACTGTACCTCGCAGGTTATCTGAACCAGAAAGAAGTGTAAAGAGGAGGTGGTCACCAATTGGTCGATCACCCATCTGTATACTAGTTTCGGGGTCTACCCCTCCTCAGTACAGCTTTGACTGTCCGACAAATTGAAGAACGTAACTTTGCGGTTTAAAGCCAAAAATCACGGAAGAGCGGTGAGATGTGGTACAGAGTAGGAGTAGGCGACATTCCACCAACGTATTAGATATAATACTGCGTGGCAGATGGCTCTCAGTTCCAGAAGCAGCCCATATTTCTCTGTACCTCGCAGGTTGTCGGACTCAGAACGAAGTGTAAAGAGTATAGGTGGTCACGAATTTGTCGATCAACCCATCTGCGTACTAATTTCGGGGTCTACCCGTCATCAGTACACCTTTGGCAGGTCGACAAATTGGGGATCGTGAGTTCGCGGTTTAAAGCCAAAAATCTACAGAAGAGCGGTGAGATCTTGTACAGAGCAGAAGTAGGAGACATCCACCAGCGTATTAGATAGATATAATACTGCGTGAGAGACGGCTACCAGTTCGAGAAGCAGCACGTATTGCTCTGTACGTCGCAGGTTATCGGACCCAGAACGAAGTGTAAAGAGCAGGTGGTCACCAATTTCTCGAACAATCTATCTGCATACTAGTTTCGGGGTCTATTCCTCATCAGTACAGCTTTGGCTGGTCGATAAATTGGAGACTGTGAGTTCGCGGCTTAAAGCCAAAAATCTACGGAAGAGCGGTAGATTTTTGGCGACCACCCCCAAACAAATTGGTGACCACCTTCTCTTCACATTTCGTTCTGGTTCCGATAACCTGCGAGGTACAGAGCAATATGTGCTGCTTCTCGAACTGAGAGCCATCTGCCATGCAGTATTAGATCTAATACGCTGGCGGATATCGCCTGCTCCTACTCTGTACAACATCTCATCGCTCTTAACTCTCAATTCTACGTAAAATTTAAATTTGAAGAGAAATTTCATAAAGCAAAGAAATTGCACTACTTACAGCAGTCCTTTATCGCAGCTTCGTCACTGATAATTTCTTTAATTCTTTCATTCGTAATATTTTTTTCAGAACTGACCTTTATCTTTTAAATAATCCCAGAGTAGAGTATCATATCCAGAGACGATCCTACCTATAGGCAAGAGGGTGCAAGAAAGACAAGAAGCCAATTTTAAGGGTGTCCAAAAACTTTTAATTTGCGACAAATTTTAAATTCGCCGATTGGCCGAGGACTCAATTTATTTTTATGTAATTTTAGCTGTTGTATCAATAGAGAGTGAGGCCTGTAAAGAAATTTGTTTTCAAGAACTATCAGGTTAGCGTATCTGGCATTTCTTCAGCTTGTTCTTCTACTTTAGGTTGGGTTAATGCGTCCACGGTTCGGTAGGTGTCTCTTCTTCTTCTTTAGGCTTTTCTTAAAAAATCGTATTCTTTTATTAATGTATTTTTTGGCATCAGACATATCTAGTAAGTCTTATATCTGAGCGTCCATACTCCTAATAATATCCCTATACCTAAAAGTTTGTGTAACCCTATGGAAATCAGCAGATTTTTTGGGCAATATTTTCAGCAACCAAGTGATTGCACAGACCGCATACAGTTTTATCAGAATAATACTTTTAAAAAGGACTGTAATTTTGCTTTCCAGCTGGCTGATATCAGTGATGTCCATAAGGCGCCCAACAGCATAAAAACCAATGCTGTGGGCATCGATGGCATATCAGCAACAATGCTAAAATATTGTAGTCTTTATATCGACAAATATATTCTGCATATTGTGAATTGCTGCATAGAAGTGCAGTATTCTCCATATTCGTGGAAAGAGTCCATTGGACGACCCCTCGCAAAAATTCCTGTTCCGGAAAGTCTGAATGACCTTCGAGTAATTAGTATTTTGCCTGCCGTTTCTAAAATCTTTGAAAGAATTATGTTTGATCAGCTCTATGACTTTTGTCTAAAAAATAATATACTGCCTGACAGCCAGTGTGGTTTTCGTAAAGGATATAACACATCGGTCAGCTTAATTAATGTTACTGATGACATTTATCGATCACTAGATAATAAAATGACGACCATTTTAATACTTTTTGATTTTTCCAAAGCATTTGATACTATAAATCGCGACCTATTAATTTCAAAGTTGAAATATTTTGGATTCGAAAAGACCTCTTTAAATCTTATGACATCCTACCTTTCCGATAGACCCCAAATAATACACTCTGATAATAAAGACTTGGATAAGGCCAGTATCTCCTCAGGAGTTCCGCAGGGCTCCATTTTAGGACCATTGCTTTTTATTATTTATACTTTTGATATATTAACATCGTTGAAATTTTGTCGCGTCCAGGCTTTTGCTGATGATACTCAATTGTACTGCTCGTTTAAATCAGATGATAGTATGGACACTGAACGTAAAATTAATCTTGATTTGAAAAATCTCAGTAACCTCTGTAGTAAACATAACTTAAATCTTAATCCTCGTAAGTCATCAGTTTTGATTTTTGGTCCGAAACATGTGAGGCAGGAGCTTCGAGACTCATTGAATATCGGCATAAATGATGAGCCTTTACAGTATGTAGATGCCGCTAAAAATTTGGGATTACTTATCGACACTGAACTTAAGTTTAGAAGCCACTCTATGAAATTAATACAGAAAGCATTTTTTGCTTTAAGGTTGTTATATAGTAGTAGACATTTTTTAGGTAAGAACCTGAGAAAAAAATTATGCGAGTAACTTGTTTTATCGACTCGGAGGCGAAAGACAGAATCCAGAGAATTCAAAATCAATGTGTTAGGTTCATTTTTGGCTTGAAAAAGTTTGACCACGTTTCGCATTTATATGGGGAGCTTGGTTGGCTCAGAATGAATGAGAGGAGAAATTTACAATTCTGTACGTTTTTGATGAAACAAATTAGGGGTCCAGTCCCTATCTCCTCTATTCGAGACTGATTGGTGTTTAGAATGGATGTCTATGAGAGAAGTGTTCGTAATTTCAACAGTTTGACATTACCTAGGCATGGAAGCGCCATGTTTCAGCGCAGTTTTTCGTACAACGCAATCAAATGTTATAATGTACTTCCTCTTGAAGTAAAGAATTGCGGTGTCTCATCTTTTAAAAATAGGTATAAGAAGTATTTACTTGCAAGGGCAGTTGGGTAATTTTACTATTTAATTTAATATAATTTTTCTTATCTTCTAATGGCATAATGCTGAATATGGTATTTGGGCATAATTTGTATGTGACTATTTCCTTCTTCAAAATTTGGTCTAGTGGGTTCGGTGCGGGGGTGGTGATGCGGCATATTGTTGGGTTTTCTTTTTTTTAAAATTTTTTTAGTAAGTCTTTTCTTTTAAGTATATTTGTAACTCATTTTGTAACTTATAATTTTTTGTGTATTTTTTTTTTATTTTTATAGTGTAAGGCAGGTTGATTGCACAATGCCAATTCTTGAACTTTAGCTTTTTGTGGTTTCTCTGGCAGTTGGGCTCACTTTATTTTAATTTCTTCAGGTTTCATTTCTTCTTGGTCAAAAACCATTTTCTTAATCTTGCGTTTCTTCGGGTTTTCTTGGTTCACCTTCAGGTTAATTGTATCTTCAATTTCAGTAACTGGTTTTGACAATAACACACACGCTAAAATCGGGATGTTTACCTTCTTCTCAATAGTTGGTTTCTTCTTTATCTTTCTTTGTCTCCAACTTTTTTGAATATCTTACGAGTTTTGGTAACGTCGTTTTTAGGTTTTTCTTTTTACCACGTTCGCCACGGTCTCTTGAATTTGTTCGGGAAGTTCTTCCATCTTTTACATAGAAGTGACTTTTTGTGGTGCTTGTTTCTTCTATAGTCATTGTGGTGTCTGGCGCTTCTTCTTCGTCCTCAATGGTAGTAAATTCTTTACTTTTTTAAATTTCACACTTTTGTTTTTTATTAACTCGCTTCTTAAACTTTTTCTTGGCTTCTGCCAAAGCGAGGATGAAAAGAGCATAATTTAAGGTTTGTCACTGTATTCCTCAAACAAGCCACCGACCATTGCTTAAATTTTTTAACACCTCGAACACCAAAGGTCTTAGCAAACGTAGTGCAACAAGACTGAAGCGCTGGGCTTATCGGTTGTGATTTTAACTTGAATACATCAAGTTAGATGATTTTAGTCAAGCCGAAGCTCTTCCACATCTTATCAAGGAGACTTTCCAAGACTTATCTGATGCAGAGACAAAAGAAATTTTCACTTGTATTTACTTTACTCTGGCAAGAGTAAAGTTTTGAAATTGCTAAACAAGAGTTCTTCTTCAGTTCTTCAAAACACACTCAAGTCCGATAGAACCATAAATAAGTTCCAAATTATGTACAAAATAAATAAGACTCCAACATGGCTCAATTTGTTTCACGTTTTAAAGATATAAATGAGGTCGACGACATCATTCTGTACGGTGACCTAGCCATTATTCAGATAAACTGGAAAAGTTTACCATTGCAGTGGGAATCTTAACATCGTCAAAAGAAGAAATGGCAAAAGTTAACTTTTTTTGCTCAAAATGAACAAGAACATCGAGTTCACCATAGAGAAGAGCAGTCATTGAGCTTTCGTCTCAATGCTAAAGCAACAAAGGATGCTCTTTGATCTTAGCTCAGCTGAAAAAAATTTTTGTCTACAATCTATAGAACAAATCTTGTCATTGCAGAGAATTTTAGCCACTTTATCAACACTGAGTGGATAGGTCCTGCAACAGCTAGTCGCACATATAAATATTTAAGATCTGTTTTCCGACATTACGTTGCTCCAGACATTATCGTTATCGACAATGGAAGACAGTTTACGTCAGTATGCGCAGAATTTAACGTGACGCACGTTCGGTCATCTCCATGAATGCTGCAGTATAATAAATTTGCAGAACAAATTGGAACAAACTGTTAATAATACAGTATTAGATCTGTTTACCGAAATTACGGTGCCCCAGACATCACCGTCATCGACAATGGAAGTCAATTTACTTCAGTATGCGCCGAATTTAATGTGACGCACGTTCAGTCATCTCCACGAATGCTACAATGTAATCGATTTCCAGAACAAATTGGTACAAACTGTTGATAATACATTGGATGCATCATCAAATTACTACACTTTCCCACAGAGAACTTGATGAATGGATTTCTGCTGAAGTGTATTTTAACCATGGATATTTTTAATTTCATCTCCTCGTTCATCACAAGTGCAGCATAAGCCGTCAGAAAACTCCAATTAGACCTTCAGTCGAAAATCAGTAAAAATAAATACCAATTTTGATCATCGAGTGCTGAAACAGCGAACTCAGCCTCAAGTGTTAATCTGCCACAAAATTCTCAAAAGCTCATTTGGGAGTGGACCTTAGCCGATTTTTCAGTTTTACTCATGCCAGGAAACCACATAGGTAACCTATCTCAGCGTTATCTTTTATGTTTCTGACATCGTTTCTGGAGCACCCTTATAAACGACCTTTAATTACAATCTCCCTATACCTACTGATTACTCGTAGAGCAGCCTGAATGTTGGTGTAGGTGTGAATGTCTTGTTCAGTTCCTTGTCTGGCTTCATACCGTGTCACCACTTCAAGTATAACAAATATTCCATCCCAGAAGACCGTAGTTTGGCCTCCAAAAGGAAAGCAATCGTCTTATTCTTGTAATGCCTTATATACCGGGTGTCCAGCAGAACCCTGGACATAGGAGATTAACATGGAATATCGGTTTTTATTTTTTTGCGCCTGTACGGTTGCTTTGATTGACAAACTTTTAAGAGTAAAGTTGTAGAGCTTATGGTCAGCTATCATCCTGTAATTTTTTTTCAATACCACAGTTTTGGCTGTTTTTTGGAAAAACGCCTCGAAAAGTGCAAAAATTTGAATTTGGTGCGTCACCCCCACCCTGCATGTGCAGTGTCGCCAACATAATTTCTTATGTCAGACTCAGAGCCGATTTTCCTTTCTTATTTATTTTGAGGGACTATCATGTAGTAATTAACGTGATTATGCAGCGAAAATTAACCGATAACATGATGATAATGTTCTTAAATCATACGGTAAGTAAAAGTTACGTTTATAAATATCATAATTAGTAAAAGGAAAATCATTCCAATTTATGTATGGCTGGGTGTCTAATTCATTTTAGTTTAGCAATGCGACAACCACGATGACATGACAATTTGTCTCTTGTCACCAATTAAGGGTGTTCGTTGTTGTTGTTGTTGCTATTGAGGTGAATTCATCTATATCCAAATGTTTTACTTCAAAAGTGTCTATTTTGCAGTGCTGTGTAACGCGAGGCCCCATCCTGCATGTAAAAAACCCTTGCTAAGTGCTGGATTCTTCTATGACAGACAAAATCTCATTGGAAAACCAAATACAGTGCGCCCCAAATAATAAAAATATCCTGCACTGTATGTGGATTTTAGAGAGTCCAAACTCATTCATTTTGTTGATTTGAGGGACCCATTAATCCAAATTAACATTCATTGGTGGAACAAATGTTTATAGCAAACAAGCAAGACCAGTAAGTAGATAGCGATGGATGTTTGATCTGCTAAGACCAGTTTCTTTCATGTTTTTAATGTTTTATCTATGTATCTGGAGACTATAGTGCCTGTGAAAAAAACTCTTTTCAGTGACAACAAATCTTAATAAAGGTGATAGTATTTTTATAGGAATAATTGTTGTTATCTGTGTTATTACCTAAATTTATGTTACATCTTTTTCATGGCCACTTGTTAATTTCTTCCGTTAAGAAATTTATGTATAGATTGATTATGGAAATATACTTATTTTGGTACTTGTTGCATCCACTTTTTCACACACAATTTCCCCAAAATAAAAATGTAATGTATACAGAAAGGTTGTATTTATTGATATTAAAGGTTCGATTTTCATTTGTTCACTTTGACAGCAAAAAACAATTGAATATCGAAATTCGGAACCATTTTGTTGATACAGTGTAAAATTTTATTTTTATTATTTCTTATTTAAATGTTTCATTAGTTATGAATTTTGAGGAGAGAAAACTTGTTTTAAAACTATACTGGGCTGGTAATTCCTTTGCTCAAATTCGAGACAACATTGCTGCATTGTTTCCTGAACGACCAATACCAGCATGCAGTTTACTTCAAGCGGTGGTTGCTCGTTTCGGGGAAACTGGGAGTATTAACCCGATATGTTCCTGTGAGCGAAAGCGACGACTTCAAGCTGGTGCGGCTCCAGAGGATGAAAATGTGGCAAAACTTGTTGTTCTTGCTATAGTAAACGATGATCCTTTCAAGAGTATTCGACAGATTGGCCAAGGAACTGGACTTAGTAGATCGACCATCCATAATTATCTGCAAAAAGAATGTTTTAAAAGCTACAAAAAAAAGAACCATCAAAAACTCTTACTGACCGACCTTTTCCCCCGAATGGAGTTCTGTGAAATCCTGACCGAAAAAATTATTGCAGCCCCAAGATTTATTAGAAACATTTGTTTCACGGATGAATACTCATTTGGATTGACTGGCTCTTCAAATCAACAAAATGATCGGATTTGGGCACTCCAAAACCCACATATAGTGCATGACAATCGGGACCAACGTCGAGCAACTGTAAACGTGTGGATCGGCATTTTGGGGTGCCATGTTATAGGTCCATTTTTCATTGATGGCAGTTTGAACCCCAACATATATTGCAATATGCTTCGCTATGACATTTTGCCTGCTGTAGAAGCCATCCAGCCATTAGAACGGGTTTTTTACATGTAAGATGGGGCGTCGTGTCACACTTCTCTGCAAAATAGACGTTTTTTAAACGAAACTTTTGGTGATAGGTTGATCGAAAAGTTTAGCAATTAATTGGCCACCTCGCTCTCCGGATTTGAATCCTTGTGATTTTTTTATTTGGGGATTCATTCAAGATCGTCTCTACCAGAGAAATAAACAATATGCAAATGTCCAAGAGTTGAAATTTGCTATTCAAGAAATTTATGGTCAAGTCACGGTGGTGATGTTGGACAATACATGTCGCAATTTTGAACAGAGGCTTGCATATTGTACCTCTGCAGAAGGTGGTCGTTTTGAACAATTTCTCTGATGTTCCACATCTAGTCTTGTATTTTATTTATTTGTTTATTGTTCTTGTTTACCTCTGTGTTTGATCTTAAACACATAGGTGGTTATTCACTTTCTTTGTAGTACGTAATTAAATGGTTCTTTTTAGAGCTGCCAATCCGTATTTTCTTTTCGCCAATTCCACGATAACTCATTTGTAGAGTACAATCATATTTCAAGCTTGGTTCTTGGTTTGCTCAACAAATGTATCCACCCAACTCGCCGTCCTTAATAATTCTTAACATTAACCTAGCTTTTAGCTTTACCAATGACAAAGACAAGAGACATATCGTCGATCCGTTGTCTGTTGCTAATCTAAAATGAATTAGACAACCAGCCATACACAAATTGGAATGATTTTCTTTTACTAATTATGACAATAATAAACGTAACTTTTACGTACCGTATGATTTAAGAACATTATCGTCAGGTTAATGTAACACTCAAAATAAATAAGAAAGGAAAATCGGCTCTGACTCTGACATAAGAAATTATTATGTTGGCGACACTGCACATGCATGGCGGGGGTGACGCGCAAAATTCAAATTTTTGCACTTTTCGAGGCGTTTTTCCAAAAAACAGCCAAAATTGTGGTATTGAAAAAATTTGTTTGGATGTTTATTCATCCTGCGACAGAATAATCGTGTTCCCAGTTAGAACGGAGCTGTCCATTTTCATGCGACCATTTTCTATCGCTGTTCACTTCCAATCAATGGAAGGCAGCTATCCATCTCGTATTGGAAGCCATAGCCTCGCTCATTACGTAGATTGGAAGCTTCGGCAGGCCCAGCAAGGCATTGAGAGCCTCTTCCGGCTTCGTGCGGAATAAACTTGTTCTGATTAGGCAGACTGCAGTGAAGAGTCCTCTGCTACGAGATCACGGATTCCTGGGATATTCTTGAGTCCTGGGGATGTTGTTGTGAAAGACGATTTTAGCGTACAGCCTAACACCGAAGAGGATGAAGAATCACAGTTATATTAAATGTTGGGGAGCTGGGTTGGGGTCTGCTTTGTTAACATCTTCATTGCCTGTAAGAATGAAACTGCTAAGGTAAGTGTTATCGATGATGGACTGTCGGACCTCCGTATGAAGAACGTCTCTCTTCTGAAGAGAGTACACTGTCAACAGTCACATGACGCGAGGCTGTTTAGGCCTATTGGTCAAAATGGAATTCGTTGGTTGAGGGTCTTTGTTGGCAACAATACTTTAGTCAAATAAAATATTATTATTTATTGATAACTCGAAGACGGTGTTTGCAGGCTTGTCCATAGAAACTTTCGATGACAGATGGACTGAGAGGTGCTGATAGATTTTTCGAGGGACTTTCTAGGAGAAGGAATTAGAAAGACTAATGGAGATTTTATAGACAGCATGAAACAAATAAACAGCAAAAAGCTAGTTGACAGTTTCAACTGGATATTCATCAAGTCAAATAACTTGACATTCTTTAGATGTACTTGATTTAAAATATTAAATACTTGACCAGTCGATTCTTGATTTGACTTTCTTATAGTAAGTTCTGACTTGATGTCAAGTATTTTCAAACTACTTGATACTTGATCGAAAAAAATAGTTAATGGACAAGATGAACTCAACGATGGTTACGTAATCCCAGTCGATTTGACGACAACGAACTAACCTGAATTAATCTGAAGTTTTTTTATAACTGAATTGACTACACAGTCAAAAAAATTGTATAACATACCGCCTTCTTACGTTTGTCTTTCTAGAGATATCTAGTCTCGTGTTGTAAAAACTACAAGAGTTTCAGCCAATTTGCTCCTTCCTTATTTCGAATTAAAAAGAAAAAGTTTAATTGCGCTTTCTAGTACGGACACGAGAGAACGCCAAATCTTTTTTGAAATCAAGTCAAGTTCTAAAATTTTCTAAATACAGTCCTATCTGTTTTTAGATTGACGACTTGAAGTCTAATAATCTGGATACAATACGAATGAAGAAATGTCTTCAGTTCTTGACTCACCTTTAAAGGATTTCGATTCTAATTCTAACCTACATTTCTCTACAAATTCAAATTTGCATTTTTAAAAGCTTTAAGCAATTTTTAAATAACTTTGGGTTTACTTCTTGCTTCGTTTTCTCCATACATTTTTAAGGTTGCATTTTTAAACGCTTTGAGTTATTCTTAACCGATTTTGGTCCCAATCCTAACTTCAGTTTTTCTGCAAACTCGGTTTTGACCCTTTTACTTTTAACCTGCAATTTTCGAAAATAGGGTAGAAGAAAAAGTAGGGGAAAAAGGGTAGTGGCGGCGCACTTCAAATATGTCGTAAAACTTGCTTCGAGTCTGATGTCGCGATTTTCGGAAAGAGCGTGATCTGCTACTGCTGACTTTTCTCTTTGTCCTAAATTACATCTATTGAGTGCAGAGTGAAAGCGAGTTCTACGACATACTGCAGGTGCGCCTAAACCTCGCGCCACCACTACCCCCACCCTAGTCCCTCCACTGCAGCGCGACGGCGCCGGCGGTGGAATAAATACCACGGAGCTCACCACAGTCGAATCAGTCAACATCGGGAATCACGGAAGATCACTTCGCCTATTGCCTCATCCCCTTTGATAATATCTGCCGCAGCTGTACAGTGGACCACTGCTTCAAGGCCCGGAAAACACTTTAGATAATATATCAGAAGATGTGAATCAGTTTTGTTCTAATAATGAGTTTATCCAAAACCATTGAAATTTGCATTTTTAGAGGATGTGGTATATTTTTCATCAATTTTAGTTGTAATTATAACCTTGCGTTTCTATAGAAATTCCTATTTGGATTTTTAGACGCTTTAAGTCATTTTTAATCAATTTTTTGCCCTAATTATGACTAATTTTTGACGATTTCTTACCCTGATCCCAGCCTGTCTTTTCTAAAAAAAAACCACATTTTAATTTTAAGGAATTTTTAGTTCAAATTGACATATTTTGATCCAAGAATTAATTTTACTACAAAACCAGAATTTAGAAGATTCGATTCGATTTGAGTGATTTTCAAAATTAATAAAATTTACTTTCTCTAAAAACCTCAAAATTTCCGTTTTTTAGACTATTTGTTAATTCTAACCGATTTTTTTTTAACCATTTTGGCCTTAATCCTGATTTGAATGTCCTCCATGGCTCCACGGCTCCATCATGATTCTGAATCAAGCAAAAAATGTCCTCAAACTTGTTTAGTAAGTAATGAAAATAATAAAGCCGAGCTCAGGTAATTTTCACACTACTTGATTTTTCAAGTATTTGAAAGAAAACTTACTTGACTTGACATTCACAGCCTCAAGTGTTTGAAAATCAAGTCATACCGTGAATCCCTTCTTTCACCTTTGACTCTAATGGAAAGGTTTTTGCAACTCTTACAATTAATTACTTTATTTTATTTTGATATTTCTGACGACAATTAAGTATATTTAATTTCTGAATATTTGAGGAAGGTCCTAAAATATCTAGTGGGCCACGGTAACTTATCCCGCAGTTAACTTTCGTCAGGAGAAAAATAAAGAGCTGCCTCTGTTTATCTCTTTCGTAGTCCGGAGTATTTATGCAACCAAAGAAGAACTGAGTTTAAAACACATGTAACTTAAAACAGGACTATCAGCTTTTCACCACTAAAAGGCTTTTAGCTTTATAATATTATACATTACTTGCGACAAAATATATCAAACAACCCCGTCCATTTTTGTTTACTCCAAGCTTTACCTTCTTGTAACGAACTAACAAAAAAAGGACTTATCTGGCTCGTTTATCCTAAAATTAGGCCCCAGTGGGAGTGACCTATAATCCCCTAATACCTCACTTCTCGATTATCTTCTTATTGTTTGCCCTGATAAGCACCGAGTTTCGGGATGTTATAAAATATTCACGCTATGAATTTAATTAGTTTCATCTCGGGCCCAGGGGGATATCTCTAGTAGAACTAAATAGGTAGTGAGAAATTATTAATTTAGAATTAGGATCGTAATCCTAATTGCACGAATCTATTACTTAGAAGGCAACATCGACTTTATTAGGTACATGATGATTCACGTTTCATTCTAAATGAAGCGTCGCTTTTATAATGTTCCTAAAAAGACAGGTATACGGTGTCCCTTCATTGTAAAGCGGCACTCCCCTTGGGTCTAAGCACTTTAAGCACAAGCACTTCCCTTAAACGTATTCATATATTTTATGGTCGTGAAGGAAATGGAGTTCGAAGAAGGACACTCTTGAGTACCACCAATCCTGCCTCCAGTATTTGTCTTTGAAATAAGACGTAGATGACTAAGAAAACATTAAAACCGAGTTCATAGTTTTCTTGGTTGGGTTTGTGTGCTGTTGACTTTGCTTTTAAGTGACTTCGAGTAGCTTAAACTGCACAGAATTGTCATGTAAATGCTTGGTAATGATATGCAAATACGTTGGCTATTTTAAAAGTATAAAAGGGGTCACATACTCCTTGAGAGTCTTGGGCCTATTCTTTGAAGGAAAAGTCGTTTGCGTGGCATAAAAATGGGTGCCAATCAATTTGGATTGGAACTTTTCGAATCTATATCTTATCTAAAACGCCAATCCCTTTCTGACAAGTAATACATTTAATATTGATGCGGAACGGATATTTCAGGGAGAAGAAAATAACAATGGGGGCCTAGTCTCATCAATTATTATTAACCGAAAGTTTTTGGCATTGGGTTTTATCCTCGTACAATTTGTATGCTGCGCTTGTTCGTTCGGACACAAAGAATGAAAAATGGTGCATTATTTTTAACTTTTGTCTGGCACCAGGCTAACGCATTAAGGTCGGACTGTTATCTTTTTCACGAGTTTCTTCATTGTTTTCGTTTATCTAGGCTTCCCAGCAATTTACATTCCTGGCAAAAACCAACTACTTTTCGCTTAATGCTTGTCGCTGTTCATTCATCATTCGTCGCAAGGCAAGCACAAGTGTCGAGTATCTTGGCAAATATCATAAGAATCTGCAGCAAGAAAAGAGTTTCACACGCTGTAACTTTCACTAATGTTCATTGATAACGTCCCCTACAAATTTTTAATTAGAAGTTTCTTTGGAAGAAACTAAATTTTTAAACTTCAAAATTACTTCTTCTACTTTTTTTGACAAGTCAGTGATCAATTCGCAATACCATCCCTCCAACCCTATATTTTATTTTCCCTTTGAGACTGTGTAATGTGTATTAATAATTCAGGCTTCTTTGTTTGACCTCTTTCGCTTTCTTTTTCTCCTATAAATTTATACACTTCAGCCATTTTAAGTTTTATGTATTGTTCTTCTTTGGTGACAAACATCTTATAAGTTTTGTACAGGGTTATTGATCATAAGTTAACCACCCACCTAGAGGCTTTAATTTAACTCGAAGAAAAAAATTTTAAATACAAAAGTGGTTGATAATTAGGTGAGGTTTTTTCCAATACAAAATCCTTTATACAGGATCTACCCAAATCCCGTGGCATCCTCCGTAAACGTTTCTAAGCATTTTTTATGAAGCATGTCCTATACCTACCCCGACTGGTTTGCTTGATAAATGGTGGCTAAGCTTCGATATTATAGTATTTATCCACCTTCTTAGAGGCTTTATTTTTAATCGTGTGAAACTATGTTCAATGCAAAAATTATGTATAATCATTTGTAGTTTTTTATATTGTAAAATTTTATACTGAGTTTATATACGCATATCAAAAGACTTTTGATATGCTGCCGGTTTAGGGTACATCCTGTATACAATTTTACAACATGAAAAACTACACATGATAATCCATAATTTTTGCATTTAACATGGTTTCACATGATTAAAAAGAAAACCTCTAAGGAGGTGGCTCAATAATATAATATCTAAACTTAGGCACCATTTATCAAGGAAACCAATGGGGATAGGTATAGGATATGCTTCATACAAATTGCTTAGAAAGGTTTATGTAGTATGAAAAAACATAAATATACAGGGTGTTCCATTTAGAAAATTATAACTTTGGTATGCCACGGGCTTTGGGTAGACCCTGTATAAAGAATTCTGTATTGGCAAAAAAAAACTACACCTAATTATCAACAACTTTCGTATTTAATATTTTTTTCTTCCAGTTAAATTTAAGCCTCTAGGTGGGTGGTTAACTTATAACCAATGACCCTGTACATACAATCTCTGGATTAAATTATCTCTCGGTTTTCGGTGTCTCCCAGCTTTGATGGAATTTACAAAATACATTCCAAAGTTCCCTGTCTTCCACTTCGTTTCAGATCTTTAGATTTTCAACACGTAACCACATTCTTTCAACCCTCTATTCTCATTTTTTTATATATTTAGAAACTTTATCTCTTCGCTTTTTTTTATTTCAACAATCTGAGGTTCAATGTGAAGTTTTCCATTCTACTTAACGTTTTCGAAGATCATGACAATTGGATTCTGCAGCTTTCTTCCTAATTGTACAGAATCCCTTTGAGAACTATCAAAATTTTTCTTTTTATTTACTTTTTTGGCGACTTGATGAACTACTCACTATACCAACCATTCATCGTTCCATCTTCTTTTCCACGCTAGCAATTTATGTTTCAATATATAGCGTTTTTTTTTGCAGAAAGTTTTCTTCAATACAATTGTATATTGCCCTCGAAAGTTGGCAAATTTCCCTCTTCTGTTTCATTTTTGTCTAATTACTAATGAGTAAAACTATTTGATTTTAATTACTTATCATCCATTCCACATATTGAAATTTTAGTTATAATATACAGCACTTCTTTTTACCTACTTCTTTCTCCAGTATCATTAGGGATCAGTAGTGTCTTATAAATGTGCTTTACTATTAAATAGTACTAATTCAAAGCTGGCAGAGTTCCCTCTTCTATTTCACTCTGGATAACTTGGGAAGCACAAAACAATACCATTTCTCCAACCCTACATACCATTTTCTTTTTAATCCTTAACACATTAATAATTAAGGTGCCCCTACTACTTTTTTGGCTTTTTGAAAACTCGCCTCCAATTTCCTTTTCCACTTCCAACATTTTAAAGCAATTTAAAGTTCATGCAGTTCAATGAGAATGTCTTCTTCAAAACTTTCTTCAATATAATAATGGAGACTCTAGCCATCTTCTTTTGAGCCTGCTTAAGAGTTATCAAATATTCTACACTGTTAGAGAACTTTCCTTCTTTGTCTTTCATATTCCTTTCCACTTCAGTAATTTAACGTTTAATGAAATTTTGTTCTTTAGTAACAAAGGCTTTTTAAACGTTCTCAATATAAAACTGGCCCCTGTTACTCACAAATTTTCTTCCAAAACCTCGTCTACATCGTTTTTGCCCACTTGAGAAAAACAATGTAACACCGTCCCTTTAATCCGCTAAGGCTCTTGGATCTTTGCTACTCACCTAACATGTTTAAAATGTTTAAGAAACCTTTGGAACCTCATCTCCTTTATCTCTCATTGTTTTTAGCAACTTTGATGTTAAATGTAAAATTCTGCTCTGCTGGCCAATGCTTTTCAAACTTTTCATAGATTAGTTTTGAATTTTTTAATGATGTTCCTCTACTCTTGGTTTGGAAAAGTATAGAAAGTGCTTTAAATTTTAAGTTGCCTTTCAAAGCTTGGAAATCTATCTTTTGTACTTAGTTTATGACGTGGTAAGCAATGCGTAATAGAAACCTTTCGGCTCTGTATTCTATTTTGTTTTTTGATCCTTGTGACATAATATTGTAGCTTGTCTGCCACTTTGTTAACATGTTGAAGTTTGGGGTTTAATGTAAAGTTTTTCTTGAGTGCAAACGCACTGTTTTTTTTTTATATAGCTCTGGTCTCCATTTTTGACTATTTGCTGAGCAAAACGTAAATACTTCATCGCTTTTCGTCAGCTGTTTTGATTTCCTTTGCATGGTATACTTCGCTTTCTCTACCTTCAAAACTTTAGATTTTTCTGGAGGTTCTGCTTTAATTTCAGAAACTTAATATTCCCTTTCTCCTTTTAACTCAAAATAGCTTCCTACTTACCATTAAGTTTTTTCATAATATTGAGAAACAAATCTTCACCAATGGACCTGCACATTTCCTTAACATCTCTTAGTTATTCTTATTGCTTATGTCATAGCAGATCTATAAATTCACAAGGCGGCCTCACTAGTTTTTCAATTGATATTATTATACCTGTCCTTAAAATCTACACCTTTACCGCCAGAATGAACTCTAATGAACGATGTGTTTGCAATCAATAATCTTTTGTTCCACATTCTGAAGAGCACTAATTTTTCAACCAGTTTTGCCATGGATCGTGATGGATAAAAATGCTGAAATATGCCTCTGAAATGACAAATAAGTGAACGTAGAATGGCTAATACTACGGGGAAACCATTGTCAAAACTCCCAAATTTCCTATAAAACCACTTATTTCCTTTCTAACATTCCTATACCTCTTCCAACCCGTCTGGCCAACGTGGAAGAAAATTTGGCTATAAACCTTTCAATATGGCGATTCCAAAGAGAAAAGGACACACACCCCAGGTGGGTAGATCAATATTTGGCAAATCCCACACCTTGAAAAAGTTCTGCCTCATGGATTCTGGGGGAGGCAAACAATCGCCTTCATCACCTAAAGACAACAATACACACCGTCACAGAAAATACCCGATATACGTAGCAACTTACAACGCCAGAACATTATCAACAAACGAGAAAATGCTAGAACTAGAGGAAGAACTCACTAACATTAAATGGGACATATTGGGCCTAAGCGAAGTCAGACGCATAGGGGAAGGTCAAATCACTCTGGACAAAGGACATATCTTTCACTATGCAGGAGAAGAAACTGCAATAAGAGGAATAGGTTTTTTGGTCCACAAAAGACACACTGAAAATATTATAAACATCAAAAGTATAAGCCCTAGAGTCTTATTCATCACCATCCAACTTAACAAAAAATACTCTCTGAAAATCATTCAAGCCTACGCGCCCACAAGCGACCACACAGAGGAAGATATCGAATGCTTTTACGAAGATATATCCTCAGCCATACAAGACGAGAAATCCCACTATACTCTGCTAATCGGAGACTTTAATGCTAAAATCGGAAGCAAAATAGATGAAGCTGAAAACGCGGTTGGGCACCACGGATTGGGCGAGAGAAACGAAAGAGGAAATACCTTGATAGACTTTCTGCATAGCAAAAATCTCTTCGCAATGAACACCTTCTTCCAAAAAAATGACAACAAAAAATGGACATGGATGAGCCCAGACGGAAGGACCAAGAACGCCATCGACTTCATATGCAGCAGCAGAAAAGATATTGTCAGTGATGTAGATGTTCTGAATAGATTCTCAACAGGCAGCGACCATCGCCTAGTAAGAGCGAAAATAAAACTAAACATAAGAGAGGAAAGAAACAACATGATCCTAAAAAAGAGTCACAAAAAATGGAACTTGCCTGAAAACGTGTATGAATATGAACAGCAACTATCTAAATCTCTAAACGTAAATAATCGTATGACAGTTAACGCAATATATGAGAACATTACAAACAGCGTAAATGCAACAATTGAAAAGTGCGGCAGAAGCAAAAACAGGAACCAAAAACTCAACCTAAGAACAAAATCTTTAATGAAACAAAGAAGAGAACTGACAGACAAAACAACAATAGAATATAGAAATATCAATAAAGAAATAGCTAAAGAGATAAGAAAACACAAAAGAGAACAAAATACGGAATCCATAAAAACTACAATAGAAGAGAATAAAAGTCTGAAAGTTCTGGCAAGGAAAAATCTAGCGAGAAAAAATAATATATATAAAATCAAAAACACAGAGGGCAGAATAGTGACAAACAAGGGGGAAATAACGCAGACCATTGAAGCTTTCTACAAACGACTATATTCAACACCAAATAGAGAAATAAAATCCAATATTCCAATAATTTTAAACCAAGGCTCAGAAGACCTCGAAGAGATAAATGACGATGAAATTATATCAGCTTTAAAAAGTATGAAAAGCAACAAAGCACCTGGTGAAGACGAGATGGTAATAGAAAGCATTAAAATGGGCGGACAAGACATCATCAATGCCCTTAAAACCCTCTTTAATAAATGCCTCTCCGGAGGAACAATACCATCGCAATGGGAAAGTGCGCAAATCATCATCATACACAAGAAAGGAGATAACACGAACCTTGAAAACTACCGGCCAATAAGTCTTCTAAGTCACATCTATAAGCTCTACACAAAGATTATAACAACACGTCTAACAAACAAACTAGAGTTCTTTCTTTCAAGAGAGCAAGCGGGTTTTAGAACAAAATACGGTACCAACGATCACTTGCTCACAATGAAACTAATAATTGAAAAGTGTATAGAGTACAACAAACCGCTTATGCTGATTTTTATAGACTTCAAAAAGGCCTTTGATACAGTGGACCACCAGAAACTGCTAGAAGCACTTGCAGAATGCCGAATTGACTACCGTTACTCCTCAGCTATTAAATACATATATACTACATCCACAGCATACGTGAAGATAAACAACAATCAACATACCAACAAGTTCAAAATTGAAAGGGGCCTGAGACAGGGTGACGCGCTTTCTCCTAAATTATTCGTTACTCTGCTGCAAAGTGTGCTAAACAAAATAAGATGGAACAACATGGGAATTAACATCGATGGAGAAAATCTAAGCCACCTTTGCTTCGCCGACGACATCGTCCTAATAACAGACGACACGGCTAAGGCACAAACAATGTTACAAGACTTACAAACAGCCGCAGAAAAGGTAGGCCTTGAAATAAATCTGTCAAAGACACAATATATGACAAACCTTGTTCTAAACAATTCTCTAAAAATTAACAACATAAATATAGAACAGACATATTCATACAAATACCTAGGACATGAAATCAGTATCGAACGGGACAATCAAACACGCGAAATCCAGCGTAGAATAGGTCTGACTTGGGCAGCATTTGGAAAACTAAAATCAGTGTTTCGGTCCAATCTCCCAATATGCTTGAAGAGAAAGGTGTTCAACCAGTGCGTCCTTCCCGTGCTGACATATGGTGCAGAAACACTAACACTTACAAGAAAAAACATTACGAAAATACAAGTGATGCAACGCAGGATGGAAAGATCGATGCTGGGAATCACCCTTCGAGACAGAGTCCCAAATACAACTATAAGAGTTAGAACGAAGACACGAGATGCTGTCGAGACTATCTTACATTTAAAGTGGAACTGGGCGGGGCATGTTGCCAGAACGACGGACAATCGATGGACAAGGAAGATAGCAGAATGGCGTCCAAGACAAGGCGCATATCGTAACAGAGGACGACCGCCTACCCGCTGGAGCGATGATATAAGAAGAACAGCCGGAAACTGGATACTGGCTGCACAGGAACGGGGGAAATGGAAGCATTTGAGAGAAGCTTTTGTTCAGCAGTGGACAGAATAAGCTACAGAAGAAGAAGAAGAAGAATGGCTAATTGATCAGTTAGAAACATATAACATTTAATCTAAAAACAGGTATCAGACCTATGGTCACTTTTTAAAGGGCCTAAAAGCACAAACTTGGGGTTGCTGGTGAAAGCTGCTCTTCAGGCCTATGAAGATAACTGTCCAATGAGAACCAAAAAAGACAACATACAAACATTCTGGTGGAATAACCGCCTGGAAAATCAGAGGAAAAAGGTCCGACGACTGCTAAATGAAGCGAAAAAACAAGCACATCAGGGCTGCTAAAAAAAGAGTCTTGGAGAAGGTTCTGTGGCGGGATAGAATGGCTGACAAATTTGGAGACTAATACAAGCCCCTCAGACTCAACTGGGGGGATTGGGGCTCTCCAAAAAAGGAGCCAGACCAACCCTGCAAAAAATCCACGATTATGGTTTTTCAACCATACAAATCCCTTGGGGAAGATGGAGAGTTCCCGGCACTATTACAACAGGGCCTGGATCAACTCGCACCTCTACTAACAAAGCTTTTTCGAGCGAGCCTTGCATGGAACTTTATTCCTAACTGCTGGTCCTGGGAGTCGCTCAGGACAATCAGTCTAACCTCGTTCCTGCTGAAAAGCTTAGAAAAGCTGCTAGACCTATGCAAGAGGAAGGGGGCGCTAACAACGTACCTCCTTAATGCGGAACAGTATGCATACCAGGCTAACAAATCAACAGAACTAGGAGTCCACAACCTGCCGGAGAAAATCTAAGAAACACTGGATACAGAGGGTGTCGCAGTTGGTACATTCATAGACATCGTAGGGGCCTTTAATAATGCACCTACAAACTACCTCCTCAGCGTCAGTAAAGCGAGAGGGGTCGAACCAACTCTAACCAACTGGATTCGCAACATATTAGAATCCAGACTGACCGCTACATCATTAAACGATGACAGTGCCAGATTTCACCACTCCTGTGGTCCCTACTAGTGGACGACCTTCTGGCTAGTTTGGAACTATAGGGAGTTGAAGTCCAAGCATACGCGGACGACACCGTTATCCTTATAAGAAACCACCCAGACCAACAAATCTCCCGCACGTTGCAAGAGGTGTTGGATGTTCTACGCAGCTGGTGTTCAAAAGAAAACCTAGCAATAAACCGTAGAAACACGGTGATTGTGCCATTTACCCGAAGGAAAAGGCTGTAGAGAAGTAAAATTTCTAGGAGTTATTCTGGACAAATCACTCACATGGACCCCACATGTGACTCGTACCGTTAGGAGGGCACACCCTTCCCTTTGGTCATGTAGAACTGTGAAGTGGAGGGGGAAGGAGTGAAGAACCTATGCGGAATATCATAAGGGATGGGAACCCAACAAACTATGTGGCTATAAGTAAAGGTAATAAGACCTTTAAGCACGTATAGGGCGCATAGTTTGGTATCGAGAGAGCAGACTGAGCTCCATCAAAGCTAAACTGTCCTCTCTGCACAGGCAAACATATCTTTGCATCACGGGAGTAATGAGTACGACGGGGAAGGCAGCCATGGAGCGCATGCTTGACCTGCTTCCATTTCCGATGCTCTTGGAACGATAGGCAATGAAGGCGACATACCAGCTGCAATAAGTGACACACATAGCACAGCAGTCATTCGATGGACCGGGTTGGGTTGGAAGGGCTTGCGGTATTTACATGGTATTCAACCTAATGGCATCAAAACGTATATTAGACACTCGCTACGTCCTCAGGGTTTCCTCACGGGAAGACTGGGACGAACGAGGCGAAGATCTGCAACTGGCAGGAAGTACCTGGTAAGCCAAGTGCAGACGATGCAACTTATTGCGGGGGCAAAGTTGCAGCAATTTTAATCCCCGCGTTTTCTTGCATTTGCGTTCAGACAGTGCAACTTTTTTTATGCAATTTTTTAGGAACTTTACTAGACTGCTACCAACTTATCAAAAAAAATCCATTCTGTCTTATTATTTTTGTAAACTATCTCTATGCCTAAAAGTTGATGGGTGAGGCCCTGGGTGTTAAAAAGAGATTTTGAGGGGGGCCTTTTGATTAATTAATGAGGAGTTTGAAAAAGCTGATGATTCAAAGTGTTCACCTAACCACACTTCTTTGTTCAACCTAAAATTTTAAGTTTTCGCTGGAAAGGCACTAGAAACGTAACCAAATCCCCGCGACAAATCGCATGGAAAATAGAACAATTTCTATTGCTATGCAATTAATTGCAGCAACTAAAATGCACCGTCTGAACGAAAAAATCCCTGCAACTTTTGTCGCAGGGATGAAATCCCTGCGAAAAATTGCATCGTCTGCACTGGGCTTTACACGGATGGATCCAAAACCGAAGTAGGAGCTGGCTCCAGAGTGTATGAGAGATCGGATGGCATCTGCTTAGCAGAGAGCCCGGGCCGATTCACCACAGAGCCACAGGCAGAGAAACATCCCATTGAATTGTGTGCCCTACACCTTAGGGCAGACTTAGGGAGGACACAATAGATCAATAAAGATCTGCTCGGATAGTCGGGCAGCTCTGCTAGCGCTTATGACTTTGCACTGCAATTCAAAAACTGTTTGGAACTGCCACAGGACTCTGAACCTATGGTGGTCGACGGAGGCAATGAGAGGGCCGATTCTCAACCAGGAGGGCTGCGGGCTATGTATTCGTAGGTCCGGAGCTGGCACTGGGAGTTCCATACTCTCTGATCAAGGCTGAACTGCAGAAATGGAGAAATGCCAACTCCCAGGACTAGTGGTAGAACCTACCTGGACAATCACACTCCAAAAAATTTATCACGGGAACAGGGAGGGCAAAAGCGCAAACATTCCTCAGACATAGTAGTAGTAGAAAATAATGGGGGGGGGGGGGGGCGGAGCCTTGCGACTAGGCCTTAGAGGCCCTTTTCACAGTCCCCCTGTCCACCCATCCCTACTTCACAAAGGCCCCCATTCCCTCCACGAGTCGACCCGTTCCTCTAATGTAGGAGAGTTTCCCGTCCCATTTCAGAATTGGAAGCTCCTCTCGATGAAGAAAAGCAGCTCCAAGTGTCCTAAGATGGAGTCGTGCCCACCTATGACACACTCCCACAAAGTGGTATGACGACTATTCCTCTGCCCCTCAGACTAAATAGGAGACAAGTCAGAGTGGCCACTGCACTGTACACAAGACGGAGCCACCTAAGATTACACATGCACAGACTCGGACTGTCCGAAGAGACGGAGTGTCGGCTGTGCTTGGAGGACGATGAGACGGTCGAGCACGTCGTATGTGACTGTCCGGCAATTCTCAGATCGAGATACTCACTGTTCGGAAACACGATCATTGAGCCTCAAGATGCAAGCGCAGTGTCGCCCGAGAAACTTATCAGATTCGTTGAGGGTCTGGGCATAACGGCTTACAATTAATGGAGCAAGCAAACTTTGCTGGCAACACTTCGAGTGAGCCACAATATACCGCAGGTCGCGGTGGAGGACTGTATGTACAAGCCCACATCCAATACAATTCAATTGATCATTTCGAGTCTCTACCACAACTCCGCTGGTAGGGTTTTGCTCGCGATTCTGAAGAAACTCAAAAGCCTCCAATTGGAAGGGTTCTCATTTCTAAGACCTCGACGCAATCCGCCTTCATATTTGCAGCTTCAAATTTTCATATGCTTATGTTCATAGGGTCGCCTCTACTGTGCAATCCCTGTTTAAAGTCTTCCACTTCAACCAAACAGCTGGCTTTTCTGAAGATCTTTTAGCTCTAACTTCCTTTTAAACCTTGCAGTACCTTGGGTACATCGTTTTTTTGACGTTATTTCACTTTATGTACCGAGTACGTAATTTACTGAAATAATGACTATTATTATTAATATTATTATTACTTTCTCTACTTACAAATTCCCTTGTTGCCCCTCCCCCTTGTTGTTAGAAAACTTTCCAACTATATTACCATCCAAGTTCAAATAAACCTGGCTGAAACTAGTAATTTATTTGGAGCTTAAATTTACTATCGCTGAAATCACATCAATTTTAAAATTAAGTTCCAACTTAATTGCTTTGAAGGAGACTCGAATTTAATCCGGTAGATACATTAAAAATACTATTTCCCAGGCAGTATTTGATTTAGGAGCGGAAAATACTGATTTCGAGACTTGGAAGCATTTAAAACGAATTTGAGCTGCTCGTTATCTCGCTGAAAACTTTAGAAGAAAAAAGTTTAAACTGATTTTCTTATCTTCAAAGTATATTAGAAACGTTTGAATTTTACGTCTCGGGCTTAATTCCTGTCTAGTTGATGTACATAAAAAAAAGTAAGCAATTCACAAGAAAATAATGTAAAAGAATAAGAAAAACTTGTAAAGCTTCTTTTTGAAATACGGCAACTTCGGAATGAACGAGCTTCCAATAAAGTTTTCCTCGAGCTTTTATGATGATATTTTTCTTAATAAAAGAAAACTGGGTCGCCAATATAAATAACGTCCCTGAAAAACGCTACGTCGCGAATATTTCGAAATATCAATTCTTGCCAACATGCATAATATACGTTGGAGCATTTTTGATGGAGGGTGCTCGTATTTGTATACGCAACCATCCATCTTTTTTAATGGCAGCAATAAATACAATGGAAATGTTGAATGTTTATCTAAAATACATAACAGTTTTATTATCGCGCGTATTTGGACTGGGTGTGGCTTACAGAGATGTCAGGGGAGACTGTCTATCTCTATACATCATTAATTAAATATTAGATATTGATTTGAATCGATGGCATAGAAATAGCAGTAGTCTAGCAGTGTGTTTGGTAGCCGTCTTGTATAAATAGAATTAATAATAAGGTTTTTTAAGCAATTTTTTTCTATCGCAAAACATAATTTTAATACAATGGACAGCATTTCAAAATTCAAAAGCTCAAACATTAACTTAGATAATTTACTTACCCACTAATATACATAAATGAATTTCTGATGCTATTATAGAGGAGGTTCAAACAAAAAACTCACTGCTTTCGATTGGGGTTAATTTATTTAATGTACTTTGTTTACGAATATTTGTTAAAAAGCACCCCAATTTTATAAATATCCGATCGAAGAGAGGATATATATCCAAACACTCGGCTTTATGTATATATTTGGTATTTTTTTCCTTTTGACGCTTATAGCTTTTAAACTATTAATTTGACGGGATTTCGCTGCAAAGGGTGTAGGTACAGAAATGAACGGGCTTTCCAAAAATGTGGTCGTCTTGGGGATACGTGCCGAGGGGGGAGGCTGAACAGTGGCGTCCCAAACTCAAAAAATGGGTTTTTTTCGATATGCAAATTTACGACGGTTTCACCGCAGATACGGGGCTATGTGGGGTATAGGGCTCCACGTGGGTAGATTTCCCTACATGTGTAGATGATAAATTTTGAAGTCTAATTCCGATAAATCAAACAGGAAAATGTATAAAATTTCGCAAAATTGAGACGATTTTTCTCCTATTTTTTTTTTGAAATGGTCAATTTCTTGACCTCCTAGACCCCCTTAGTTAGACGACTGGCCCAATGAGCGTGATATCTGGGGAAAGGACATATTCTTGGGCACTTTTAATCCCACCCCGCCAAAGGTTTCACTTTAATACAGAGTGGTTAAAAAAAATCCAAAGACGGTTAAGAAAAAAAGTCAGTTGTTAGTTATGGTATAACCGTTCTATACCGGGTGAGATAAAAAAGTTTTCTGTACCTCACTTTTTGCCAATTTGGATGAACTTTTCTCACATTTCACCCTGTAAAGTCCACATCTCTGCAGCAAAAAACAGCACTAACCTGAACTAACCTGAAGTAATTCAGAGAGGTAGTACACATATGAGTTCCGGACCAAAAATCAAGGACCTAGCTTTGAATTTGAAATTTTGACCAATTTTTAATCTTTGAGTTTCAAACTGCCACTTTGAGGTATATTTGTAGCGAGACCGTGCATCTAATCGAATGGCTTTCTATCCCAGGGGATACCTTGGAATATTTTCTTTTTGGAACTTAGGAACCACTTTTGACTTGACACCAACTGAATTTCGAAGCGAAAGGTGCAGATTGTTACAAATTTTTGCCCCAAAATCCCGAATGCTTCCGAAGATCGCCACTTAACTGGTAATTCGGAACCATTCGGCGGCAGCAGCTTCTGCCACTGACAGCTGAGATTTTCGAAATGTAAATATAAACTTTAAAGGCTCCAGACCAAGGAAAATTGGCCGAAAAGCGTCGAAAACTGTGTGGCAGGAGAAAATTTTAACATTTCTAGGAAGATTACTGGCAAAATGACCGGTACTCGAGAACGTTTTAACCAAGACTGGTCGGTTTGAAAATTTTGTGTCCGGATTTTTGTCAAAAAATTCACCTGAATCAAAGACCCTCTTTTTCAGATGTAGAGTTTCAACTCGAATGTAAAAATGTAGACCAAATATACCTTTCATTAACATACTGGCCGTGACGCAAGCGAATAAAGATATCACTGATATCTTTGAAAAGATTAAAGTTAGAAAGATGAAATTTGGTATGGTATTGTGAGTATTTTCGCCAAATTTTAAATGATGACCATACTTAAAATTATGATTTTCGTTATATAAGTTCATAACTGTTCCTTTTGGACCTATCCCTTTTCTGACTATCAGTGGATCGGTAATTTACCGAACGAACAATTATTGCCCTACAACTCTAAATTTTTGTGAATTAGTTAATAGGGTTGTAGATATTTTTTTCTTCGAACTAATAACATATTATTTGTGACTATAGACGAACGTAACACAATTCATTTCTTAGCTGGCATCTGGGCGGCAAGCAAAGTTTTTTTCCCTGCAGCTCGTCGCTAGTAGGTATAGTGTTTTTTCTGCCGCTCGATTGATTAGAATTTGGCTGCTGTCACTTTTCCACAATAGCACGTGTTGCGGTTATCAAAATTGGAAAATTCAACCACAAGATACAACTCGCTTCAAGTTCTCTTATATTTAAATTAAATGTATTTCTTTGAAGAGTTAAAATATCACTAAATCAGGGTTCAATGTATAATTGAGTGTTCTTTCTCTAGTTAATCAAAGTCTTTTTGGACTTAAATATGAAAATTAGATTTTGAGATTTTAATAACATTAACAAAGATAAGTGTAAGTAAACGACTGTTAGAAAAAGTAAAAAACTGCCAGTTTAAAAACGCGCAATTTTTTTGGGTTCAATCCCTCTTGGACAAAGACCAATTTCTTTTATAATTTATATTTTGAAAAATCAAAAAAGAATGTGGAAATTGTCAACATGTTACATTTTGAAACACCTCTCCATCGTAAAAGCCATAAGCTATATTTGTATTGTATGTTACAAAAGAGCAAAGGCGATCACAAAGACGTTACATGTTAATGGTTGGCGAAGGGTTGTGTCGACCCCCTGTTCATTAGAAAACGTTATCTAGAAAGCTAGGAACACAGGATTCAATAATTCCAGTGTAGCGATTTAACACGAAAACTCTTATACTTTATAGCCTTCCATTATCGTTTGGTAATTTAGCTTACCTATAGCTCGATTAAAATAAGATTACTACTCGTGATAGTCCCCTTGTGTAGTAACGCCGCAGCGCCCGGATAGGCCGCGAAGGTCCCACCTCCATTGTCGCTCCGCCTCCCGGCGCCCGCTCACCGTAACAATATATTCAAATCACTCTCTTGGTCAGCAAACATGCGTAACATGGTAAGAATCTTATAAGATGATTTTGTTAGAACTTGGTGAAAACTAGGCTACTTTTACTAATGTTTGTCCACCCTTAAGCTGAACGAGAAAAACTTAACTTCTCGGTCCATTAAAGGGGCTAAAAATAAAATATCTTGTGACCTATTGTTTTCTTAAAAACTAATTAGTATTTTTTCCAAAAGGCAAACAAATGTAACCAATTTTTTCTTGTTGAAGCCAAAGCATTGAAAAATTTCAACTTCATTACAGTTGTTAGTTCGGCCTTTTATGACGATTTTTGATATTAAGTAAAGCATTTAGCTTCTGCTCGCTAAAAAAAGACTTCTATGAAAACTTTGTAAAATAGCTATTTATGATGTAAGTGTTAAAAGTGCGACTTTAAGGCACACATGTGAAACTTTTAAGGACGAGCGAAGTGAAATCTGCATTTTGCATGAGTTCATTAAAAGCACTTTTAACACAAATACCATACAATGTTTTTTTTTAACAAACGCATTAAAAACTATTCTATAAAAATTTAGCTAGTATTATTTACTTTTAAAAACCGTGTTAAAAGTAATTTACTTTTAGCACTAGTGCCTTAATAGTTATTTATGATATGCTAAAAGTGCGCTTTTAAAGCAGGCATGTAAAAGTTTCCAGAATGAGCGAAGTGCCTTAAAAGCAGTTTTAACACGAATACCATACAAGTTTTTTCTACAAACGTGTTAAATAACAAAATTACAGTTTGAGATTAAGAAATGCAAAAATATTCAGAAGAAATAAACGAAGAAATAAACATAAACGAAGCGGCTCCTCGAGCCACACTCGATTTGCTGCCGGGGAAGTCAAGAATTCAGTATGAAGTTGCTTACAGTGAGTTTGAAGAGTGGTATGATGAGAAAGGAGTTCAAGGGAACTATACCAAAAATATATTCCTGACATTGCTACGTGCGTGATTGGTATTGCGTAGCAAGGTTGGGTGGATTACGATTATTATTAGCTCTGTTACTATTTTCTTCCTTTTTAGCCTGAATTTACTCTCAAGATCTTGCTGACCTTTTGAGGCAAAATACCCGCTAACTACCTTACGCCGAAGAGGGGTCGTGGGGTAGTAGATTTTTATAAAAGGCGCCACCCGATTTTATAGCCCCACAGTGGGATCAGCAAGTCGACTTAATTGACAGAAGCCTCAAAAACGGGAAAATAAAATAACGCTGTAATTACCAGGACTCAAATTGGAATAAACAATAAACAAAAACGTCAACAATTAAAATGATGTTTAATAAACTAATGACCCTTTCTCATAAAAAATGAGGTATTAATATAAAGGTTTAAACTATCGGGCGAGGGTCAGGGCCCCTTTAAGTACAGGTAGAGAACTGATAGTACCTAGCACCTAGCAGCTGATTTTCTACAATCACTTAAGAATTTGAACCCAAATATTGTTATTGCTTCCAGTAGGAAATTTGGTTCTTAACGTGATAGAACCGAAGTGAATATTTAAGTGTGGGTTAATTTACATTAAACAAAGGTGTGCGCGTAACTGAGGTTAAGTGTAATGTGTGCTCCACATGAAGCGTAAACTTTATGAAATAGCAGTTAAAAGGTAGTGATTTGTAGAATAAGTTGGGTTGCACTTGAAGTCAAGTAAAACTAAATAATGCACACCAGTTTCTAGACAAAAAAATAATACCGTTCATATATATATGGAGGGCTTACACAGATGTTATGATAAATTAAGTGTTCAATTCTTAGTGTGCGTATCTCAGTTATTCACTACGAGTGTTCCACGGCGTAAATAAACTGGAAAGAACCCACCTGAGTTTCCTGTGTTGCTCCAGAGGTCCAAGCGAATGAGCTGTGCACGCAAAAAGTGGTGTCAAGCAACCAGGGATGATTCAGAGCATGCAGTCAGCGTCTACTGCAGTATGAAGCAGGATGCAGGACGCAGTATAAATCAGTATCAAGCAGTATGGAGCAGTATGAAGCAGTATGAAGTAGTATCAAGCAGTATGGAGCAGTATGGAGCAGTATCAAGCAGTAGCAAGCAGTAGCAAGCAGTAGCAAGCAGGCCTGGATAGAAATGGCCCCATGCAAATCAAATTCCGGAAATGAAAATGAATGAAAAGGTAATCATATTTCATGCAATAATTTAACGGTGACGGATTAAAATCATATGGTGCAAATTAGATCGATACTATTGATCGCAATGAAAACGTGCTACGTACCTGGGGTTAGAGGGTGGCCTGATGGTAATTACCACGTGATCTACACTTGGCAAATTTCCTTTTTTTTCAAATGGAGTGAGATATTAAATTATTCCGTATGGTAAAATCAGTCAAAGACTATAAGGTATCAACCTTCACTAGTATACTGGAAATTTAACACTCTTTTACACTCTCAAAAATCCGCAGAGCGAAATCTTCAGCACAGCTTTCTTAGCCAAGAGCCAGAAGATGAAGAAGTTTCTAGAAGGAAATTTTGTAGTGGTAAGCAAGATCAAAAAAAAAAGAAAGTCAGGTCAAAGGAGAAGACTTGTTTGAAGGTACTATTTTGTAGCAAAATTGTACTAAATGTTTTGCACCATTTTGATTGGAAGAGAGTAGCATGACGTTACAACATGTTCACTATTTTTAGCCAATCACGACTCCCGTTTCGTTTTACACCTTTGTTGTTATTTACAAATATTCAATAAAAATTGTTAACTTAAATTTCCATCATCTTCAATATTACAAAGTTCATCAAGAGATATAAATTAATGTTTATAGAAAATCAGCCTATCTCCCTTAAATTGTAAAGAGTCACAAAAGTTCAACTAATTAAACCCTAATATTGATAGTCGTCCGCTGCCTCTGCAGGACCGAACTAAACGAAATAACATTACACAATAAAAATCGTAACACACCTCCCCTTCCTGAGAATAAGTTTTCTAGCATTAGAAAACTTATTTAGGAAATGACAAACATAAAAAGAAGCTACAATAATAAAACAGGGAATCACAGAAAATATGAAGCCCTAAGAAAATTAAAACTATCAGGGCTTTTGTCCACTACTCCGCGTCAGGAGGATGTGCCTTAAGGTCCTTCGCATGCCATACACCACAGATTTTGCCTGACGGATGGGTCAACTCATAACACCATGGGGAGACAATTTTGGTTATGGTAAAGGGCCCCGTAAACATTGGTGCAAGCTTAGAAGAAAATTGTCTGGATGCATCCGACAAGATTTTATTTTTCTTCCACACCTGTTCTCCCACCTTAAATGTGTCCGCTCGCTTACGTAAATCGTAGCGGGTTTTTGTTCTTTTGTAGGCTTCAGTAAGACGAGCCTGAACATCTCCGAAGACGTTTTTTAATTCTTCCGAGCGGGCCACAGGGTCAAACTTCCTAATGGGAGGCTCGGAAACATCAAGATCGGATATCCCCAGCTGTACTTCTCTACCAAACATAATAAAATTTGGGGTCAACTTGGTCACCTCATGTGACGAAGAACGAATCGCAAACGATATTTTACCGAGAAATTGATCCCATTTACGCTGATCGTCCCCCACGTAACTGGTTAACATAGTCTTGACAACACGGTGAACACGCTCCACAGGATTCGCTTGGGGGTGATAGTTAGCAGTGTACCGAAGCCTTACGTTAAGTTCGCTCATAGTTTTTCTAAATAAGTCGCTTCGAAACTGAGGACCATTATCACATAATATTTCCCGTGTGCCAAAGACGAGTATGAAATGGTCAACAAGCCATTTGAGGACAGTTTTTGAGGTTGCAGTTCTGAGAGGGAAGAGCAAAACAAATTTGCTAAACACATCACAGACAGACAGAATGTACGTGAATCCCGAAGTTGATCTCGGTAGTGGACCCACCAAGTCAATGCTAGCTAATAATCCCGGACGGTTCAGGCAAGGCTGAATGCTCTGCATGAGTCCAGCAGCAGCTTTCTGATTAGGTTTTGTCTGAACACATACTAGACACCTGGCAACAAAACGACCCACGTCTGTCCGCATATTGGGCCAATAAAACTTTTGGGCAATTCGAGCAACAGTCTTTGTCACACCCAAATGACCACACGACGGGGGGTCATGATTCCGTCTCATGATGTCCATTCGTTTCTCTCGTGGCACAACAAGCAACCAGTCCTCTCCAGGTGAAGCTAACTGAGGATATTGCAGCTTGGCTCGTTTCCATAATTTCCCTCTTTCCAAAAACCATTGGGGATACTTAGAGGATTGCTCCTTGACCCGAGAACACATTTTTTTATACCAAGGGTCAGTGATATCTTCAACAGAGCAGAGCAGAACAGAATCAATAGGTACTACAGGAACGGATCGAGACAAAGCATCTGGAACAACGTGGTCTTTTCCTTTACGATGTACAATCTCGAAATCATACTGTTGCATACGTACGGCCCATCTAGCTATACGACCAACGGGATCTTTAATATTATTAAGCCATTTGAGGGAATAGTGATCGGTAATAACGGTGAATCTCGTACCCTCGATGTATGGGCGAAGTTTTTCCACGGCAAAAAGAACAGCTAAACATTCTTTCTCAGTAGTCGAGTACTTCCGCTCATTTTTGGTCAGAGAACGACTGAGGTAACAAATGACTTTCTCTTCCTCATTGTGAACCTGTGTGAGCACGGCTCCTAGACCGTAGTCACTAGCGTCAGTCTGTATAACAAAAGGAACATTGAAATCGGGACAAGAAAGAATGGGTGCACTAATTAAATACTCCTTAAGACCCTTCAAGGCCGACTCACATTCCTCACTCCAGACAAATCGAACATTCTTACGTGTAAGAGCCGTAAGAGGAGTCAACAAGGTGCTGAAACCTGGCACAAACCGACGGTACCAAGAGGCCAAACCGACCACTCGTCTCACCTCTGTCACTGTCTTCGGTTGAGGAATATTCATGATGGCTTCAATTTTCCCTGGGTCTACCAGAAGACCTGAAGAGTTGACCACATAACCGAGGTACTTCAACTCTTTCTTGCAAAAATTGCACTTCTCGCGATTAAGAGTAAGACCAGCATTACGAAGACGTCTAATAACCTCCCTCAGCACGGACAAATGCTCCTCGAATGTTTGAGTACAAATAATCACATCATCTAAATAAACAAATACAAATCTTTCCAAATCCACCCCTACCACACGATCGATCAATCTTTGCCAGACGGCAGGAGCATTAGTTAGCCCAAAAGGCATTCTGCGAAACTGAAACAACCCTCGCCCAGGTACAGTGAAGGCGGTTAACGGTTTTGAAGTCTCTGAAACGGGAATTTGCCAATACGCGGATTTGATGTCTAAGGTACTCAAATATCGAGCATCTCTCAGTTTGTCCAGTGTGGTACTAACATAGGGAATAGGATACGCATCCGGAATGGTCACTTGATTGAGGCGCCGATAATCCACGCAAAATCTCCAACCACCTGATTTCTTCTTGACCATAACAATCGGCGACGCCCAAGGAGACTCAGAAGGCTCCACTATGCCATCAGATAACATGTGGTTAAGTTCAGAGTAAACATCTTTTAAAAGAGCTGGCGATACGGGGTAGTAGCGTTGCTTAATAGGTGGCGAGTTCGTCTTTATTTCAAGCTCCACCAAGGACGTGCATCCGAGACTCCCAGAAGTAACTTTGAAAGCCTCTCTCAAGAAGGAATCCAACAAGTCTCTCTCCTCACATGGCAAAGCATCCAGCGGCTCTATAGCGTTAACCTGAACTTTGCAGCTGGCGGTGGTGTGGTCTCGAAACTTCCATTCGTCGGAATACAAATCGGGAATAATCTTCATTCGGGACCAAAAATCTATGCCGAGTATAAGAGCATGTGGTAATGAAGGTACAACCAACGCGTCGATGATGCAGACTCGATCACGAAGACGGATAGGAACACGCACGACACCCAAACTTTCACATATTTGACCATTAGCTACTTGACAAGGAAGCTTAGAAGACTCACTTAAGTTACACAGCGATTCCAGAATAGACCACCCACAGGATCCAATAATGGTTCGAGAAGAACCACTATCTAATAGTCCCAAGAAATTATGACCGTGAATGGCTACTTCCAAAAATGGTCGCTCGTCTCCCTTGGCATGAGCCAAAATATAGTCCAGAATGGCATGATGAGGATTGGCCTGAACAGTATCAACAGGAAAGGATCCTAGGCCTGGGGTCTTTCCTTCCGATCGTTTTTTGCACACTTAGGGCAATTCCTTGAAGTGACATTTTTCAATCCACAGGAAAAACAAAACATTTCTCGAGGACGATCACACTTTCTGAAAGCGTGGCCCTTTTGCTGGCAGTTCCAACAAAGAAGTTTATCTCGATCTGACCCAACGTCGACCGCATTCTCTAGTCCTGGTGCCTCAAAGGCCGATACCTGAGCAGGTTTGCGGTATGCTAACCCTGGTTCCAGTAAATGTCGAGAGGCAGTAGGCGGGGGAACAAATCTCTGTGTCCGATTTTCGGTCTCCTCCACAGCTCTACCGACACGAATGATTTCTTCAATTGTGGTGACCGGATGTAAAGACAAACGACGCTGAAGATAAGGAAGAAGATTTCTTTGAATCATTTGAAGTCGCTTTGATTCAGATGGTAAAGAAGGAAGTTTACGGAAAAGATTTTCCATAACGACAATATAATTCAGGACTTTTTCCTGACTTCCCTGCGTTCGATGACGGATCTCATCCCAGAGGCCAAACTCATAATCATAAGGTTGAAAGGCATGTTTCAGTTGACATATTAAATCCTCCCAATTCTGAAATGATCTGGTCCTGTACCACAACAACGCATCTTTTTCAAAAAGTTCTGGGGCCGAACGTAATAAAGATCCCTTCGACACCCCACGAGACACACGAACTTCTTCTAATCTTTCCAGGAAATCATTGACACTGCCGTGCCCATCAAACCTTAAATTCCACTTGGCAACGTTTACTGGTCGACAACAAACTTCACGCCTTTCATTAAACCCATCTGCAACTAGGTCTATGTTCTTCTCTTTGAGAATCACGCAAATCGGAAAATTGGAAATTCTCCAGCCGTTCCGCTAAATCGACATAGGGATTTGAATATTCTAAACCATCCATCCGTCCAATTGAATGAACATTCACCCTGGTAGAACGATCATCAAGGTCACTGAAGCGAACATGAGAAATGCCAGATGCCTGACCACGGGGTACAGTATAATTACGTGAGGAAGACTCCGCTCCTACATCATCAGAATAATTTGACAATCTAGAACATGGTTGGGAAGATTTTAATGGTTCTCCAGGATAATTAATAACACGATCATCAGAAAAACGTTGAGAAGGGTCAACCATGTATGTTCTGCGAACAGGTGAAAGAGTATGTCTCGGATGAGCAGGACCGCGAGATATCGCAATATCATCATCAGCGGGTTCAGCACGCACAGCCCATCTGACAGATCGAGACGGTGAGGCCTCTCGATGAACCCTATGAGAAACATCAGTGCGTCTGGGCACATCTTGATTTCGCAATGTTCGACCAGTTGGCTCAAATAGACTGGGGTGAGGTGTAGATGCTAGTACCTCACTTCGGCGAAATCGGTCAGCATTCACGTCTAAAGTATTCAAAGAACGTGAGGTGGCAGGTACATATGCTTTTGCAGAGGATGACGGTCCGAGTCGATCCCCAATATCTCTGAAATGTGGGATTCTCGTAGACGCACCCTCCAAAGAGCCTAATGCTCCTTCAGGTGGTTGCAACAACCTGCGCTCGTCTTCACCTCTTGCTTCCAGCAAAGAAACACAAGGTCGCTCTCTGCGTTGTGACAAATCGGTGTGAGAACCGCTCTCCGTGTCATCAAGTACTATTAAATCAGGAATCTCCACCGCTCTTCCAGACGTCTGTATGTCCGATGCAAAAGATTCCTCAGCATCCGATTGACCGACATCACCTAAACGCTTCAACAAATTATCACAACACTCTTTCAATTGACGCTTCAATTTCAAGTCGGAAGTTTCTTCAGGCCTTATTCTACTCAATCTACATTTCACGTGATAAAGAAGAGTTCGAATTCTTTTGTCCTCATTATCAGCACGGTCAAGCTCAAAGAATCGAATGTCTCTTTCCAAACTATAAAGTTTTCCCTGACAGACGGTAAGTTCGACAACAGCATCAAAGTCAGTCTTCAGAGGAACCTGCGTCCGTCCATCTCGTTCACCTCTCAATGCTTCTCGCAATGTAGCCCTTTTCTGAGCGAAACTACCACCAGGATGCAAACCACGAATCTGTAACTCATACCTAAGTTCTTCACTTCCAAGCAAATTAATTTCCATGTTGAAAAGTAATAGGAATATCAAAAAAAAACAACCGACAAACGAATCAAATCTAGCTATCTAAAAATAAAGTTAAATAATTATTACCAGATTTCTGATGCAAAAAAAAAAAATATTGCAAAAAGAAAATAAACACCAGAATAAATTCCACTTATAAACCAAAAAAAAAACAAATATTCTTAATAGTATTAGAAGTATAATAACAGAGTAATAAGTAAGAAGCTATTGATGGCCCTATAGGACACAACGCCGTCCCCACCAAAAAGAAAAAGAGAGAAAAAAAAAATGTAGGAGAAAAAAAAAAGAAACAAAAACAAATCACGCAACTCAACCGTCAATCGATAATACCGCGGTAGAAAGCCCAAGTACGAAAACAAGATACTGAGTAAGTAACGAAAATATATTAAGTACGTCCCTGTCCACACACTCTCTTAAACTGAGGGAATTGTACTAATATTTACAAGTATACTGCAACAGTACAATTATACACTCCTGTACCGACCACGCAATGCGACAAAATTCTACTCTGTCAACACCACTACAAAAACCTCAATGTCATCCTTGTCATCAACATCTAATTCCTAAAAATGAAAGCTGAAAATAAATTTCATAAACAATAGCCACCAAGAAAAGAATCAATAAAGGCCACTAAACACGTTGGGCGCCAATTTTGCTACGTGCGTGATTGGTATTGCGTAGCAAGGTTGGGTGGATTACGATTATTATTAGCTCTGTTACTATTTTCTTCCTTTTTAGCCTGAATTTACTCTCAAGATCTTGCTGACCTTTTGAGGCAAAATACCCGCTAACTACCTTACGCCGAAGAGGGGTCGTGGGGTAGTAGATTTTTATAAAAGGCGCCACCCGATTTTATAGCCCCACAGTGGGATCAGCAAGTCGACTTAATTGACAGAAGCCTCAAAAACGGGAAAATAAAATAACGCTGTAATTACCAGGACTCAAATTGGAATAAACAATAAACAAAAACGTCAACAATTAAAATGATGTTTAATAAACTAATGACCCTTTCTCATAAAAAATGAGGTATTAATATAAAGGTTTAAACTATCGGGCGAGGGTCAGGGCCCCTTTAAGTACAGGTAGAGAACTGATAGTACCTAGCACCTAGCAGCTGATTTTCTACAATCACTTAAGAATTTGAACCCAAATATTGTTATTGCTTCCAGTAGGAAATTTGGTTCTTAACGTGATAGAACCGAAGTGAATATTTAAGTGTGGGTTAATTTACATTAAACAAAGGTGTGCGCGTAACTGAGGTTAAGTGTAATGTGTGCTCCACATGAAGCGTAAACTTTATGAAATAGCAGTTAAAAGGTAGTGATTTGTAGAATAAGTTGGGTTGCACTTGAAGTCAAGTAAAACTAAATAATGCACACCAGTTTCTAGACAAAAAAATAATACCGTTCATATATATATGGAGGGCTTACACAGATGTTATGATAAATTAAGTGTTCAATTCTTAGTGTGCGTATCTCAGTTATTCACTACGAGTGTTCCACGGCGTAAATAAACTGGAAAGAACCCACCTGAGTTTCCTGTGTTGCTCCAGAGGTCCAAGCGAATGAGCTGTGCACGCAAAAAGTGGTGTCAAGCAACCAGGGATGATTCAGAGCATGCAGTCAGCGTCTACTGCAGTATGAAGCAGGATGCAGGACGCAGTATAAATCAGTATCAAGCAGTATGGAGCAGTATGAAGCAGTATGAAGTAGTATCAAGCAGTATGGAGCAGTATGGAGCAGTATCAAGCAGTAGCAAGCAGTAGCAAGCAGTAGCAAGCAGGCCTGGATAGAAATGGCCCCATGCAAATCAAATTCCGGAAATGAAAATGAATGAAAAGGTAATCATATTTCATGCAATAATTTAACGGTGACGGATTAAAATCATATGGTGCAAATTAGATCGATACTATTGATCGCAATGAAAACGTGCTACGTACCTGGGGTTAGAGGGTGGCCTGATGGTAATTACCACGTGATCTACACTTGGCAAATTTCCTTTTTTTTCAAATGGAGTGAGATATTAAATTATTCCGTATGGTAAAATCAGTCAAAGACTATAAGGTATCAACCTTCACTAGTATACTGGAAATTTAACACTCTTTTACACTCTCAAAAATCCGCAGAGCGAAATCTTCAGCACAGCTTTCTTAGCCAAGAGCCAGAAGATGAAGAAGTTTCTAGAAGGAAATTTTGTAGTGGTAAGCAAGACCAAAAAAAAAAGAAAGTCAGGTCAAAGGAGAAGACTTGTTTGAAGGTACTATTTTGTAGCAAAATTGTACTAAATGTTTTGCACCATTTTGATTGGAAGAGAGTAGCATGACGTTACAACATGTTCACTATTTTTAGCCAATCACGACTCCCGTTTCGTTTTACACCTTTGTTGTTATTTACAAATATTCAATAAAAATTGTTAACTTAAATTTCCATCATCTTCAATATTACAAAGTTCATCAAGAGATATAAATTAATGTTTATAGAAAATCAGCCTATCTCCCTTAAATTGTAAAGAGTCACAAAAGTTCAACTAATTAAACCCTAATATTGATAGTCGTCCGCTGCCTCTGCAGGACCGAACTAAACGAAATAACATTACACAATAAAAATCGTAACAACATATTTTAAGGAAAAGTCAATGGTATGGAAAAGTTTATCCCCGTGGCCGCATTACTCGATGTTCAAAGCCATGCTACGTCTAGACTGCAACATAGATATCACGAAGCATTTTTTACTCATTGCGTGTTTAAGGCGCCAAGGAGAAAGTTACCAACCCAAAAAATCAAAGATATTGACTAGGAACCAAATTGATCAGTTTTTGAAAACTGCACCAAATGATAAATATCTTCTGATGAAGGTAGTTACGATTTTAGGAATATTTGGTGACATTAATGGTTAAAATATCAGGCTCCAAAACTAATGTTCTACGAAGGTTCACCATCGTTGAAAAGGTGTATTTGTATTTTTATCGGAAACACAAAGCTCTTCGTCCAGCAAATGTCGGACATCGGCGACTTTTCGTAAAATACGTGGAAAACAAGCATACGAGAAATCCTGTAGGCATTAATACGATTGGAAAAATACCTGCTGCTGAAGCAAGATACCTGAAACTCCCAAATTGGACCCTCTATACTGTTTTCGCCGTTCTTTTCGCCGAACTTGCTTGCCGATGCTGGACCAAATTTGACCACAATTAAGCGCCATGGAGGATGGAAATCGTCTACCGTTGCTGAGGGCTACATCGAAGATACTTTGGAAACTAAGAGTTCGATTGTCCGAAAACTCCTTGCAGTGAAAACAACAACAGCAGATTTGATTGCAACGTCAACCAGAAATGAGGGGGTTTCTGTTCATTGCTCGTCATCTTTGACCTCCTGCACTACAGCTTTGGTAGAATTATAGAATTATAGAAGAAATTAATTTTACAAATTGTTCAAATTGTGCTATCAATGTTAATATTAATAAATAAAGTAAAAGTTTTGACAATTCTTTCAATTTTTGATCAAAAATGCTATTTTTAACACGTTTGTAGAAAAAGTTGCTTATTTTAACACTAAATTCTTAAAACGCTATTTTTACCAATTTATTAGCCTGTTAAAAATTGAATTTCTAATGCGTTTGTAGACAAAAATAATTTTAGTTACGCTCGGTTTAAAAGTTTTTTGCGTGTCTTAATTTAATTTGGATTAATACTTATTATTCACTTGGCTAAAAAGTGAGTTATGTAACTTGTGTTTAACCTACGCAATAATATATTATTAACTCGTAAAAGGCAAAGTTAAGTTTGCCTTAAGCATTTTTCGCTCGAGTTAAGAATACTTAGCATCAATTCAAAAATATTATACTCTGCTGCCGATAAACTTAGTTTTAGGACATGTAATAATCATTTACTCGTTAAACATTGAGATGTGAAGTTTAAGGTCTTTCCAGTGTAATCTGAAGTAAAGCCTTTCCAAGTAATCATTAATCGTTTTTCGTCTCACCGTTAAGTATAAGTAAGCAAGTTTAAGCTCTACTTAGGGGCATTTTTATAACGATATTTTTATGGTGGCACAGGTATAAACCATTCACTTATTATTTTCATCAAGTAGGCGTTGGAAATCTGACTTTGACATTTTTATCGTATCTTCTCGACATGTGATGAAAGGAGATAGGTATAAAAAAAGACGAAGATTTCAAAAGTAACGAGATGACAAAAATACGTGAATGCGCATTTAACAATTTACAAAACGCAATTTATATATAATTGATATAAAAGTTATTGATAATTCATAGGAATTCAAAGACTTGAAAATTAGACGTTCCCTTTAAATGAAAATGGCGGCAATGTAGAGGTTTGTCATGTCTACCAACCTTTACCGATATTAAAACTTAAAAAAAGTACAGTACTTATTGAAAATATAAAAATATTTTTCTCAATATAAAGTATTAATAAGATACACGTTCATAATGCTCTTGGTGACAAACATCCATTACAAAATGATGGGCCTAGCGACGAAAAGAAGAAAAGAGGACTGGTACGATAATGAACTCTTACGAAACTTGTAATTAACTAAATATATTATTTGATGGGCAGTGCAGAGCATTACGGGCTGCTTTTCGAACTGAGAGCCATCTGCCATTCCGTATAAGATCTAATATGCTGGTGGATGTCGCCTACTCTGCCCAACATCTCACCGTTCTTTTGGACCTTTTTTAGTTCAAAGCTACGACAGACAGTTTCCAATTTGTCGACCAGCCAAAACTGTACTGATGAGGGGTAGACCCCGAAACTAGGGTGCAGATGGGTTGATCGACAAATTGGTGACCATCTACTCTTTAAATATATTATTATCGCAAGCTGCCCTTGGCAACGCCTGTTAACAAAATTGTGTCATTATTAAACGTTTGGAGAAAATATTTATGGACTAAATATGGATTTTTGGAAAATGTTCTGGTTACTATCCCTATCAATATACCAATTGCAAAATTGCAATATTTGAGAAAAGTCAGCTTTCTGCAATTCTTGCACTACGGTGAAGGATTATGGGTTCACTAGCAGATCTTTATGCATAGGTGGCACCTACAGAAAGGCCTATTTGAAGGTGTAACTGTCGTATAGAATGACCAGGTGCATTTTGCATTATTTCTTGTGCCTGTGCAATCACTTTATCAGAACGTTTCTTGTGAGATCCACTGCATGGCCTAGTTTGTAAACTACCTGCTTTTGTCAACAATTCTAGGACATGCTCCAACGTTTTCTTGAACTGCATATAGACCACGACAAATGGAAATTCGGCCTGGAAATCCTGCATGCAGCTTCAAATGGAATAAACCCATTCGCCATCTACTTTGATTCCAGTTCGATATCGATAATAGCTCTTCAGCATAAAAACTTTATGTTCTAAGGCGAAAGCTATGTTGACCAAACACAAAACAGATTTTCTACCAATAAAAATTACCGTTTTTAGGAAAAATTTTGTTTGTACAACTAGAAAACAACACCAAAAATGTGGGAAACGGTAAAGTTTACCAACAAAGATAAAGACAAGACAAGATTGCCGCTAATAACGTTGAAGCACTGAAAGCTGATTGGACAGTGGCAAATGACAAATGTGTTTTGATGGCGAGTCAAGTTACGACGTACTTTTATAACTCTCTTTCTTTCTGTCAAAAAATCAATCATAGAAAAGTTTTCTAATAAACAACCCGCACACGGGGAGTGTTCATTACAAGAATGTCATCTAGAAGAGTATGAGTTTTTGACAGAAAAAGCTGACATAATCAAAATAAATGGACTTTTGTTTCTTCACCTTTTTCATTTGATGTTTCACAGCCAACCAAAGGACGTTTTCAAATGAACACTCCCTACATAGGTATTAATTAACTTTCTTCCCCTCGCAAAAAAATTAGAAAATGATAGTTTCCTAATTCGTTAACTTACGAAAATTAAATTTAAAAAAGTTAAGTTCTACTTTTTAGTAGAGGGTGGTCTCCAGAGTTAAAAACAACTTTGCTATGAAGTGCTTAATTTTGACCTTAAAAAAACTTTTGTCAGTTTAGAGAACTGGTCGGTAGATCGAATACTTAAATTGCCTTTATTATGCATATTGATGAGTGTGCAAAAAAAAACTCCTAATTGGCAACGGAATAAATTAAGTTTAATTTGAAGCCGAACAAAAACCTATTTATCGAGATTCCGCATATGTTCATAAACGCACGTGTCCGCCCATCGTTGATGTCGGCAACGAACGAACGATGAACGTACGGTTCTCCCTTCACAAACAGGCACGTCAGAAGCCTTTTGAAGTATACAGGCTAAACCCATTAGGCAAGCCCCACAGAGGCTTGTACTATCAAACGGCCCGTTGGCAACCATGAAAAATACTCTCCACACATAAATTTCAGGCTAAATGCGATTTCCCGGAAACTATTCACCAGTCGGCTCGTGTTTTTTTAAAGTGCTTTATCATAGTCGCAACCTGGGATTCCAGCTTTCCCCCATTCGTCGATATTTTTGTCAATATTTTGATTTATTTGTTTGATATGGCCCGGCCCCATAATCTCGTTTATATGAAAATGTATTCAATTCGTGACGTTTGTTTTTTCACCACGGTTTGTTTGCTCAAGGAAAAGGGCATGTGGCCTTTAATCAAAAGTCGATAAAACCAATTAGGAGCAATCCCCCCATCTAAAAATATGCTCGTTCCAGATATTGTCGTCGCTTCAAGAGAGGAAAACACATTAACGAATTTTCCTGCTGCGATGCAAAAAACAAACGAAGTAAATTAATACCTTCATTAACCGATAAACTCGCAGTAGCAATACGGAGGACGTAACAACCATGAAATTGAAGAATTTCTGTTTTAGCAACAAAGAAATACTGAGCATAAACAGACATTCTAATGGAGGATGAAAGATGAAAGGACGGTAATTTCGCTTTTTGTGCTGGGGCTTTTCGGAATAAGGCACTTGTTACTTTGGCATCTTTTGCTCTGAAATGGAGTAATTGCAATTACGGCAGCTTCAGAAAAATAGCAGTTATTCATAACAGCAATAAGAAAACAGTGCTTTATCAATGCAGCCAGATTCTGAAAAGACTGGAATATTAAAACGAAAAATATGTTTATTGGAAATAGTGTCCTGAAAACTCTTCGACCTTTTCTTTACCGTCCTTCTCATCGTCTCTCTTCATCTGATTCTGCATGTCTTTATCGGATGGTATACCATCTTGAATTCCTTTGTTTATACCTAAAATAACCTGTGTATGCCATATCTACTTAACACTGGTACAAGGAGAAAAAAAATCTAGGAAACCAACTTGGAAGTTGACTCAATTTGATAGTCAATGTTGCTGTGAGGACTAGATGTGGATAACTACAGTCAGAGACAGAAGTTTTTCTACAAGTGTTTCTATTTTTGAAGTTTTCCGCCTTCCTGTAGACTACGATGGCGTTTCGTTTCTTATAAACTCCATACAAGATAATAGGAGCCCTTAGATAAGACTCAGTCGTAGAGAAAATGGTTAGGACACAACACCCTAGTAGTAGTAGTAAACAATGTGGGGGGCCGAAGCCGAAGCGTTGTGACTAGGTCTTAGAAGGCCCTTTTCACAGTCCCTCGGTCCATTCATCTTTACTCCACCAAAAACCATAGAGGGAACAGCCATAGAGCCATAGGGGGGATAAGGGCCCTCTAGGGCCCTCATGAGGAGAGAGCATGCATGAGATATATAATTATAGCCTGTATACGTCAAAAGGCTCGTAGAGGGCCCTTAATCCCTCTATGAGTCGACCCGTCCCTCCAATGAAGGAAAGTATGCAGTCCCATTTCAGAGTCGGAAGCTCCTCTCGCTGAAGAAAAGCGGCTCCAATTGTTCTATGGCGCAGTCGCGTCCTCTTGTAACACACTCCCAGAAAGTGGTATGACGAGTCTTACCCTGCCCCACAGTAGGTGCAGAGTGGACTGTGAGCCATTCTAAGGAGGTGCATGTGCCTGTTTAGTCTGCAGTGTACAGTAATGATTCCTATAAGGTCCCTCAGGCACTGCCGGGTTCTTCCAGGAAGCCACGAGGCCTTCGATCCATCCGGGTTAAGGTAGATTTCCTTCGTCCGTCTACATATTCCTCAATGTGTCAAGTTCGTCCTTGTACTCTCCCATGCCCACTCATTCAGAGTGTGAGAGACGTACCTTTTACTTACTCCTAGACATAGCTCCGGTCCAGTAAAGGATGTCTAGGAACCACGCTTGGCCGATTCGTCAGCACGCTCGTTCCCCTCGATGCCCCTATGTCCAGAAACACATCCGAGAGTCACCCTTTTTGTTTCTGCCAGTGACTCTAGAGCATTCCTGCAGACCTGAACGAGCTTTGAACTCGTTGCGCTCCTGCAAATGTCTCACAGAACCGCCTGACTGTCGGAATATATGTAGATGTCCTGCTGTGCTCCCTATCTGACTTTTGTTCGTGTGGCCACCTCGAATATTGCAAACACCTCCGCCTGGAAAACCGTCGTGTGGCTTCCCAAGGCGAAGCCCGCGCTTGTATCCGTCTGTATACCACACCCGATTGTTCTCAGAAGGTTGCTAAAGCAGCTCTTTTTTCAATTCGTCCCTTGTTGGAATGTTTATCCTAAATGGCTGTTTCAGTCTCAGCTGATCACGTGGGCGCCCCTCCTGTGAAAGGAAAATCAGAATGTCCCGCTGAATGGGGCTGGCGATCCGCGTGTGACCACTTCCCATAGTTGTATCCTTCCACTGGCCGCAACAATCCATTCTCCTGTAGGACGCCATCGCCTCCCTCTTAACCCAGATTGGAAGCTACGGCGGACCCAGTAAGGCATTGAGTGCTGCTCTCGGTGTTGTTTTCAATACACCCGTTATGGCTAGGCAAACTGTTCTCTGCAGTCTGGCCAACCTCAGCACATAGCATGTCCTGTCCACTGCTGGCCACTAGACCACGGCCTCATAAGTTATCCTCGGTCTGATTACCGCTGTGTAGAGCCAGTGCAGGACGTGTGGCTTTAGAGTGGGTTTCTGCCCACTGCCCTGCGTAGTTGCCATGTCAGTGCTGTTGTCATATTGCATGACTTTTTCAGGTCAGCCCACTGTCTATGGTCACCCCCAGGTACTTACCTGAGACTTTGCCTCAGGCTTTAGTAGCAGAGGTTCACCGTACAACGTGGGTGAGCGGAATCCTGTAATTTTCCTTCATTTGGTGTACAGTACAAGCTCTGTCCAGTCAGCCCAAGTCCAGTCAGCCAGGGTTGACCGACAATCCCGTCTCGGTATCATGACCAGTTTGTCGTCCGGATACACTTGCGCACTGAACCCTTCGGCTTATAGCCTCACCAAAAGACCATCCATTAAGAGGCACCATAGTCGAGGCGATAAGCATCCGCCTTGTGGATAGCCGGCCTCGACCTCGATTTTCCTCCGGTGATTTCCCAGAGAAGCCGTTACCTTAAGGTTGCAGAGAGCCGATCTGACTCAGCTTATCCACAATATGTTGGGGTTCCCCGGGCTTTAAGGGCCTCGCAGATGTTGCTTGTTCTGGCTTTGTCGAATGCTACCTCAATGTCGAAAAAGAGTGCCAACAGCACTTCCTTATTTGAGTATGCCTTCTCTATTTTATGCACTACAGAGTGGACTTCCCATTGCAGTAGGCATGTTGATCCTTGTTTACAGCATGTCTTCCCACAATTTCCTCTGTGATGAAACTATCAATTATCTTTTCTAATGTTTTCATTAGAAATGATGTCAAACTTATGAATCTGAACGACTTGGCGACATTATAGTCACCTTTCCCAGCTTTTGGTATGAAGAGAGCAATCACGTTTCTCCATGCCTGAGGGACACATCACACTCCAAGAGTTAGGTTAAATTAGTCTGGAGATTTGTTGCTTAAAAATTACCATTCTCTTTCGCTTTTACCCACTAATAAGTCGCTGATCAGATTGTGGAACAAGTTTGCCACCAGAACAGTCCAGTTCTTGCCTTTAATACCTTCTGCATTTATCAGAGCTCTACGTAAAGAGGTAATCTGTGAATATAGCGGTTAACTTTGATGGGTGTTGCTAACTACTGAAAAACAATTTGGTAACGTCGCCTTCATAGTCAAATTTACCAAAAGTTCTTTGAATTAATTCTTATTTTCTTATTTGCGTAAGGAGCTTGGTTATTAAGAAGGGTTACGCAACAACTAGGCTTCTTAAATTTCTTACATGGTAGTTTCTGGCGGATTCTGTTTCAGTTTTATACTGAATTTGCACTGATTCCAGATATTCTTTTAAATTTCCGTAAAGTCAGTGTCTCTTATTCTTAATGCTACAAACTCTCTTTTGGCCACAATAACCAATGCTATAATTTCTCTGACGTTCTCTTCATCTAACGATATACATGTGTATAAACAGAACGGAACGAAGAGATAGAATAGGGCAAAACGTCACAATCAACACTCTTAATTTTAAAAGGGTAGAGCGTTTCAACTACCTTGGAGCTACAATACCTTCTGATAATGACGGTACTGAAGAAATCAAAGGAAGAATTCAATCTGAAAACCGCTGCCTATACGCACTTAACAATCTTATGAAGTCGAAGAACCTGACCAGAGCATCAAAAACTAAAATCTATAAAACCATTGTCATGCCAATAATAACATATGGATGTGAAACGTGGACAATGACCAAATCAAACGAAGAAAAACCTAGACGTTTTGAAAAATTCTCAGTAAAATCTTCGGAGCCCACCACGATCCGACGACAAATTGATATCGTATTAGAAGGAATATTGAAATAACGGAGCTCTACAACGATAGCGATATCGTGCAAGAGATTAAATCCCCTGACTAAGATGGGCAGGTCAAGTACACAGGCTGCAGGGTGAAAGACTTGTAAGATTGGTGTGAGAGGAGGTACCAATAGGAAAAAGACTCGGGCGTCCCAGAATGCGTTGGAGGGACAACATTAAATCAGACCTACAGAAAATGAATATCCCTTTCGACCAAAAATTGATGGAACACCGTATCAATTGGAAGAGAGTTGTGTAGTCAGCCAAGACCCACCCAGGGTTATACCGCTAGATGAAGATGATGATGAAGCAACCATAATACCATTTATATTTGTTTTCGCTCTATGATACTTTTCCTATGGGCAATCTCAGCAGGGCCAATATGTGGAGATATAAGATTTTCTAGCAGTCCAAATGGTTCCCTTCTCACTTGAAAATTGTTTTCGAATTGTTTGTCACTGGGTGCTGGTAAAGCTTCATAATAGCTTAATATTGTTACAGGTTTTTCTGCTCTATGATCAATGTTCAGGATAGACTTAATATCGAAATCATCCTCCTCATTCTCACTGTTCGAGTCAAAGATGCATGTGTATTCATTATAAAAAACAGATCTTCATTCCTCTGGTCCATATCTTATCTGCAAAAGTACAATGCTTAGTTGATATTGCAGATATACCCATTAAACCTTCCTCCCTTAAAAAGGAGAGCTTACCTTTTTATAAATTTGGTTCACCACCTTTACATCACACATTAAACAAAGACTCAAACTCCAGCAAGAATTAACGCACCCTTGAAGATGCATCCCGAAAAACGACACACAAATCAAAGGGGACTAGATTTTCGATCACTAACATACTTCGCAGAAAATAAATACTTTTTAACTTTCGTAACTTTTGGAGTCATCTATTGAGTAAAATTTCAAATTTTCTTATTTTTGACTTTCAGTTAAACCAAATTAATCTGTGTAATTAGGATTGTTGAGTAGTTTAAAACACCGGTGGTGTCCCACGTGCCGCTTCATGGAAAATCACGTGACTCAGCCAATATTAGTCCTCAGTCAAAATTCCTAAAATGATATTCCGGGGATTTTGGCGCCTACGTCGAATAAAATTCAACACAAACGTATTCAAATTTAAGTCGGAACATTCCCGGTTGCAGCAGCTCTCAGCCCTGGATATCCGAATAAATAAAATTTAAACATGCATTAAGCGAAATTGCTTTGAAGTTCGTTTTGAGACGCCCCGGAATAAAGTGAATAAATTGACGGTTTTTCTCTGTGTGTGAAGCAGGCAAACGTCCTTTTTCTCTAATGAGAAACAGAAAGTGAATTATGTATGCGATTTCGCGCTATGTTTATGAAACACTGTCGTCGACGGGACTTAACTTTTAAATTAAGCGCATGCAACGCTCGTATGAATAAATTGGATTGAGACACTCGGATTAGACTGTCGATGTTAGTTGTTGAGCTCACATTATGTTTTTGGGACGTTTTTTAATTAGTTTTTAACAGAATCACGGTTTCAGTGCGCGGAAAAGCATAGTTTCCCAAGTAAATAACAATTTAGAACCTCAATCACAGTTCAGTAATAGAAACAGTTCGACCACTCCTTTCGTATCTGCAAATACACTCAATTTTTTGTTGCTGACTTCAGACGGTATACGAGGGTCGCATATTATCTAAATAGCAAGATGACGTCGAGTGATGTAGGTTGTAAGTACAAGAGTAGGACGATGTAGAAATGTCTCACCTACTCAACGCGTGCACACTGTATACGTTTCTTAAAATTAGTGCCTGCTTGGAGGGGGTAGGCAAGACGCTATATAGGGACTAGTGCAAAACCCAAAATTAAGCAGACTACTTACCCATAAAGCAACCTATGAAGTACCCATTTTAATTAATCACAGATAAAACAATTATTAATGTGTTGCGATTATTAATTTTCACGCACGACCGGTCATTTAGCTAATACAGATTAGGTTTTGTAAATAAGCGATTGGCTATTGACAAAATTTGGCCCCAGATACGAAAAAATGTGATTTCGGTTGAAAAATATTTTTGTGCAATTTGTTCAGCTCCTTTAACTGAACTTAAAAGGTTGTTTTTTTTTGCTTAAACTTCATGAAAAAAGGTCCCATTATAGTATGTAGATTAAAATACAAGGTGTTCGACATTGAAATCGCCTCCCTTCGTTTCCCATTCGACGACTGTTTACAGTTAGACAGAGCCGGGTGACACCTGAACCCTAAATCAAATTGATTAGGGTCTTGTACCCGACTTGAATGAGGGTAGGGCTTTAAGCCCGTTTGTGTAGGTGATTACACGGTCGGAATGCTTATTTACTTGTTACCTTGATGTATATACCTGCATTTATTGATGTGCACCGGTACTGCGAACCATTTCATGTGTGTGCGTCCGCCTACTTGCCGGGTTGTTTATATTTTGAGCGGACATGTAATTGGAAACTTTATAGATCGTCTATAAGAACGAGGATGCATAATATGTAACACGAAGAAATTTATAGCTTTATTTTTCCGCTCCTATCTGCCCAATTTTTTAAATTCCACAACATCTGAGAAGCGGGCGGTATTTTGAAAGGCCTCCGCATCGCTCTAAATCACCTTTAAATAATTCTGTTAGCTCTCAGCAGCCAGAGGATGAACATAATTATTTAGAATTTAAATTGAGATCAAACTGTCAGAAGTAAGAAAATAAATGGCACGGCTAAATGATTAAGAGCTTAGCGTTCAAATTTTCCAGATTTTTTCATTAAACCTACGGTCTCGTGGAACGACAGCCTCATCATCATCATTGTTGGCGCTCTGTGAGTCGGCTGTAATCTCGCCTTCTATTGTTAATATTCCGACCAACCTAAAAGGGTAACAATGAGGAATTAAAAATAAATAACTATGCCATGACTGGCGTAACACAATAATAGCACACGAAACAAAATATGATCATCAACTTTTGTCCATCATCGTCTGCAGACGTTCATTACAACTAATGACTAATCCATCTGCCGTTCATTAGGCTAAATTACATTATTTTCCTCCGTTTTAGCTTTAAATAATGGCATGATAAGCGTTGTTATTAGTTTTTAATTTAACAGTAATATACAAATACTTTTTTTTGTGAGAAGTAAATGATGATAATATGTTATGGAGATAAATGTTAGTTGGTTAGTTTTGGATAAAATTAATTTTTTTGTTCGTCTAGTACTTGTAGGTCGACTCGTGTCATTCCTCATCTGTAGTAATTTTTTTTTAGAAAATAAATTAATGCAGAAAAACGTAGGCAGCAACAAAGACAGACAAAGTCTCACGCATAAATCCTTTTAGTGAGCTGTGTATCCCAATCCCGATGATCGGCGCCAACATATCCAGATATAATAGTATTCAGTATACGATGATTAAGCTCGATTGTGTTAACTTGGGGATGATAACAGGCAATTTAATGAGCCTCTATTATACAGAATAGTTATGAAAGAAACGAGTATTACAGGGTAACGTAACCTTCCAGCCCACGTAAAATTCCGCTAAAAATAGCATCTCTGAGAGGGATATACAAACCAAATTTTCTAAATAGAGAGTATTCATTTAAAAATTTCACTTAGTTGTAGTGATGGCAAGTTAACGGTAATTTATTTTTTGGTAAGAATACTTCGTAATTTACCGTAAGTTACGTTCATGTTCGGTAACAGACCAAAACCACAAATAAAACACCCAAACCAAATAAATGTCCCTATACCTAAGCGGGTTAGTTCAGGTGGATGTTTCAGAAAGATGCTGACAAACTTTAGGGGTTATCTTCTTCTTCTTGTGGTGGCTTATTATCTGCCTGTCTAAATAATTGTAAAGATGAATGTGAGACATGATATCTGACATGAAATGATAATTGTGAATGATGAATGATAATTGTAAAGAAACTACAGGGCACTTTGCAGCCCTGTGGTTTCTTTACAGGTTGAGTTCCTTCACCTTCCTGGCCCTCTTCTACCGTCGACTTTTCCCTGTAGGATAAGCTGCAATAGTCGATATTTGTTGTTTCTCATAATATGTCCGAAGTACTCAATTTTTCTTCTCTTCACTGTGAATGTCACTTCTTTCGTTTTAACCATTCTTCCAAGTACTTTTTCGTTAGTTACGTGCCGGATCCATGAGATGGGCAGAATTTTCCGATATATCCACGTTACAAACGCTTTGAGCTTCCCCATCAAGGCTTCTGTCATGATCCATGCCTCAACGCCGTACAAAATGACTGAAACTACGGGGTGATCATTATAAAATTTCATCTAGCCAGCTATGATTTTTTGATAGAAAGAAAGAGAGATATAAAAGCACGTCGTAACTTGACTCGCCATCAAAACACATTAGCGGCGATCTTGTCTTTTTCGTTGTTGGTAAACTTAGCCTTTTGCACATTTTTGTTGAAGTTTTCTAACTTTATCAAGACAGTTTTTGCTAAAAACAGTAATTTTTATTGTTACTAAATCTGTTTTGTGTTTGGACAACATGGCCTTTGCCTTAGAACATAAAGTTTTTATGCTGAAGAGCTATTATCAAATTCAAATTCAAATTCAAAACTTCTTTATTTCAGATAATGTATAATACATGAAATGAAATGACGTCAAATAGACAAAAAAAAAATGGAACAAGAGCACGGTCTACTCGTGTCTAATGGCCAATGCTAAACCCTTCTTACGCTGTCATAATATTCGTCCAAACTATACGGTTCCATTTCTATTAAAAAGTTTTTTACCTCCCGCTGAAACTTCTTTTGGGAATTTATCAACTTAAATTTATGTGGTAGCAAGTTATACAATTTTAAACACATCTAGTGTGGACATTTTTCTGTTTGCGCCAGTCTGTGAATAGGATAACTTACATTTAAAATTCGGGAAGAACGCACTGGTACTAAATTAAAACGGTCTTTGTTTCTGGAGAAAAACATCAAACACTCGTAAATATATATACCACAAACAGTCATGATACCCAACTTCTTAAACTCCCCTCTGCAGCTAGAGCCAAGTAGTTAATGTTTTTTATTGACCTTAGGACCCTTTTTGGAACCACAAACAAACTTTGAGCGCTACTCATTGCTCCAAAAAAAATAATTCCATATTTGATTACTGATTCAAAATTTGCTGAATATATCATTTTGACGGTTTTTTGATTCATATACTTGCCGATGAGCCGTATGCAATAGCAAATAGAATTTGCCCTCCTAGTTAGCTTATTGATATGAAATCCTAAGTCCAGATGTTCGTCAATATAAAGACCTAAGAATTTATCTTCACTGGACAAGGGTTTCTCTATATCTGCTATTGTGAGGTACGATGGTTTTTTGATTGTGGAATTTTTTGTGGTGAATTGTACATAGTTGGTTTTTTCCTTATTTATCATTAATCTATTTTGAGCAAACCAATTACATACTGACTTTAACAATTCATCTGCTTCAGTCGTCAGATAATTAATGTTTTTATTTCCAACAATCAAATTTGTGTCATCTGCATATGTAATTAGGGTTTTGTTGGCCGCCTTTATTAGCTGCGACAGATCATTGACAAATAATTTGAAAAGCAAAGGGCCAAATATACTACCTTGTGCAATGCCAACATCATTAGGTAACATTCGAGATTTTCCGGTTTTTCCGGCTATTGTAACGCTCACAATTTGCTTACGATCGTACAGATATGAAACGAGCCATTTTTTTACATTTCCCCTAATCCCATGATTCTCCAACTTACGAACAAGTACTTCCCTATCCAAACAATCATAAGCTTTTGACAAATCCAACATGATCCCACGTGCCATCTCCCCACTCTCCAGGTGCTCCATTACATTACGGACGAATTCAAATATAGCCGTTTGAGTCGATTTCCCTTTAATGAATCCGTGCTGACACTTATCAATGATGTTACATTGATTTATAAACTTAATTAGTCTAGTATTCATGGCGTATTCAAAAAATTTGGAAAAACTTGGGGGTAAACTTATTGGTCTATAATTTTTTACGCAACCTGGGTCATACTTTTTATACATGGGCTTAATAAATGCCACTTTCAGTGACTCAGGAAAAATACCGTATCGGAATGAATTATTTATTATATATGCTAAGATAAACTGGATCTCTGGCGCTACTAACTTTACAATACTTATCGGGATTTCATCTACCCAGAGCTACCTTTTATTTTTAATTTTTGTTGCTATTTCACATATTTCGATAGGCGTTACTGGGGCTAAAAACATAGAACTAGTATTTTTATTGATTATACACTCAAAAGGAAACACTGCCAATCTGTCCAGTAATTCCGGGATTTCCGAGGTTAAATACTCATTGTATTCGTTGGCGACCTCTACCGGGTCTCCCTCTATCTTTACCTCAGAGTCACATTTACTTTTTCCTACTATCTCCCGACAAATTGCCCACATACACAGCACGTTGTATGCGGTCTTGGTATGCTGACGCTTTTATTGATTTTAATAACTGATCATATACTTTCTTTTGCTCTTTATAGTCTTCTTTATATAGAGGGTTGCGTCTAAATAAAGCAAGTAAAATATCTAATCTACTTTTACATTCTCTTACCTCCGCGTTATCGTATTTAAGCGCCTTGTTTTGTATTCTGTGAAGTAATTTTAAAGGGAAACTTTGGTTGTACAAAGCTATAAAGGTATTCATAAAATGGGCCCACTGCTTATTGACGTTGTTTTTATCAATATCAAAAATTTGCACCCAATCTTGATTTCTTAAGCATAATTTAAAATTGGATTTGTTTTCTTCCGAGAGGATGCGCCTGTAGCTTGCAGCATTATCGAACTGGAATCAAAGTGGATGGCGAATTGGTTTATTCCATTCGAAACTGCATGGAGGATTTCCAGGCCGAATTTCCAAACTTTCCTGTGGTCTATATGCAGTTCAAGAAAACTTTGGAGCATGCTCTAGAACTGTTTACAGAAACAGGTAGTTTACAAAGAAGACCAGGCACTGGATCTCACAAGAAACGTACTGATGAAGTGGTTGCACAGGCTGGTACTTCTATACGACAGTTACACCATCAAATAGGCCTTTCTGTAGGTGCCACCCATGCAATTTTGCATAAAGATCTGCAAGTGTACCCATATCGCTTCACAGTAGTGCAAGAATTGCATGAAGCTGACTTTCCCCAAAGACTGCAATTTTGCAATTGGTATATTAATATGGATAATAACCAGAACATTTCCCAAAAATCCATATTTAGTGATGAGGCATGGTTTCAGTTAAGTGGTTATGTGAATTCGCAAAACATGAGAACTTGGAGTAGTGAAAACCCACATCAAATAATTGAGAAAGGACTACACCCTGAAAAAATTGGAGTTTGGGCAGGCATCACACCCTGCCGACTGATTGGTCCAATTTTCTTTGAAGGTGGCAGATCGCTAGGACACTTCAAGTACCTAACATCATTTTGATTATTTATTTTTGTACGCACATTAACAGCAGAAAGATACCGAATGGACATTTTGGAACCATTTATCGAGCTATTGCATGATGATGAACTTACGGAGTTTCATTTCCAACAAGATGGAGCACCTCCCCATTGTGCACAACAAACAATTAATTATTTGCAGACATTTTTTGTTGACAGGCTTATTAATCGAAGAACTGAAGTAGTGTGGCCTGCAAGGTATTGTGATTTAACATCCTGTGATTTCTTTTTGTGGCCTTATATAAAAAACAATATATTTAAAACTCCTGTTGAGAATTTGTATGATCTTTGTCAACGAATACAACAGAAATTTATTAAAGTTAACAATAACCCAGTCATGTTACAAAATATTTTCGCAAGCATTAGAAACAGGAGTTTAGAGTGTATTGAACAAGGAGGCCAACATTTTGAACACCTTTTATAAATGTGGAGTATTTTTCGAGCTACTTTTACCAATAGTTATTGTTTTTGTTAAGTTAGTACGATAGTTTGTGATAATTATTTTTTTTAAGTTTTCTTGATAAGTTATGTGGTTGTTGGTGACCAAGGCCCCAACTATTGTTGTTACCCATTTCAGTTGCATTTGATCCTCATCATACTTGTCTCTGACAAAAAGCCATTTGGTACGGATGGGTTGATTTACTAATGATTAAAGAACCGTCTCAAGAATGAAGGGGCAGGAGGCCCGGTAGGTAGTTCAGTTGCTGTTTTCATTTTCAGTGCAGTAATTTCGTTTACTTTATTTATGTCTTCCTATTGTGAGTTATTACCAACTGGATACCTTCATGATTGGCCAAAGCTAAAAAAGGACTAGTCAAGAATGTAGCAAGGGGCAGGAGCTCCGGTAAGGAACTTTGTGTTTTCTTCATCTTCAGTGCAGTAATCTTATTTATTTTTTATGTCTTCCTAATATGGGTTATTACTAACCGGATACCTGTATAAGCTACTGGATTTTGCTAGGACTTGGAGAAAATATTTTACATAAAATCGTTCATTACTTTAATTTCATTTTTTTCTATTTGAATTGTCAATTATATACATCAATTATTTGTTACTAAGATCAATTTATTGTTAAAAAGTAGATAAGTGAATAGAAACATGACTTCCCAAAACTCAATAAAAATGTCAAAATATATTAACAAAATATGATTAGCTTTATTACAAGTCTTATCGAACACATTAAACACATATACCATTGAAACCATATGGCAATTTTTCATATACCAATAGGAGATACAAGCCCTTTTCAAAAACTGCAATTTGGATCAGGTTGATAACTATCAGCTGAATTTCTACCATTCATATTGAGTGAAAATCAGATTCAAACTGTCATCAACCTGGTTTCCTGAAAATTACCTGTAAGGATCAGTCCGATCCGGGATCAATATTTCCAAAAAGTCCTATTGTGATAAAGTGTGTAAATCAAAATTTACCATTCATATCCCTATTAGTATAGACACAGTTTTTCCCTACATTTTTGCTCGTAAAATCAGGTCCACACTGATCTGTTCCAAGATTTCTGAAATATGTCTCAAGATTCCAGCCTATAATAGGTATTATTATTAAGGTATTTTTGTCTATACTGCTAATATTTTAATTATTACTTACTTTTAAAATCAACACACCAACATTTCTGACTTCATAGTGATGCTGACAAAACATCTCAGTTATTTATACATTTCTATCTGGCCGAAACTGGCTTTCTAATCCAAAATGGTTTATGCATGTTTTTCTTCAAGGTCACAATGGTCGCAGTCTATACCGGTTTTGGTGCGAAATTTCCAGGTTTAGTTTCAGGAATTGAGCCTACAATATGTTTTTAAACTTATTTTTGTCTTCAGCTCTAATGTTTTAATTTTACATACCTTTGAAAATCCACTCCATTTCCGATTCTACAGAGATAAAACATTAGAATCATACACTTGTTTTAATTACTTTAAAACTAGTTTTCAGTTTGGTTCAAACACAAAATGGTTTGTAGGTATTTTTGGTTACAGTTGCAGTTAGTAGGGCCAAGCCTTAAAAACTCCTCTCCCCACAGGCTACACCGTGCAGGGGCTGGTGATTAGGGTGCTTTGTCGTCGTCAAAAGTCAAAGGATCATTATGAAAATCGCCACTTTTAAGTGCGAAAGGCCTGTTCAGGATTCAAAATCCTCCCAAGGTCCACCTATCTTCGTCTACGTACACACAATTTGTCACAAAGAGTGGGGTATCTTTTTAAGTTCTCTATGGAAAATGTTAGCTTGGGAATACCTCAAGTAAATTTTAAAGCATATAGAATCTTAAAAATCTTTAAATAATTAAAAAAATCAAACACATTAAGACCGACTTATTTATTTATCAACATTCTGAATGATTCTGGATTGTTTGGAATGTCATGTCAATTGCTGTTCATTATCATTTTGTTACATTTATTTGAGTATTCCCGTCCTTACATTCTTATTGAGAAAGAAAAAGGATGGAGACACTATCGGAGCACGTAATGGTATGCAACCAGTAAAACTTTCGCAAAGTGTGAACGTGCCTAAATTTGAATCTTTGACGGACAAATAAAGAACGAAGTAATTTACGACGTGCTTCAAAATAACAAACGCATTTCATCGGTGGCTAGATGAAATTTTATAATGAACACCCCGTATGTAACATCTGATCATTCTTATTTTCAGTTGTAGGCTAGGGCTTCTGGTGACGAAAAATGTTATCATTCTATTGAATGCAGTTTTTGCATTCTCGATTCTGCATCTTACTTCTCCGGATTGATCCCAGTTTGCATTCACCATGGATCCCAAGTAAGTGTATCTCTCGACTCGTTATATAGTTTCTTGATTTAAAACCATAGGTGGCTGGGGGTTTTTGCTGATGGTCATATGTTTTGTCTTGTAGGGTGTTCAGGCTAAGTCCATATTCCTCGCTCGTTGTATTGATTTTCTCCAGAAGAGTTTGAAGATCTTCCAGGCTACTTGCGAGGATAACAGTATCATCTGCGTCTCTGATGTTTTTTTAGGTTTTCGCCGTTTATTTTAATCCTTCCAGAAGATTTATCCAGTGCCTCCTGAAATATCTTTTCAGAGTAGATATTAAATAAGGTCGGCGAGAAGACACACCCTTGGCGAACGTCTTTGTGGATCTTCACCTTCGTTTACATAAGCTGACTGGTTCCAATATAAATTCGCTATAATTCGTATATCCTTGCTGTCTAGGTCTACCTCCCTCATTACTTCCACCAACTTTGTATGTTTTACCCTGTCAAAAACCCTTGAAAAATCTATAAAGCATGCGTACACATCTCGGTTCATGTCCCTACAGCGTTGTAGTAGCACTTGTAATGAAAAGATTGCCTCCCCAAGTTCCCAAGGCATTTCTAAATCCAAATTGAGATTCGCTGGTGTATAAGTCACATTTTCTATAAATTCTGCTGTGGATGATCTTGGTGAACACTTCGACAATGTGATTGATGCGACTAATGAGCCTGTATTGGTCGCTGGCTTTGGCTCGAGGTTTTTTAGAGAGAGTAATGAAGGATGACATTAACCAGTCAGAAGGAATTTGTCCTGTATCATAGATGAGATTGAAGATTTCTTCCGGAGACTTGACGAATTGCGTGCTACTGTTACATAATATTTTTATCAGTTCTAAGGAGACCTCGTCAGGTCCAGACGATTTATTGTTTTGCATATTCCGGATAGCTCTATCAATTTCTGCTTTTGTTATGTGTGGGCATGGTTCAGATTCGACACTGATGAAATGTTCTGGTCTATCATCTGAGAATGTTGTTTGAATAACGTCTTTAGCTTATCTGTCATTTCTGTTATAAGTTTACCATCTGAGTCTACCAGGGTTACTGGTGTGGTTTTCTTCCGGGTATGCGCCATTTCCTTTATCTTTTTGTGTGTATTTCAATGATCATGCATTCTATCTAGTTCCTCAATCTCGCTACATTTCTCTGCCAGCCATTCTTCCTTTGCAGCCACGATTTCCCTCTTTGTTTTCTTGTGTATTGATTGATACCCCTTTCTGTTTTTATGTTTAAGTATTCGTCTCTCGTCCATTATGGTCAGGATCTAGTCTGTCATCCATTTCTTCTTCTTCACACGTGTCTTTTTTAGGTACTTTTCACTGGTGTTTCTAATATCTTGGGCGATTATATTCCATTTTTGTAGGGGTTCTTCTGGGGCTGAAACTATTTTTTCCAATCCGGTTTGTAGTCCTTCTTTTACTTTCTGTTTAACTGCGTCTTCCCTGAGCCTTCGAATATCTATTTTGTTGCTTTGCTGGGATTTCGTTGTTCTTTTAAGTTTTGTTTCAAATTTACAAATCAGTGAATTGTGGTCTGAACCAACGTCTACACCTGGGTATGCTTTAACGTCTTTGATGGCATTGCATAATCTTTTGGAGACGGTTATATTGTGAATTTGATTACTTATAATGTGGTCCGCTGTATCGCCTGGTGCAGCTCACGTATAAAGTCTCCGTGGGGGGAAGTTGAAAGAAAGTGTTACTAATTATCAATGACTGATCTTTACAGCTCATCATGCAGGGGAAGATCGTGGGACGCAGAAGCGTCGGTCGACGTAGAATTTCCTGGCTATGTAACCTGCGAGACTGGTTTGGCCTCTCATCTGTCGAACTATTTCGGAAAGCTGCCTCTAAAGTTAGAATATCCATGATGATCAGCAAGCTCCGAAGGAGAAGCTGAGATCAAGAAGAAGATCTTTACAGAATTAAAGAATTCCATTTCCTCTGTCGTTTCTTAATCGTAGGCCATACATGGCAGTACTGGGATTACTGCGGCTCAACCCCAGGCTAGTTTTGGTTTGTCCCGAGTATTTGATTTCCTCGGTACCGGCCATACCTTGCAGGCCTTCCCCTATCCACCACCTGCGGAGGCGCCCGATGAGGTTTCTAGCAACCCCACACGGGAGATGTGGGAAATGGCTAATTAGCCGCATCTCCCCCATCTCCCATAAATTACCGGTAATTACCGGTAATTTATTTTTTGATAAGATTATTTCGTAATTTACCGTAAGTTACGTTAATATTCGGTAACAGACCAGAAATAAAACACCCAAATCACAAACATACCATAGCTATATTGTACCGTTTAGTTAGATTATTTATCATTTTTATCAATATTAACAATATCTTTTTGCAACAATAAATTTTAGCAAATCTCCTTGTTTAAAAATCATAGTTTTTAAAAAATGCTCTATGTATGTACCTATACAGGGTGTTTCAGAAAGATGCTGACAGACTGTAGGGGGTTATAGACGACGCCAAGTCATCCAACTTTTGCTTATAAACCTCTATCGGGAAATGCACCATTTTCGAGATACAGGGTATCAAAGAAATACTTTTTATGAGATGGTTGGTTATATTTCAGAAAGTAATGGAGATAGGTAATTGAATTTTGAATTTGGTGCATATAAATGGTATTTTATGATGATTAATTCACAAACAGCAAATATAATTTCTTATATTTTTGTTAATTATTTCAAAGGCTGCTTGATTATTATTGACGTTTTGATTGGAAATGACAAAAATACCTTTTTGAAACCCTGTATCTCAGAAGCGGTTCGTATACGGATCGAGAATTTTAAGCAAAAGTTGTATGAATTGACATCTTCTAGAACCCTGTAAAGTTTCTCAGATTCAGTTTCTGAAACACTCTTTAAAACTTCAAGTAGCTAATTAGTTTAGGTTAGATATAACTACAGAGGTCATTATTAAGAATAAAAGCATAACACGTAACAAACATTTTAATTTCCATTTAACAGAAATTAGACAAACAACCAAAAATAAAATTGTTACAAATATTTATACATCCAGAAGATTTAAAGAGAACAAAACATATCAATTTAAAGCACATAACTTCATTAAAGTGTTTTCCAAAACAATAACAAAACAAAAATGAAAAAACCGCTAGAATTTTCTGTCATATGACACCTGGATGCACTTTTTGTTCTTGAACCCTTCACTTGATTTAGTTTAGGAATTTCTCCTAGGGCTACAAAGGATGCAGCCAGGCTTTTCCTACTTGTGGACGCAAATGTCAACAAACAACAAAATTTTCAGCTCCTTATACTGTCCAAGCTGTTTTTATTATAAAAACTGCTATTATAAAAAATTTCTGAGATTGAAAGGAATAATTGTTAAGTTCTCGTAACTTTCTAGGTTGGCAATCAGTTAGTATAATAAAAAGCTGACGTCAATGCAAGTCTTTGACGAGAGTAAATCATCGAATTATAAAGTAATAGAATCATATAATATTGGTGTAAGAGGTTATGGTGCTTATTTAACGTGGGCTAATGGACATTAAGAAACGGGAACAAACTTAAGATATTTGTCCTTAGATTCATGGTGAACACAAGACTGACCAAATACTATGGGAAAGACGTTTCCAGCAAGAAGAGGAACAAAGACGAAAGGAAAAACAAGAGGAAGAAGAAAGAAGTCGACAAGATCAGGAAGAACAGCATCAAAATCATGCTACACTTCTGCCCGTCTGAAAACCAAAAAAAACGAATCACATAGTTGGTAAACACTAAACTGTACGAAGTAAAAGAAGAAACGAAAGAAGCGGAAGTTGGCAAAGGACATATGGCGAAGAATCTGGAAAGCTGCGGATCGGTGAAACTCGTTGCAGTGGAGCAGCTTCGACTCTGTAAAGATTGAGTGTTGGCACTACCTCCATACCATATGTGTTGAGAACACCTTGGTTGCAGTCCGGAAGAAGAGAAGAGTAAGTGTGAGGTGACGAAGGGCGATGTAGTAGGGCACAAGTGAAGGGGGTAACTAGTGACGAACAAACGCGAGTCGTCAGTAGCACATGACGAATCTTTGGATCAGAATGTAGGCGACTACAATGGGAAAAACGTGGTAAGTAACTAGGGTTGGATAACAACCAGTAGAAAACTAATAATTTCTATGCACAGGTATAAAATTGCGTCGATTATGTAGAACGCGTAGAAAATGCACACATCTGACACCATGTTGCTTAAAACAACATAAATGTCTGAAAAATATTAATATTTTGGTTAGAACGAATAGAGGGGGAAATCACTTTATAAATGTGTACTCCAAAATTTCATATAATTCACCTTAAATTCCACGGAACTCCATAAAATACCACCAAATTCATTCCACTATTCCAAGGCGTGCCCATCAAAACTCACCAGTAATTTACTTTCAACCAGTTTTCTAAAACTTAACTTCTAACATAACAAAAACCAAAAACAATCAACTGTCAATACTCGATTCGGCTTTAAGCTACATGAATGACTTGCGCTGACGACAACATCATGGTATGGGAACCTTAAAAATGGCGGACTTCCGGCCAAAAAGCGGGACTGTTTTTAGGGAAATATCGGCATATGTTGGCCCTGTCCATATCTCTTAGACCATTGGTTTAAATGCTCTGCTGTTCATGACCATTCCAGAATACAACAATCATGAAAAATTCAGGTGTTGTTTCTACTTTTAGAATGATATATCTTCGGGTCTATAGCGAAATACGACCCACAGAGTGTCTTTTTCTTTCTTCTTAAATGGTACCCTAGAGTGTACGTACTAAGCAAGATAAAATAAAATTGCTAGATGATTTATATAAAGGGTGTCTTTGATGGCCTGAACTAACCTGACCTGACCTAACCTGACTAGAAGTAACATAAAAAGATAATATATTATCACATAATATATATATATGTGCAGTAATCAACAGGACCCGTAGCGAACCTAAGGGGCTGCTACAGGGCAACAAATCGTCAAGCAGCGGCAGAAGAACACCCTGTACATGGATAATCTTGCGATTTTTTTATTTTGTCGTGTTTAGTGTACTCCAAGATACCATTTAAAAAAAAACTATAAATTATGTTGGTTATTGAGCCCGTGAAGGACACCCTGTATATGAATCATCAAGATTTTTTTATTCTATCCATAAGCAACAATTTGGATGACGATTAGCGGCTTAAGGGATAACTTGCAGTTACATATATCTCAAATCAAAGATGGTCTCAAACGGCATTTTCGGGTAGCCGCTCTGAGAGTATTTCCATCCTTACATTCCTATTTAGAAAACAAAGGATGAGAATATGCTCACAGCGCTCTAGAGCTGTCACCCTATTATTTTGAGATTTATATTAAATACACAAATTTGAACAAACTTAAAGCAGCAGCACAAAAAGCTTAACTAAGTCAATGTTGGATATTTATACGTTTTATTTTTGGGAACAGCTTCACGAAAAAGCACAAAAAAGTAGTGAAAGGCGGCAGCGGGCAACTTAGGCAAAAATTAATAAAAGCAAAAAATGTGGATGTGTAAACTGCTCTGACAGCACCGCGCTCATTTGAAAACCCCTAATATAGGAACCTGTCAATGTCAAATGGCTTCTTGCGCCATCTGTGCAAGACGGCCAGTTCCTTTTCCAATTGCACCTCTGAGTAATTTTATCGAGCTCTCAGTTGATTTTCGACATGTATTCAGCAAATAGTGCCAGGTTTCACCTCTAAATAGAATTTCCTAACCTTTACATGGGGTAGAACCTTGGTGGTAAGTGCTTCTTTTCTTGTAGTACGTAAATGTTTTTTCATTGGCGATTCAGAATGGTTTACTGAAAAGAACTTGGGAAAGCCCCGACGGGAAAAGTGCCGCGCTCCAGCTTGTCGTACCTGAAAGTAGATAGAAAGATATCCAGAAACCGACGATGGCAATAAATACATCTTAGTTACCATGTATTATTTCAGTAAATAGCCTGAAGCTTATGCACTACCAAATCAGAAAACTAACACCGTGACAAGGCTCTTGGTTGACGAATTCTTCAGTAGATTCGGCGTACCATTAGAGCTTCATTCGGACCAGGGACGGAATTTTGAATCGCAACTTTTCAAGAAGGTCATGGATCTTCTGGGAATCCTTAAAATACGGAGAACTCCGCTCCGTCCACAATCAGATGGCATGGTCGAGCGTTTCAATCGAACCATGGAACAATACCTCTGCAAAATGGTAGCGGACCACCAAAAAGATTGGGACAAATGTTTGCCTCTTCTAATGATAGCTTACAGAGGAGCAGTGGCTAACACGACAGGATTCGACATAATCCTGGCCAAGGTTATATTTGGTAAAGAACTTCGTCTTCCGGTAGATTTGGTGTATGGATTACCAGAAGAAACGGAGCAAGATGTTCAGAACAAGATACAGATGGCCAGCAATCGGATGAAAGCCAGATATGACCTAAAGGCGAATTCTGTAGGATTTAAGGCAGGTGACTTGGTTTGGCTGTATAATCCACAGAGGAAGAAAGGAAAGTCTCCCAAGTTGTCCCCAAGTTGGCAGGGTCCACATACAGTCAACAAACGGTTTAACGACGTTGCATACAGGATCCAATGTACCCCTAGAGCAAAGATGAAAGAGGTTCATCTTGAACGATTAAAGACTTATAGTCGTGGAGATTTCTCTAATCGGGACAATCAGAGCTAAGAAGGAGTCAATGTCACGCCCGACTGTCGGTCCTCAGAGATTCGACACCGCGATCCCGGAAACCCATCTAGAATAAACGAGAACCGGGAACAGTCGCCTTCGTTCTCGAAAGTACGATAGTGTGTTCAGGCCAGGTATATAAACCAGCGAGCCGTGATGGGTTCAAATGGTCCGAGATGGGTTCGAATAGATAGTGCAGTGTAGCAAATAAGCGAAATAAGGGGGCAAGCGAACGGTGCTTATTGTTAGTAGAGAGTAATTGTGTTTTAATCGTGTTGTAATAGTTAAAAGTAAATAAAAGTGTCTAGTTAATTGACGATAAATTAATGGATCCCGTATCCCGTAACACTACAGTTAGTGCACTACTTTAAAGAAATTCGATTCAGCATTCATATTCTTAAAAATTCGCAAACGATCACAAACAGGAGAAACAGGGTGTTTTTCAATATTCGTAGATCAATCGTCTTTTGGTACGTACTTTACTGCTAATAATATTTTCTCTCCTCAATCATGTCCCATTCTTTCCTTTTCAATGTATGATATCAAAACGGTATTGCTGGAGGCGTGCGGTTCACTGAGCAATAATTCTTCTTACTATATGACCAACGATTTCTAGCTGTATTGGTCCGTAACTACAATGAAATGCAAAAATTCAATATAAAGGCACTCTTGTACGTTGATAGAGTATCTCATTTGATGGGTGGTTCATAAAATTTTTTGTTTTTTTTTATTTTGGTGATGATTCTTAAGAAACTTTTCTCTGTCACTTCTAGAATATTGCAGATCTTCAATTTATCATCATTTCTCAAATATGAACTTATTTTAATCTCACTTGAATCGAGCCAGACATTTTATTTGTGTTCGAACCTCAATAAATCTACTGTGTAGCTCGCTTTTAGATTTGAAAGAAAATAGTGGAAGATGATAAACTGGGTCTTCAAAACATTCATTCATAAGGTGCAGCAACTTTTGTAATTTATAAGTATAATATAGTAGAGACTTCTTCGCTCAACGTGGTGGAGTAATTCTTTCATGTTATACTTAAGGGGATCTGATAAGTTTTTTTTTAAAAATCGAATTGGGTTTGATTGATCTGGGGGTGTCTTGTAAAAGTATGATTTCTGATGTTTTAGAAACATTTTCATTTCTTATAAAAAAAGATATATAATATCTATACAAAATTGACTCCAATTAAGTTCTCCACTTTAGTAACTGTCAGTGCAGAAACAGAAGTAGGCTATATGGGGTCACCTTTGTATGTTACACTTTATGAAAAGGTCTTTAATTACAAAAGAGACATCTGACACAATTAGTATTACCCTCTAGTTAAACAGATACAATTTTTTCTTAACCACGTTTAATCAGATATCCGTTTAAGCCTGAATTAACGAGCGTTCGAAAAACGAATCCCCAAATAGTTTACCATAAGGAGTTCTCGATTTGCATATTTAAAGAGACGCGCACTCACACACACATGTTTCGTATTTAAAATGGCATTGCTTACGTCACGTTTTAAGTCGAGGATTTATGTTCGTTTTGCCATTCATTCAACATTTCCATGTATTAAATTTATGACGATTTATATGCCGGTTTCGTGTTCATCTGATGACGGTTAATCTTGTCCGTATATACACGATAGCGTTTCTAGTTTTATAGGCTTTGGGTTTCAGCTAAAGTAGGCCATATAATATACTGACTTCCAGGCGTTAGAGCCTTATTAAGTATATTATTCTGGTGATGTTGATGATGATGAAACTTTAAATAAAAAAAAAAACATAAATTTTGCATACAAAGCCCATTACACAAACCTACTTTTCCTACTGATGCAGTAGGTACGCAAGTAGAACTAATTATTTGCATGAACCACATATTAATGCCATTATTATGCCAAAACGGTTAATAATGGGGTATTAGCTAACAATAGAAATTGTATAATTACTAAAGCACATTGCCTGCTTTTTATGTTAGGAAAAATGTTACAATACGAGATATGCGATAATTTAGTTGTGTTAATTATTGAAGAACAAGGTAATTAAAATTTGAGCCAAATCTCCAATTAAACGAATTCATGAGCCAGCTAGCCAGTTTTTCTCAAACTCACTCCTTATACAGCAAATACACGTTTCCTATTAGGAAATGGACATTTTTCCTACTTTTATTTTACCCACGTTAATACGTACATCGCATTGAATTATTCAGGTACCTCATCCTGTGTATAGATAACTCCAACCGAGCATTTATTATGGTTTGAAAGCAATCGAAGCAAACGGTGCGTGGACATGCTTATTTACGACGGTGAATAGTGAATATTGTTGCCTTGTGCATTCGACTGGAAGACCCTAAAAACGCAAAGTTGTAAGCCCATAACCGAAATATAATGGATGACAGTCAAAATGACATGCATTTAAATTGATGAACGTTTGCCTAGATGCTGACGTCAGGCTTTTTTATGAGCTGACCCGGTTTGAATACGAAAATTTGCATATGGCAGCTGTTGAAGTAGATTTTTTGGTCGGGTTAGCAGTAAGGACTAAGAACTGTTGAAAAAGTGATTGACTACTTGTTATCTAACACTACAAAAGGGAAAGGCTTATTTAGTTTAAGGGGTTGACCAATAATAAATACTGGTATGACTTTGCAAGAAATGTGATCCTGAAAAGCAAGGGTCAAAGACTTTTACGGTGCCATTAAGTATACCTACCAAAAATCCAGGCTATAATAATAATATAATGCTTGCATTAAATTGGGTTATACGTCAATCGAATTAGGATAATACAATCAGTGTATCTAATATCTCTGCTGAGAATACGTAAAACTATCGTTAGAATAGAATAGTTGGTCTTGTCCCTCTACAGCTTAATCGTTCGCAAAATGCTTTATGTAACGATCGTTTGTAATTATTATTCTTTAATTATTTACCTTTATCCACCTATGTACCTCTTTTTTATTGTTTTTCACGTTAGAAACTATAGATAATTCTAGTTGGGTTGGAGACAGATGAACTGACAGCAGATGTAGGGAGTCAACGAAGGATAGTCGCTTGGAGAGCATCAGATCATTAGACTTATAGGACCATTCTCGTCTATTGATCTCCAAGAATCCGAATCTGAAACAGTTCAGTATATACAACAGTATCAGTATATAACAATTCAGTATATACAGTTCAATATATAACAACTAATTTGATAGTAGTCAAGCTATAAGAAAGTGATTGTTAGTGTCAAATTTGACAAAAGGAGACTTGCTACTTCCCAGCTGGAGTGGAATCGTGCAACACTTATCCGGCAGATAGGTATTTACGCTTTCGATGAATGTCCTGATCGTGCCAAAAAAGATTGAAAATTGCTCTTTGTCCTGCAGGGATTTTAATGATTTTTCTGTAGCATTGGTGACAGACTAATATCGAGTGGAACTGTGGAGGATCTTAAGCTTTTCCTTTGGTCACATCAGGGCCCCTCAGTTTTTTCCTAACCCCTACAGTTTGTGACGACTTAAAATGTACAATAGCTGGTATAACAAATAAAAAATCTACGGGCTGGGATGGTATGTCAGCGGGTGTATTTTTCAGTCTTCCTGACCGCATACTGCAGATACTTGGCAGGGCCATAAACATGTTGTTTCTAAAGGGAATGCTTGAATAGGGCCACAGTGGTTCCCATCTTCAAGGGCGGCGACAAGGATAAAGCATCGGCATTCAGACTTATCGCGCTGCTGCTACTATGTCTAAAATTGTGCAGAATGTGTGCAGATGTCTTATCTGGTGACAAATAAAATGCTAAGTGAGAATCAATTGGGCCTCAGACCATCCACTGGTACGAACGATGCTATTTTTTCTTTTCTGGAGCTATTTTTCTTTGCCCTCAACAGTGAAGACACGGCTGCGCCCCTTTTTTGTGATCTCTCCAAAGCACTTGATTGTGTCGGATACAATATCCTCATTTTCAAGTTGGAGACGTATGGAAACATCAGAAGATGTGCTCTCGACTGGCTCAAATCCTACCTGACTGGAAGGATACAACGCGTACAATATGATGGTGCATTCTCAATGAGTCTGAAGGTTGCAAGGGGAGTTCCACAGGGATCAGTTTTGGGACCCCTTTTGTTCCTCATACCGGGAGTCCAGCAGAACCCTGGACATAGGAGATTAACATGGGAAAACTGCACATGCATGGCGAGGGTGACGCGCCAAATTCAAATTTTTGCAGTTTTCGAGGCGTTTTTCCAAAAAACCGCCAAAACTGGGTTATTGAAAAAATTACAGCATGATAGCTGACCATACGCTCTACAACTTTACTCTTAAAAGTTTTTCAATCAATTCAACCGTACAGGCGCAAAAAAATAAAAACCGATTTTCCATGTTAATCTCCTATGTCAAGGGTTCTGTTGGACACCCGGTATATTTTAGTGATGTTGCTGGGTTGGATATAGAGGAAAAGTTCAGGGGCTTTTTGAGGAAGCTTCTGATTGAGCATTCCTTTTACTTTGTTGACGAATATTCGAGGATACATATTAGGAAACCATGTTTACTTTCTTATGGTGGGGGATATCGGCCGGCATTAAATTTACAAATTCAATTCATCCTGGAGCAGGTACATGACTTGCCCAGTGAATATTTTACTGTTTTACATCAATATAGTTTTTAAGTTTTAACATGTACCAATGTGGTAGTGACTGTATTTCGTTATCGTGACATATTTTGTTTTGTGTACTAAATTTATTTTAAGAAGCTTTGTCAATGAATTTAACAATATGTTTCGGACAATAAAGCATAATTTTATTTGGTTTCATTTGAAAGTCGAAGCAATAAGAACAAAAGGCGAACCGCAATATTTATACATAGACTGAAACATTTTAAACTAGAGTTTTCTGCGAGAAAGCTAAAAATTTCAATCTCTAACTACGTGTTGTGGATACCGGCCGCAAAATTCTACTCCATACGGTGCCTCAACCTAGAATTACTCCAAATAAAGCTTCATGTGTTGCTTCTCCAAAATTTTCATTTACATTAATTATTAATAAAAACCAACTGCCTGTTTTAAGAATGGTTTCCCATTCTAGTTAATTAGAGATGTTCATCTTCCACTGGCCACTGGCCCAGAGATAGATAGGTCAGTGCCATCAACAGACTCTATAATGTCAGATAATTCAAAGGTGCCTTTCATAAAGTTAATTTTATTTTGCTGTTGTGGGAAATTTTACCTATCTAGAGACAAAGGCCTCCATGGTTTTGCACACTTGTGCCAAAATATTTTTCACAGATTGTCATGCCGGAGATACATGGGTTTCATTCCCAATGCTGTTTTGGTTTGAGTCTTGGGCAAAGGAACGTAAGCCAGTAAATATCTTGCCAGCTCTGCACATTTTTATGTGACACCTCCACATTAAAATAAGAAGTCAACTCTCCATGAGAGTTCTGACTAAATCTCTAGTCAATCTATAGTGCCTCGAAATTTCGATTTCTGGCAAATCAAGAAGGTTGGAAACATTTTTTAAAGCCCGACGCTCTATTCTAAGTAGCCCATTTGTTTTTCGTCTTCTACTTCCTCAAAAACATGCGCAAAATTCGGATATGTAGTGTTTCCAAACCTGAGAAATATTAAAGCCTATGTCCACTTGCACCAACTTTTTTAAGAAAGCCTTAACGCTAAGAATGTTTTAACTTATCCTATTTTCACAAACTTTTAAGCTTTTCTCATAGCATCCAACTTTTGCAATTGCTACAATTTGCAAGATATTTTTTTTTGGTATCAAGTTTAGAAGTGGAATGCCAGGAAAGTTGCCAAAACCTGTTTTTTTTGTCTACTAATTCATTATATTTCTCAGCAAGAAAATTTGGCGGAATTGCCCTTGTATTGTATTGCATTGTATTCAACGTGAGTGGACTTGTGCAGTCCTCCACCGCGACCTGGGGTCTATTGTGGCTGGAAGTGTTGCCACCAAGGTTTGCCCCTGCTTGGTCCATTAATTGCTACCCGTTATGCCCAGACTCTCAACGAATCTGTTGAGTCTCTCGGGCGACACTGCGTTTGCATCTTAAGTCAGTGAGTATCTCGATCACATAGCACGTTCTCAACTGTCTCGTCGTCCTCCGACACTCCGTCTCTTCGGACAGTCCGAGTCTGTGCATGTGAAATCTTAGGTGGCTATGTCCTCTGTACAGTGCAGTGTGTCTTATTTAGTATGAGGAATATTTGGGCTGTTGTCCTTCCTATTCCCGTGATAATTTTTTTTGGAGTGTAATAGTCCGGGTAGGTTCTCCCACCAGTCCTAGGACTTGGCATTGCTCAATTTCTGGAGTTCAGTCTTGACCAGAGAGTATGGGACTCCTAGCGCCGGCTCCGGGGCTACGAATGCAGAACCCGCCGCCCTCCTGGCTAGAGAGACGGCCTTCTCATTGCCTTTGTGACCACTATGGCCCTGAATCCATACCAGAGTGTGTTGCGGGTTTAAAATTACAAGATGCCTGTGGGTTTTGCAAGGGAAAGTTATGAGGGCCAAAATGCACTTTGTTTTAACCTCAAAGTGAAAATCAACAAACAATAACTTAAAAGTAAACAATGACTTGAAGTTTGTTGATTTTTATTGGCATTTGGATTTGACAGAGTGTCAGTTTTACAAGTATTGCTGCAACCAAAAATACACAGAGATGCCATCTGTTGGCAATTGGAGAACTAGATTTTTTATGAGGAGAAAAATTCTTTAATTTTTAAAGGGCTTTTGCCATTTTTGTTTCCTCCTGCCAAGAACAAAGACACCGTAGTGTGCCGCACATTTTGTGGATATAGTTCTGGAATCCCTTACTCGATTTACTTTATTTTTGGTGTGAAACCAAGCAGCAGTATTGCTGGATCTTTAGTATTGGAGAGGGAATTCTGAGGCAGAGAAGAGATAAGAAAACGATTGGAGGACTTGTTCCTTCTAACTTTCAGGCCACCCCACATCCAAGGTAAGATTTTTCCCTCATATATATTACTAGCACGTTTATGAATCATTGCCCTCTCTGTGTATTTTATAATTGCCCTCCGGGTTTTAACATTTCATACATTATGCTGCTCATATCTGGTCATGTTTAAGAGAGTAATTCGGTTACACAATTATTTTAATACCTCCATGACGTTGTGAGGACATTTTGCTGTATAATTGACCTACCAAAATGTAAAGCCACAAATGAGTAAAACAATATTTGAGTACCTTTCTTGGCTCTCCCGTCCTGATGTGTGAAGTATTTAATACCGCAAGTTGGATCTTTCACTTATGCCCTGGTATCGAATTTCCCTTAGGCCTGCTGTTGCTGTTGCTGTTGCTATTGCTGTTGCTGTTGCTGTTGCTACTGCTGCTGCTGTTGCTGTTACTGTTGCTGCTACTGTTGCTGTTGTTGTTACTGCTGCTGTTGATGTTACTGTTACTGCTGCTGCTGATGCTGCTACTGCTGTTTTTGCACTAAGCAATTCGGATACCCATCCTTCTACTGCTGCTGCCCCTGCAAGTGCTGCAGCCTTCCTTGCATGAGTTTGCTTCACTCAATGACTGCCAGTTTGCCCCTTTCCCTTCATCCTTAACTAGAGAAGGTGATCTTGATGAGCCACTAGCTGTCACACACCATCGACAGGACACACTCCACACGAGGAACTCGAACACACAGGCACCAACTCCATAACTGTTGTTAACACCACACATAAGGTTGGTCCATTCCATTTTTACACTAACTCCTAGTCACTCAATAGATAACCTCCAAGGGACTACTTTTTGGTGGCAGTAACCTCCATCAGAGGCTTCTGACTCCAGTACTTGTTTTCACAATATATAATTACCAGGTTTATCTAGCAGAAGAGAAATTCAATAAGAAACTTCATTTTTAAAGTGGTCTACCTACCTACTTTTATATTTTGTTTTAATTTGTAAACCAAGGCCAATACGTATTCGCTACGGGTACCCTCGGGTTTGAGTTTGTTGGTAGTTTGCGCTGGAGTAGTAGAGGCTAACTCTGGCACCTCTAATTTCATCGCAGAAAAGTTTAATGTTTGTATACATAGGTACTATAAATGTTGTTGTTGATTATTTCATTTATTTCTGACTTTGTGAAGAGTTTACTTCTTATTTTCTATTAATTAGTATTTGGGACTTTGGGAGTGCTTAAGGGTAACAAAGACCAGCTAATTGCCACTACTGACAGTTGATTTCATCTCCCGTGTTTGTGTCAACGTCAACTGTCGGGGTTTACGACCGTACATTATTAGCAGGTGCGTTCGGAACTTCGACCGCCCGACTGGAGACCAACGAGTTCGCGACGTTAGAGTTGCTCGGCTGGCTGCTAAGTTTTCCCGCTTTTGAGTTATAAGGCAATCGCCGTACGGATTTACTAAGGGCGATAAAAGTGGGTGGCGCTCTTTAGGTAACCTTCTGACTATAAACCCACGACCACTCTCCCTGGGTTAGTCCGGCAACAAGTGTCCTATAATCCGTGCGCCGATTGTCCCTGGCCAGCTGAGTACCAACCTTGCCACCTTTTCCGTTTGTAACGCTAACAAAACGTTGCAAGTGACGCTGTTCTCCTGAGATAAGGTGTTCAGAGTCTTGTGGCAGTTCCAAACAGTTTTGGAATTGCAGCGCAATGGCTAGTAACGCTGCCCGACTTATCGAGCAGATATTTATTGATATATTGTGCCCTCCCTCCTTTAATAGGTATCGGGAACACGAGAGATTTAGGATATTTTCTCCTACATACCATCTTTGGTACGTAGACGACCCTCACCATGGTCTGGGCACAACGGTACATACAAGACTCGCTCTAAATATCTTTGTTAATAGAGGTGCGAGTTGATCCAGGCCCTGTTGTAATAGTGCCGGGAACTCTCCATCCTCCCCAGTAGATTTGTATGGTTGAAAAGCCATAATCGTGGATTTTGGCAGGGTTGGTTTGACCACTTTTTTGTAGAGCTACCAATCTGCCCTGTTGGGTCGTTTAACTCGGCCCAAGGGGTCTGAGTTAGACTTTAAATTTGTCAGCTGGCTACCAGCAAAATGACAACTTGCCAGGATCTCTAATATTTCACTACCAGTGGAGGTGTAATTCCATCGTACCATTTTATCGATCCAAGCTCCTGATACGGCTCCCTGGAGAGAACCCTGGGCTCCTGTTTGCAGGTCTTCAATTCCGCCACAGAACCTTCTCCAAGACTCTCTTCTATCAGCCCTGATCTGCTTGTTGTAGTTAGTTAGGGCCTATCTGTAAGTGTCCCAGTCGCCTGTTATTTTTACTTTATTAAAGAGTCGTCGCACATTTTTCCTCTGGCTTTCCGGGCGGTTATTTCACCAAGATGTTTTTCTGTTGTCTTTTTCTGTTCTCGTTGGACAGTTATCTTCATAGGCCTGAAGAGCAGCTTCTACCAACCGCTCGGCTGCCAGCTCTATGTTGATAGTCAGTCAAAAGAGATGTTGATCGTACTCAATTGTGCCTGAGGGGAGTCCCGATACCAAGCCCAGTTTGAACTTTTAGGATCTTTAAAAATGACCGTAGGTCTGATACCTTTTTTTAGATTAAACGTTATACAGGGTATTTCGGGACGAAATGTACATACTAATACAGGAGATAGGTTTTGATCATGCCAACACATATTCAGTATTAACAAAGTTCGGAACTCATTTCTTACTGATATACAGGGTTTTGTATAAATATTGCAGAAATGAAATATTAAATATAATAAATATTGAAGAAATGAATTCAAATTACATGTGGGTGAGATGTCCACAAACTCCAAGCATTTTAATTGTCGCATTTTTGTTTTTTTTTTAATTATTTTTTTTTAACTGACCACATTTTGTATTACTCGTGACTTAGTGATTTAAAATTTGTTCTACTTATTGCTTATTTTATTATTTCTTAATATTTATGCCAAGAAGAGAAATAAAATAAATAGATATGAGAAAACAAAAATTCATAATTATTATTTTTAGTTTATTTAGTTAAAATTTACAGCAACTTTAAATCTTAGAAACAGTGACAAATAAAAACCAAGATTCCTTTCTCCCTGCATTTCTCTTCTTTTTCAACAAGTGAATCACAGAATTTTGGATTCTGTGGATTATATTTTATGTGGTCACAACAAGTTCTAATTTCTTGAAACAGTTATTCTCTCTTATTAATTTATTCATTATAAACCATTGACTTAAGGCAACCGCATAAAAAAATAATTTAGAGGATGTAAACTCCTTGACGACCAAGGGTGCGGACTTGCGGAACCTCTTCCAATCCATCGATTAGGGAATGTGACATTCAAATATTCTCTTACGGCCAGCGTGAAATGCTGTGAAGCGCCGTCATGTTGGAAGTACATTCCTCTTTGTTCTACTGTTTGTTCTTTTAGAAGACCCGATAATATGTTTACAATGTAAAGTACATTCCTCATTGTTCTCGGCTCTCAGTAATATATTTTGCAGGAAATCGAGATAAACAAGTCCTATGAGGATGTAAATCTGGACTCCTTGGGGGCCAGAGTGCGGACCTCCTCTTCAAATCCATCGATTAGGGAATGTAGCATTCAAATATTCTCTTACGGCCAGCGCAAAATGCTGTGGAGCGCCGTCATGCTGGAAGTACATTCCTCTTTGTTCTACTCTTTGTTCTTCTAGAAGACCCGGTAATATGTTTTGCAGGAAATGAGTAAACAGGCCCAATGAGAGGGTACTCAAAGACATGAGGTCCCACTAGTTTGTTGTTGAAAATACCACACCAAATATTGACTGAGAACCGATGTTGGAATCTAGGTTTATTTCAGCCCAAACATGTTCTTGCGAAGGTTGTTAATCCCGTCTCTAGTGAACCGCGATTCGTCCGAGAACAGCGCTATTTGTTTGTCTGTCATTTTTTTTTTGTCATAAATATCAACAAATGGTACAATAAATAACAAGTTACACAAATTTCAGTCATTGGTAACACAAAACGCAGTTGATTACAACATTTAAAAAATGTAAAAAAAATAACCAATAATACGACAACTTAAATTGTTCCGATTTCTTATTGTCTGGAGCTTGTAAACTTCACATCTATTGCAAAAATTTAAAAAAAATCGTATACTGTTTGTTTTGCGGCATCATGAAAGAACATCTTTATTAGTCCGTCTGTGGAAATTTAGAACTTTTTGTAACCTTCCTGGGTTCTTCTCCTCCAATGTCTCACGCTCATGCAATTTGAATTAATTTCTGCAAAAATTCTGGGAAATATGATTGATTTTTGTTTTGTGCAAAATTTTTACAAAACCCTGTACATCAGTAAGAAATGAGTTACCAACTTTTTTAATACTGAATATGTCTTGGCATGGTCAAAACCTATCTCCCACATTAGTATGTACATTTCGTCCCGTAACGCCCTGTATGTTTGTCATGGGAGCAAAATTGCTCCAGAGATACTGTCCAGTTGCAGATCTTATTTGAAATAAGGTTCGTGCTGATCGTGAGATCTAAAACTTCTTGTCTGTTGACAGTTACAAAAGTTGGGCTGTTGCCTGTGTTGATAATTTTTAGGTCTACCTGTGTTAGGTAGTTAAGTAGTGACTCCCCCTTATGTTACTGTTGCTGCTGCCCCATACCGTGTGGTGGGCGTTCACATCACATCCCAGTATTAGTTGGGTAATGCCTCTCTTGGCGTGGTCGACGAGTCTCCGCCGCACCGCCTCAGAAGGAACTTGTTCAGCTTTCGCATCCCCAGGGAGGTATGCTGAGCAGATGATTACAGACTACATCTGTCTTGATGTTCTGAGTGGTCAGCGAGACAAGTACCGCTACCACATCTCTAGTGCAGAACTCTGTAAGTAAAAAGAATGGGAGTTCTTTCCTTACATGATTCGAATATTTTCAAAAGCTTTTCATTTTCATCTTTGACTGACTGGATTTCAAATGTTAAGTAAGCTTGTATTTAAACTTTTAGAAATGGGTTGTTTGTTAAGGATCGAAACTAAATCTGAGTAAAATTTTGCATTCACTGCATTCAAACAATCGAATATAACCAAAATTAACACAGAGGTCGCGGTAAATGTTGGAGGTGGTCCATCATCTGATAAAATGGTTTCCTTTCTCTCTTCGTCTTTTAGTTTTCTCACCTCTCGTTTTTTATTTTCATACAGTTTTTTAATGCTTCAGTTGACCGACGTATATATTCAGAGCTTGAAGAATTAAAAAAAATTTCTGTCAAGCATTCTTCTTTTTAATTGATGTCACAGCATCGGTCTTCTTATTTTCTACTATCTATTATTTTATATTTACTAATGATGTGGTAGCTGTGTTTCCCGCTAGGTAAATATAGCACTTCTTGCTCTTGCTTGCTTTTCTTCTCACATTTTGTCTTACATTTTCTGACAAAACACAAACCAAAACAACCTTAACCAAACAATGCAGACAATTGACACATTTCACAAACCGCAACTGAAATGTCTGCAACCAAAAAAACACACCATTAAAAATCACAAAAAGTACTTGTTTACGCTCTGTTGCCAGATTTACGGGCGTCTTAAGATACAAGCAGGTTGGTGCATTTTCCAACTTCTTAAAGAATCCATTATTTTCAAGGGTTAGTTTATTATTCCTTCCTTAAGCAAAAGTTTCCTTAAGCAAAAGAGCAACCGGGCATTAAAAACTTAAACAGGGTACGTTAAACACTAAAAGTGTTAATAAACTTAAACTTAAAGTTTGGCAAAAGCAATTTTTTGTGTCATTTTCAATCAGCAGTAACTTTTTAAGCAATGTCTGAAACCTCATTTCCTCTAGATTAAGAAAGCGGAAAACTAAAAAGAAAATCTGACATTATCTTTACTGTTACGATTCGCAGCAACGCCGCATGGGAGGCGGGGCAACGCATGGGAGCGTGTTGGTTGGTGGAGCTTGGCGACCTATCCGCGCTGCGTCATGGCTGACACGAGTGATTTATTGCTCGTCTGGCTTACTCTAGAAGGCAGTTGTTTACAACCGTTTTTTTTTATGTGAGATTATTCAAGAATTCTTATAAAGAACTTTCTAGGTTTTTCTGTAATTTTAGGATTGTATATAAAAGGCGCATAGAGCGGCGGTTAAGCTGTAGTCTTATTTTAATCGAGCTATAAGTAAGCTAAAGTACGAAGCGATATTAGAAGGCTATAAAGTGTTAAGTAGTGAGTTATTTAGTAGTCGAATAATACCTGTGTATATTTGTGGAATAAATAAATAGTGTTTTCGTGTTAAATCGTTACACTGGAATTATCGAACACCGAGTTCGCAACAATTGGTGTCAGAAGTGCGATTCCAGTGGGAATTTGAGGACTAATATTACTGAACTGTGAGTGCTTCATTGCCGGACATTACGTGTTTATGCCAGTGACCAGAAGCCAGCATCAAGCGATGGAGGATCAACTTGCCGCCCTGCTGTCCTTTATGCAACAACAGAAGGAAGAGCAAGAAAGACGTTTTGTAGAACAAAAAGAAGAGCAGGAAAAACGTGATCAAGTTCAGGAGCGACGTTATCTAGAGCAGAAGAAAGAGCTGGAAAAACGTGATCAAATACAGGAAAGACGTTATCTAGAGCAGAAGGAAGAGCAGGAAAGACGTTATCTAGAGCAGAAGGAAGAGCAGGAAAGACGATATCTAGAACAGAAGGAAGAGCAGGAAAGACGTTATCTAGAACAGAAGGAAGAGCAGGAAAAACGTGATCAAGTGCAGGAGCAACGTCATCAACAATTCAAAGAAGAATTAATGAACCATCTCGCAGCTAGTGAGCAACAATTGGAAGAAAGAATAATGCAATCCGTTAACGAATCCGTTAACGAATCCATTAACGGCGTCAACGAGGGACTCGAAGCTGTCAAAAAGAGGGTTCTCGAGCTAGAAAAGAAATTCCGGAAACAATTTGAGGACGACAACGTGTCTACAGAGAGTTTTAGCACATCCAACGCTAAAATTAAGCCTCCCGATTATGACGGTACTACGGCCTGGGAAATTTATAAAACACAATTTGAGGCAGCTGCAAAAGCTAATGGCTGGTCCGAGCCCCAGAAAGCTACACAAAGCACTTCGTGGAAAAGCGGCTGAACTACTCCAATCTCTGTCGGCAGCTGATCAAAGTAATTATGCAGTTTTAGTACACTCTCTGCAACTACGATTTGGAAACGAGCACAAAGAAACCGTGTTCCAAGCCCAGCTGACGATGAGACAGCAGAAGTCAGGTGAATCCTTACAAGAATTTGAGGCGGACATAGACAGACTAATTCACCTGGCATACCCATCAGCCCCTGAATGTTTTCAAACGCAATTTGCCGCCGAAAGGTTCATTGAGGGAGTTCGAGATAGTGACATGAGATACCACTTACGTCTAGTAAGGCCCAGGAATATCAGCGAGGCACTAGTTCGGGCCCTGGAATTCGAGACGTCACGAGTGTCATCTAGTCCTTCTCCACGTGTAAGAATGACAACTTGCGATGACGAGGAGGATACGTCTAGGGGTGAATCCATGGCAACTTTACATAAAGCGTTGAAAGATCTGGCAGTCAATACCCAAGCCTTGTTGGGAAGACCTCCTCGATCAACAGGCAATCGGGGCATAAAATGTTTTAACTGCGGTAAACTGGGTCACGTCAAGAGTAATTGCCATAACAGGGCAAGAAGTCCGTCGCCGTTGTTTAGAAGACCGAGCGGAAACCAGGACCGCCCTAGATTCCAGGAAAAGCCAATTCCGGTCAATGTAAGGATGCAATTGACCGAGCCCGTTAAGACCCCCAGGATCAGTCAAGTCAACCAATCAAGTCAAGGCAATAATTTGGTTGGCAAAAGTGTTACAGAGGCCGGACGCATTAAAGGACAGAAGACCCAAACTGAACATCGACCAGGAAGGACTCACGGAAATGCCGATGCATTATCTAGACCACCATGTAAAGAAGATAGTCAGCATTGTCGAAGAACTGAGCAGCGTGAGGGACTTCTTTCTGTAAGAAGAACGTCGGTAGAAAGAAACGATGGCTGGACCACACAGACACTTCGAGAAGAGCAACTGAATAATCCAGATATTGGACCGATACTCATGGCAAAGACTGATGACAAGGGACCAGAATGGCAAGAAATTGCTGGTAAAAGTCCCAACTTGAAGGCGCTCTGGGCCCAGTGGCACTCTCTTAGAATAGAAAATGGATTACTAAAGAGAGCGTGGGAGAGTCCAGATGGCAAGTCCGTAGTCAGTCAGTTGGTTGTTCCTGGTAGCAGAAAATCAGATGTACTACAGGAAATGCACGACGGAACCAGTGGAGGTCACTTTGGGGTCAATAAAACCTTGGCCAAAATTAAAGAGCGGTTCTACTGGGTGAATTATCATGAAGACGTCGAATCTCGGTGCCGCAAGTGCGAAGTTTGTTGTGCCACAAAAGGACCTCGAACAAGATCACGCGGCCGAATGGTGCAGTACACTATAGGTGCTCCATTCGAGAGGGTAGCAATTGATGTCGCGGGACCATTTCCTCAGACTGAGTGGGGCAACAAATACATCTTGGTCGCCATGGATTACTTCACTAAATGGCCTGAAGCATACGCCCTACCTAATCAAGAAGCAACGACTGTTGGAACGGTGCTAGTAAATGAAATGTTCTGCAGATTTGGGGTCCCTCTCGAACTTCATTCTGATCAGGGCCGAAATTTTGAATCGGCTGTTTTCCAGAAGGTCATGGAACTTCTCGGAATTTGCAAGACCAGGACAACTCCTTTGCATCCACAGTCGGATGGGATGGTAGAGATATTTAATCGGACCATGGAACATTACCTATCTAAAATGGTGGCAGATCATCAGCGTGATTCGGACCAACATCTACCTCTCATGTTGATGGCATATCGAGGCTCTACGCATGAAGCCACTGGTTATACTCCGGCGAGAGTAATGTTCGGAAGGGAAATGAGGCTTCCTGCGGATTTGATGTATGGAACACCAGAAAAAGAGTCGCTCAGCTCTGAGAACTTTGTGGAGGAGCTCAAGGAGAGGCTGGACAATGTTCATGAACAAGTCAGGAATAAACTGCGGATATCCAGTGATCGAGCCAAAGCAAGATATGACGTACTAGCTAACTCCCGCGGCTTCCAGGATGGTGATTTGGTGTGGTTATACAATCCTAGGCGAAAGGTAGGGAAGTCGCCCAAACTTAGCCAAAATTGGGAAGGACCTTATACAATTATAAAGAAGATTAATGATGTGGTGCATAGGATCCAGCGGACCCCTAGGTCAAAGATGAAGGTCGTTCATTTGGATCGATTAGCACGATACCATGGAACTCTATCTGTTCGGGACGAACAGCCTTAGGAGGAGGGCAATGTTACGATTCGCAGCAACGCCGCATGGGAGGCGGGGCAACGCATGGGAGCGTGTTGGTTGGTGGAGCTTCGCGACCTATCCGCGCTGCGTCATGGCTGACGAGTGATTTATTGCTCGTCTGGCTTAATCTAGAAGGCAGTTGTTTACAACCGTTTTTTTTTATGTGAGATTATTCAAGAATTCTTATAAAGAACTTTCTAGGTTTTTCTGTAATTTTAGGATTGTATATAAAAGGCGCATAGAGCGGCGGTTAAACAGTAGTCTTATTTTAATCGAGCTATAAGTAAGCTAAAGTACGAAGCGATATTAGAAGGCTATAAAGTGTTAAGTAGTGAGTTATTTAGTAGTCGAATTGTACCTGTGTATATTTGTGGAATAAACAAATAGTGTTTTCGTGTCAAATCGTTACACTGGAATTATCGAACCCCGAGTTCGCAACGTTACTATATGGGGTGTGAAACAAAGTGATGCAAAAATTGCAAAATTTTGATGATCTGCCATTTCGCAAAAAACTTTTTTTCTTTATCGTTTTTAGGTAAGACGTGTGGAGGAATTTCATCCACCTACTCACAGGTGGTAACGCCGAAATTTCACCCACCGACTCACATTTGGCAGCGTTAGTCGAAATCCTTCATAACATCACACCGTATTTTCTGCGCCGAATTTGCTTTCAATTACAAGTTCCAACTATGAATTCTACTCTCTACCACACCTTACGAGTGACGACTGTAAGATAGACCCGCAAACGCAATCTTCCGAGCACAAAGCCGCAATAAGGATAGCTTCAACGTCAGGAGACTACCAGAGCAGCATCTCTCTCTAATGCCCTCCGCACGCAGCATCCAGCAAACTACCTCTTCACTCACTGCAACGCGGAATAATGTCACACAAATCACTCTTGGTATCATTCTCGGCAACACTGGCACTTCGTTTATCACTCACCTCGCTCAAGCAACAGCAACACAACTTCGTCCCCTCAGTTCGCAAAAAGAGCCTCGCTTCTCTCCCATCATACATTCTCCGTCCTCGTGGTCACTGGGAGAGGAGTATTGTGGCGGAACGTCATCCACCAATTCATAGGTGGCAGCGCCTTCACTCACCGACTCACAGGGGGCAGCATTAATCGAAATCCTTCATAACATCACACAGCCTTTCCTGCGCCGAATTTGTCTTCAAATACAAGTTCCAACTATGAACTCTCACTCTGTCGTATGAGGCAGGGGTCCACCATGTCTTTCTGATGAGTCCAAGGTACCCCGGGACGAAACAACAAACACCACATACATGGTGTTTTGGTTGCTGGTTGTAAACGACCTCAGGTCAGTTTATACAGAGCGAAACGTAAAATGCGGTGAAGAATCTTAATTAGTTTTCCCTCATTTGTTGACACATTGTCTGCTGATTATTCCCTATTCAAAGAATTTTAAAATAAGTGCAGTTTCTTCTAGTGTACAAGCATTCAAAAAATATGATAACATTATTGTTGATACTCATGACTTATAATAGCAATATTAAATAAAATAACCTTTATAGAGGCAAAGGGTAATTGAGTGATGGCATCGCAGATAGCCAATATCAATATCTCTAGACGTTTTTGTCAATTTTTGTTTTTAAGGAATTTTAGAGGAAAACAAAATGTGCTTGAAAATTTCGTTTGTAATTGAGATGTTGTACAGAGCAAGAGCAGGCAACATCCACCAGCGTATTTTAGATCTAATACTGCATGACAGATGGCTCTCAGTTCGAGAAGCAGCCCATATTGCTCAGTACCTACCTCGCTGGTCATCGGAACCAGAACGAAGTGAAAAGAGTAGGTGGTCACCTATTTGTCCAATTGATATCTGTACATTGTTTTCTGGTGACTATCCATTGGTGACACCAATAGTTTTGTTGATGACAACAATAGTTAATTGATTTTTGCAGATCATATTGAGTGCTGTGTGATCAATTCAATGCTGTAGTATCACCTCAATTCTTTTTTGGAATAGGCTTCTTGAGGTCCCCATGGCTTTATTTGTTATTAACCATCAAAAGGCAATACAAATTTAGCCCTACCTTCATTATTTTCCCATCAACCAACAAGGATAGCGGCGGTAAATTTTCATACACTAGAACAGCAAAAATAAGTCGAGTGAGACTACCAAATCCATCATAACTTGATATAAAGAAAAATAAAACGCCGATAGGTCGTGATGCAATTATCCAAAGAAAATATTTGTCTTATGGATAACCCCCATTTCTGTTATTAAAAATAAACACAGGCAAGGCCTTAATATTGTAGTAGGGATGGTCTGTGTTTTCTTTTTGTTCCGACATCTGTCGGTGGCACCGTTGAAATTAAAATTAATACGGTCGCACTACTCGAAACCTTAATTATCTGGAAGTTGTTGTATCAAATTCCCAGAGGTTTCCCGAAAATTGTTGATTATCGGTTTCACGGAGCCATAAACCACCGTAAACCCCCAAATTAACCGAACAAAAAGGTAACCTTCGCAATCGACAAAAGGACCCTACAGCACGGCAGTAATGAAAGCAAAAATGTTTTAGATTGAAACCGCAACTTGCAACGCTTTGTAGGTCAATACCGACGATAATTTACGTCAAAATGGTCTCAAACCTAACTAAAAATCCGATAAAAATACAACCTAATTTTCCGCTAATATTGCCACAAATAATTACAAAGCATTGGTGTGTTCCGCCTGACTAACGAGGATTTCCGTAAAATTGTGGTCGAAGTAGGTAATTTAAAAAGTTTTTTTCTCGTGAATTGTAATTTCTTCAAAGCGATTATGAGTTAAAAAAACAGGACATGTATTGGTACAATAATAATTGCAAGTACCTATAGAATTTCGTATCGCAAATTCTCAAATCGTGAATACAATTAATCGTTTGACTGAAAACATATGTATATAAACAGCTGATCCAGACAAACGATAAATAAAACGCGGAAACTTCATACCCTCGCCTTGGCCGTTTGCCAGAAGGCATAAAACTCGATCTCAGCCGAAATGATTTATCTACTTTGAAGTTGCACTAGGAAATTGTGAGATTTGGAAAAGGTAGAACCAACTTAGTTTATCCGTGTATTTATTTTTCTTCTTTCCGAACGTAGCGAAAGTTTGATATTACGAAAGATTTAAATCCAAAGCTAAACAGAAAGAGATTTATTTTTTATGTCGGGATCCGGAGGGGCTTTAGACGCTTTATGCTCCGAAATATAATAGTGACTAGGGGAGGTAGTGTTTTGCACATGAAAGCTGACAATCCCTTCGAGCTCTCATTTCGGTTCAAAGGTTATTGCATGCTTCACTGGTCAAAAGCTTTAATAATAATTGTTAAATGACCGTCTTCTTTTGAAACTTTAATCTTTCTTTTCGAGCGGAGCTTTGCTCATAATACTAGCTTAGGCTGGAATTATCAATGCTCTGATCTATGGCGATACCAAGGTGAGGAGGGCATTTTAACGGAAAGAGCAGTGAAAAAAATAATTTTGTCCACGACGACTTAATAATATACTGATATACAGCTTGTCGACAAAAGTTAAATAGGGCTCATATAAGGTTAGAGGGATATACGAGTTGAAAGTGCGGGAATCATATCATTATTCCCGATCGCAATTTAAATTATATATGTTGCCTTGGCAACCAATAGGAGTAGGCAACAATGCAATACCAAATGCCGCAGAGCAAAAAATGCACTGGTGACACCGGTTTTGCCGTCAAACGCGAGTGTCACTTTGACATTTCAATAATTTTATTTACACTACCTATAGATTTTATAATTTGTAATTATTATTAGACAATGGCCGTGGACAAAGTATTGTATTATACTCGCTTTTTATGGCCATTATTCACGCGCTCCTCGCCTGCGGCTCATGACGCAAACGTCCCCCTAAAGGAATAATGGCTATCATAAAAAGCTCGTTTAATAATATGCTATTATGTTTCACTCATTGACAGTAAATAAATATGGACCAAGTGATAGATGTAAAACACCGATATATGGTGCGAGAGAGATGACATTACCAAGCGACAATAGTATGTTGTGCAACTAGTGTCAAAAATTGCACTTTTCACACAAGTGTGACGGTTTGGAGACGAGCCGTAGGCGAATGATACAACGCCACAAGAGGGTGAAGAGTAATTTTCGTACCCGTTTCACACTATACTTTTTCCATGACTGCATCGAAAATGAGCAAATGCGCACTACTAACTATCGTTGAAAATCGCGTATTGCATACAGATTGCGCAACCTCCCATACAGAAGAGTGTGCAAAGCCTTGGGCAAAGCACAGGCTTCTGATTGTTTTGCACATGCCTTTCATATATTTTATAACACGAATAATCACTTATGAAGCAAAATTGCAGTCGTAGAAAAAGTGTAGTGTGCAACACGTACGAAAATCACTTTTCATACTCTTTGACGTTATATCGTAACGTTGTCCAAACTGCCACACTCGTGTGAAAAGTCCAATTATCGACAGCAGTGGCACAATAATAGCTATTTATGTAACCAGGTACGAAAAGTCCGATTTTGTGTAACGAATGAATGTTGTGCGATGTGGGAATGAATGTGGGACGAGCGCAGCGAGTTCCCGCAATTTGAATGAGGTACACAAAAAAGGTTATTCGTCACGTGTTTCATACAAGATTTTTTCTAATTTTGACTACAAATACTTACTTAGAGAGAGAATTATTATTATTAAACTTCAATATTTACTTTTAAACTACTTTGTATCTACTTAATACCGTAAAACTATAGCAACGTTGTGCCACAGCCAAAACCTGCAACTGGTGGTGACACCAACTTTTCATCACTAGTTACGAAAGATTTTACTTTTCGTAACTAGTTACGAAAAGTAGGACGTTACGTCACTGTCATCAGTATTGAAAAGTGCCACTTTATATGCCAAAATTAGAAAAACTATTTTCTACGACTGCGATTTTGCTTCAATGCTTCATAATTGATGATTCGTATTATAAAATATACGTATATATGCAAGGCGTGTGCAACGCAATCAGAAACGTGTGCAAAGTGGAATTTGCACACGCTTTTTTATGAGAGCGTGCGCAATGTGCACGCTCACATAATTCGCACGATTTTCAACGGTAGTTAATAGTGCGCATTTGTTGATTTTCGAGGCAGTCGTAGAAAAATAATTTAATTAATAATATTTAATATAATCCTGTGTTCTTAAATGAGAATTTTCTGTTTTTCGATTTACCTTTTCTACTACATCTTGCCGCATTTTTGCGATTTTTTTATATCATATTTCGCAAACTTTTCTCATCTTATACAAAGAATCATGTAATTTAATCTAAAGTGTTTTCCGGGCGTGGTCCAATGGAAGCAATAATTAGAACTCTCCACCAATGTTTTTCTTTTTAGTGATTTGTTCATGACTGTTGCATTTTTTTTCAACTTTGTTATGTAGCTTTTGCCCTTTTAACATTCGCAAGCTCTTTAAGCATGGTTTAGGTCGCCCTTATCCTATTATATATAAACATTCTTTCTTAGGAATCGTTTAGTACAATAAAAAGTAAAATAATAACAAATCTAGTCTTCAAACATTATATACGAATTTCCCCATATCTCATTAGTAAAAATAGTGGCATGTCAACGAAAATTCCTTGTTAAAATTTATAAAAAAAAATTACCCATGGTTAATAAAACATACTGCAGCTGGTGCACATATCGGGGGTTTTCATTTGAAGAAGTCATCTAGTAGGCTGTGAAATGTCAAAAGAAAAGGATGAAGGGTCAAACGTCCATTTATTTTGATTATTTCATCTCTTTCTGTTAAAAATTCATAGCCTTGTACATGACGTTTTCTAATGAACACCTTGTATATTAATTAAGGCGGAGTTTCACCAGTCACCTAGATGCTATCAGAATTTAGATTGGTAGTTGTTCTTTTACACGCGAAGGGCACAAAATTTATCGAATTTAGGATATAAATATATTTCTCATAGAGTACTACAATTACAGAATATCAAATTAAGAACTGTTTAGAGATAAATCCAAACTTCTCCAGATTTCGAATCTCTGTATCTCAATAGATAATTTAGTGCCAAGCATTACGTATTTTATTAACTCTCTTAGTAGTTTTCCTTTATTTTCTGTAACTGTGCGTCAACTTGCTTTCGATTTAGGATCAATTGGTGAACTTAACTTCCAATTTTCAAAATTATTATTTTTAAAAGTCTCTTTAAGCATCTTTATTGACATATATTTAAGGGTCTTTTGTTTTGAGTTCACCATTTTTAAAACCTTGCAGTTCTATATTAAAAAAGAAATAATTAGAAACAACTACTACAAAATTCAGCATTGAATTTTACTTTGCTTCGAAGCTTAATTCATAAATCAAACGAACGTAATAAAAAAATAAATATTGGACTCTAGAACAAAATAAACATAAAAAAGAAAAATAAGCAAATAGTATTTATATCTTAGTAAAAAGGGTCCACCCCGAATAACAGTCAAATAATCTTCATCCCTCTGGCCCTAAAGGTTCCCTATTTCAAATTTTTAAATTGGCATGAGGCTTATGCTATACATTATTTGAAAGGTAATTTTATTACCTACGTGACCTTATTTTAATTTTTATTCGCTGGTTGTCTAGAAATTAAAGGAACTTTTCATAACCATTATGTTTCTATTAAATTCAATAGCTAATGTAATAAATTATTAAAGTGTATTATGTATAGTTGCTCTTCAAAACGTTGTCGAACATTAGTCAAGTCACTAGATGTCCCCATAAGAAATCTACTGGAATAAGGTAAGGGGACCTTATATCCTGGATATGGACATTCCACTCGACTTCTCCAACTAATCCATGTTCTGCTATCTATAAGAGCAGTGATATAAGAGTAATTCTTCTTTATTGGAAAATACGGTGGTATTTTGTTCAATTGAAGACCAAATTGTCGTCCTACAATTTGCTTAAAATTAAGCGTTTATCCTAGTTAAACATATCATTGACACAGCTGACCCTCAAACTCAAACTTTTTTTAATCTTTTTCCAGTTTTACAAACAGATACAATGTTTTACTCTTTTCGCATCTATGGAACATTTCATTAAGTGATTGGCGGCTGCCTAGCCGGTCTCTGAAATGTCGAAACCTTTATACTTTAAAGCACTTGAAAACTTCTTGCATTCTAACCGATATCCCAAATCCGGATTGGCCAATGTACCGTTGCCGGACCGTAGCGAGGGCGATAATCGCCCACTTTGACAGCCTGTTCTTGTTCCTGACTAAATTTCTCCTCAGACTGTTAATCGTCCTTAGGGCCGAAGGGACACTGAAACCTCTGATAAACTTTGCCAATGCAAGAGAGACATTCTCAAAATAAGTCAGGCATCTAAAATTCTGTTCCGCGAATTGGAAAATCGCATGAACGAATTTATATATCATTTTGTATTTGTTTAGTTATTTGCAGAATATTCTATCAACGATTTGGTTCAGGAAATCATTAATGTCTTTGATATATTTAATTATATTCAATAGTGAACTCAAAAGCAGCTTTAGAGAGTGGGAGCTTGAACAACCTATAGAAGAAAGATTGGAAGGCTGCAAACTTATGGGAGTGGTTTCCATTAGACTTGAAACAAATTATACTAAGTGTTGAAGAAGGTATTCCGAACCTACTTCAAATTGGATCTAATTCTCGTTTCTTGTCACCAGTTCACCTAGGAACTTAATTAACCCCTCAATCTCCTTTTCAGTAGTAAACATTATACGTAGATGCATCCTGTTGACGAACTCGTGAAACTGCAGATTCAAGTTCTGGTCTCCTTAGTCCTTCCCAGAGAACAAAGATGTTCTTTATAAGTGTGCTAAATCAATTTGGATGTGCTCAAACTGATTAAAAAGGAGTGCAGTGGCTCAAACTAGGCAAAATAACAAAGGCTGTCTTCGTCGATTTTAGCAATTAAACTCCTATAGAAGTTTAACATCTCCGAAATGTAATGCAGTTTTTTCGCAGTTTGTGGTTATCATCGAATGTTTTCAATTTTTTCAGGTAGAGGTCGTCGAGTACTGCTCTTTAATGCACATACCCAAGGCTGCCCAAAGTTGTACTTTTCGGACGGACACATCTCTTGTATAATAATCGCATGAACGAATTTATATATCATTTTGTATTTGTTTAGTTATTTGCAGAATATTCTATCAACGATTTGGTTCAGGAAATCATTAATTTGTTTGATATATTTAATTGTATTCAATAGTGAACTCAAAAGCAGCTTTAGAGAGTGGGGGCTTGAACAACCTAGAGAAGAAAGATTGGAAAGCTGCAAACTTATGGGAGTGGTTTCCATTAGACTTGAAACAAACTACACTATAAGTGTTGAAGAAGGTATTCCGAACATACTTCAAATTGGATCTAATTCTCGTTTCTTGTCACCAGTTCACCTAGGAACTTAATTAACCCCTCAATCTCCTTTTCAATAGTAAACATTATACGTAGATGCATCCTGTTGACGAACTCGTGAAACTGCAGATTCAAGTTCTGGTCTCCTTAGTCCTTTCCAGAGAACAAAGATGTTCTTTAGAAGCGTGCTAAATCAATTTGGATGTGCTCAAACTGATTAAAAAGGAGTGCAGTGGCTCAAACTAGGCAAAATAACAAAGGCTGTCTTCGTCGATTTTAGCAATTAAACTCCTATAGAAGTTTAACATCTCCGAAATGTAATGCAGTTTTTTCGCAGTTTGTGGTTATCATCGAATGTTTTCAATTTTTTCAGGTAGAGGTCGTCGAGTACTGCTCTTTAATGCACATACCCAAGGCTGCCCAAAGTTGTACTTTTCGGACGGACACATTTCTTGTATAATATTTTAGGTGTTTTTTACAATTACTGGTTATTACTTTTTCTTCCAAGTTAATCATGAATATTTTGCTTAAAAGTCCGCAGCCATTCAACTTGATGCCATTGAACTGCAAGTCCTGACTAAGAACAGTGAAAAAATGAACTAAAAGGCCATTACAGAACAGCAATTAACGAGGGAACTTTCCTTTATTCCGAGGGACCAAATCAAGGCAATCTTCGGGGGATGCTAGCAAAAAGGTTTTTAACGTCAAATGAAAACATGAACGACTTAGAAGAAACTTTAACATTTTTTTGCTTTTCGTGAAATCAATAAAGCATCTTTCTGCAAATATGCTTTTAAAGCTAGTCAGTTTTTCATAGAATCGTTCGGCCATGATGATAAACTGTGGCAGGACGGTTCTACATAAGAGAGAGACAATTGGTCTGATTGGGAACCCGACTTGGTGAAGGTTTGATATACATAAGAGTAATGGCATTTTAGGTTCATAGCATACACTCAAAGTCGGGCGTCTATCGCCTTAGCTACGGCATCAAACATTAGCTAATCAGGACCTACGACAAAATACAAGTTTTCGATTGCTTTACAAAGCACAAAGATTCCGACATTTCAGAGAACTGCTCCGCATTCGTCAACCACTTAGTGAAAGCAAGTTTATTACTTTTGTGAAAATAAAACCAATCGCCTGTTTAGCTGACTCTATTGCATATGTTACCTACAGTTTCTGCGAAAAGGCTAAAAAATTCCAACATCTCATATACCTCGCAGAAAATAAATATTTTTCAACTTTCATAGCCAAAAATAAAGTACACACTGCATCGTAATTGATGATTTCTGCTTCTGTTAGCTTAAGTTATCTTAAGATCGAATCATACTCTTTCAGGAACATTTCCATCTCATCTTCGTGTCTCATTTTGGGGGTTAAAAGCATTAGTATCCCTTTCTTTTCATATCTTTCTTCTAAAGTTCTAAGCCAAATACCATATTGTCGTAGTTTGGTATTGATGAACTCCGCTTAGAGGGAATACGAGGCCCGACTGCACCGCACAAATTCACCGGGCCAATGATTCCGGTCTAGCTGGTCACAAGCCCAGTAAAGGAAGAGTGAAAACACCCATTCTTTGGGAAGAACCGGCGTCCGTCTTCCTGAAAAGCGAAGGTCACTAAGGCAGGAACCCGGATTGGCGAGGTCAGTTAGTAGCGACGTAACAACCACGAATAGGCTCCGTGGGCCGTCGGGTAGTACAGGGGACCACCCTTGTCCAGCCAGTGTAGGGGGCTGCCTTTTCAACTGGCGTAAAATCTCGACAAAGGTAGTAGTGGCAGTTGGCGACTGGTTAGGACCTTGCTGCTTCTGTCGGGGGGATGCAAGCACGGCTGCTGACCACTCAAGAAAGGGACAATCTCGGCCATTCTGTTAATTGCTCGGAGGGAGGGGGGAGGTAGGGGATCTGCCCAGAGAATCACACACACGTGACATACACTCAAACACACTACACTCACCACTAATATAAAGAAAACACAAAAACCAACATTCTTGATAGATGAACCAGGACGAGGAAGAAAAAGGAAGTAGAGAGCCTACGTCCGAAACGGGGAATCTTAACCACACTTCTTAACCACATCTTCTAGAATGGAAACAAGATCATCCAGGAAGACGAACTGCTAGCCACTTCGGGTGACTCGGCAGTAGAGAGGACAGAGGGTAATCCAAGGTCAAATCCACGCTCCTTTCCACAGCCGACTCAGAGAGAAGGAAGAAAAAGCGGAAAGAACACCGCAACAAAAATAGGTTCATAGCATACGGATATACCAATCCAAGTAGGGCCAAGAGAAGGAAAGAGATAATGGCCAAGAGGAGGGCCGAGAGGGAGGCTGGGTCCGGGAAAACCCGGACTGAGTCTCGCTCAGAGTCTACTCCAGCTGCTGACGGTAGGACGCGGGCTGTTCAGGGCGCAACGTCGTCATTAATAAACCGTCGTCCCGGCGTCCAGGGCACCCAGCGGACTACCGAATGGCAGCGCGGACCAAGCGCAAGAGACGCCAATCGGGCTGCAAGACAGTTGAAGCCAGTTGAGCTATCTGACGCGCCTGCTACTGTGCGGGAGGCTGGAAATCAGGGTACCGGTGCCACAAAGCCTCCAGCGCCACCAGGCAAAAGAAATAAGGGCCGACCTGGTGACCCCATCAGGAAGGCATAATAGAAAGCTAAAGCTGGTTACCACAAACCCACCGGGCGAAAGAACCCACCGATCGCCGCTTTGTGCGGCGATGGGACCCAACTTTCCTCTAAGAAGGTGGAGCGGAACCCGGGGGGGTTGGGGTCATATAGCGCGGCCACGAGGGGCATTATTCTATAGGAAAGAGTGAAAGTGAAAGTGAGAATTTTGACAACCTTGATTGGTCAAAAAATTCTGTTGACGAATTCCATTGGCCAGCAATTCTCACTTTCACTTTCACTGTTTCCTATAGAATAATGCCCCAGAAGAGAAAACGGAGTGGTTTTCGTCTCCGAGAAAGAGAGGGAGGTGGAGCGGCGACGCCTAAAGAGGCGAAGCTTCTTCGTGGTCATCTGATCAGGGAGATGAGGAAGGTCATGGCGGGTGAAGAGAGAAAAAGAGGACCGACCTTGAGGTCGACTTGTGGAGGAATTGAGGGCCCTGGTGGAGTAGAAATGGGTGGACAGGGAGACTGCGAAAAGGGCTTCTAAGGGTTTGTCGGAAGGCTTCCCCCCCCCCCCCGTTATTTACTACTACGTCTACTACTTGGTTCTTGATCAAATCTGCAATTATTCAACTAAAGTTTGATTTATTAGGCTAAATCTCCTTAATTGATCGAATCTAAAACCTTGTGTTTCCAACTTTTTAATTTTTTGTTTAACCTGTCTCTACTGGAAAGGGGTAACATCTTTATAAATGTATCTGTTCTATTACAAACTTTAGCTTTAGTTTATATAATTTTTTTTTATTTCATTTTTACTTTACGAGTCTTTTATAATACTAAGACTTCCCAACTTATTAACTCGCCTGTTAAGAAGCCCTATCATGTTGTTTTCCTTCAAATCAAGAATTATAAAATCAATAGGAATATTTTTTCTGTTCTTACATAATCAATTTCTCTCTTACAAACTGTAGCCAACATGGAGGCTTCATACCCTTCCCCTATAATCAGACCGAATATCCAAGAACACTATCACCTGTTCACACTAATCGGTCAAGAATACTGCCTGCTTTTCCCTATAATGTCACTTTTTCCTAGTTGGTGGATTTACCATTATATACACTCTCTTTAAAGCTTCAAATGTACTTCAGTTATCTCGGTTCAAACATTGTAGTTTTTACTTGCATCGCTTTATTCAGTGCTGTTAAGGAAGGTACTGACAGAGAGTTGAAGGACAAACAAATCACCTTGCAACTGCACTTTAACCCTTCTGCACTTTGGATTGCTTCTAGAATAAGGGCTGCGCAGGTTGCGCCCCCACAAATATTACTAAAATAATGAAATTATTCACATTTATAACATTTTTTCAAATGCAAGACACTGTCCTTATCCCATGATTAGTGTTATATTTACCTTATTTCAAGTCCTTATTTAAAACACTTTTGTTACCTTCTCTTAGAGCCTCAACACATGCCTCTTCCTTAACTCCTTCTCACATGCGCACAGTTTCATTCTGCTTTTTTTTGACCGCAGGAGCTTGAAGCAAATTTGCAGCTGTTTCAAGAGTTGATTATTGTATATTCAACAATTTTTCCTGGAGAACAGGGTCATTAACCTCGAGGACTATTGTATTTGTGAAAATGCTGCCTTTGTTTGATCGATTGGAGATGAATAAAGCTAAGGGACTGAATGTGGTCAAAATTTAATTAGGATTGCGAAGACTGCTAATGTCTATTTATTACTTCCTTTTTTGAGAATTCTTTGTCCTACAATTTCACTTACTTAGGATATTCTCTGTTCTAGTCTTACTTAATATTGGTCTGAAGTAAAAGCAAGCCGATACACATGCATTTTATTGTTGATTGCATTAAAAAAATTACAGCAAACACCCACGCCTTAGCTTGTACCATTATGTCCCCTATTGCTTTGCATTTTGTAGTCAAAATCGAGGTCCAATCGTCTGGCAAACCATTATGCCATAAAATTTTATTGGCTGTCAATGACCTACTAATAAAAGCGGGCGAGGAAGCCCCACTGACGAAGTTCTCCCCCAAGGGGAACGAAAGAATAAAATGGCTTCTATAGAAAAACATCAAGGGGATTTTTATTGTCAAGTTTTCTTTAGAAAATTTATTTCTGGATACCATGAAGCCAGTGTATACGTTTTCTCGAGGTTTTACGTTAAAACGTTACAGTTTTACAATCTAACAGACAAGATAAATAAATCAAAAACTTTTTCAATGTTTAAAGTTGATTAGAGGGAAATTTTACAAGACGAGGTTAGTTGTGTAGCACGGTTTTAAATATTACATTGCAGACACGTCAGTAGACGAGACCCATTAAACGGTTTTATTGATTTAGCTCCGGTAATAAAGAGCAATTAGTGTATGTGTATTGGGATTATCGATGCGGCATTTGCTTCAATTCAAGCCATTTAATCCTGGATTATCCGTTCAACATTCAACATTTTATTGATAATTTTTGTGCCTTGGTAGCAATGCTCGCGCAAAGAACCATTTAAATTCATCCCTGGGTTAAAATTAATCCTATTTAGTAATAACTCCTAAGCCCCCACATGTAAATATAAACAGCAGCAAAAATTAGGCCCTGAAGCATACCCAAAAGGGTCAAAATTATTATTTTGGGAAGTATAACAGGCCGCACCCTATTTTAATATTAAATTATGTGCCACTTGGAGCCCTTCAAATATTCGAAAATTTACTGTCCACGTCCATTCTGCTAGTTACCATTGGAAACCTCGTGAATGGATTATGAAAGTGGTTTATTGGATAAAATTTTGCAATTATTCGAAAATGCTCGTTTAAGAGAAGCGAAATTTAGTTATAATAATAGAGCTTTCAATTTAAAATGTTTCAATTTTCCTATGCTTTGTCAATAAATTCATCAGTGTGTGAAGGCTTTCACGGTCCGTCAAAATACAAACTGAAGTGCTTTCCGGGCTTTGAAGCCGCGGTCCAATGGAATTTCTTCCTGACGTTTCGTCTACAGCTGCGGCAGACATTATCAAAAGCGCTGAGGCAATGGGCGAAGTGATCTCCCGTGCTTACCGACAATCCCGAGGTTAACTAATTCGACTGCGGGGAGCTCGGTGGTATTTATACCGCCGCCGGCGCCGTCGCGCTGCAGTGGAGGGACTGGGGTGGGGATAGTGGTAGCGCTAAGTTTCGGCGCACTTGATGTATGTCGGAAAACTCACTTCCAGTCCGCATTTAGAAAGGTAACTTCCTCTTTCCTGTTGAAATTGTGGTCGTCTTTAAAGATCTCAATGGCCTCTCTGGTTAGTATTGGATAGAAATGCTGCGATTGACATAAGATATCTACCTCGTTGAAAAGATGTCATGACCTTCGGAGAGACCGTGCTATGCTACAGCTGACTTTTATGTTTGTCCCAGCCTGCAACTCCTCTTGTGTTCTGTAATCCTCATGTTGACACAGTGTTTTGTGGTGTCAATGTATACCGAGCCACATCATCATCATCATCATCAACTTGCCTCTCTGTGTCCACTGCTGAACATAGGCCTCCCCTTTCTCTGCCCATTCTCTCCTATTTTGGGCCGTCTGGATCCAGTTGGTTGTGATTCTCTTTAAGTCATCAGTCCAACGCGTTGGGGGTCTTCCCCTATTACGTTTGTCGGCTCGAGGTCTCTATTCTAGTAGCCTCTTTGACCACCTGCCGTCTGTTAGTCGCGCCAAATGTCCAGCCCAGTTCCACTTGAGCCTGGCGATACGTGCAATAACGTCTGTGACGCCAGTTCTCTGGCGTATTTTTTCATTTCTGATATGGTCTCTCAACGACACGCCCAGCATTGACCTCTCCATTTTACGCTGTGTTCTTTTAAGTTTGTTGGCCGATACGGTGGTTAGGGTAAGTGTCTCGGCTCCGTACGTCATGACCGGCAGCACGCACTGATTAAAGACTTTTCTCTTTAGTTATATTGGTAGGTTGCCCTTCAGCACGTCCCTGAGTTTTCCAAAAGCCGCCCATGCCAAGTTTGTTCTCCTACTTAATTCGCAAGTTTGGTTGTCCCTAGAGATTCGGATTTCGTGGCCTAGGTATGTATATTTGTCTACCATTTCTATCACTTTGTCGTCCACTAAGATGTTTCCACTGGGAACCAGGTTTGTCATGAACTTTGTTTTTGAAATATTAATATGTAGACCGACCTCAGCACACACCTGCTGAAGTTCCTGTAGCATTGCTCTGGTGTTCCCTAGATTATCGGCCGTCAGTACTATGTCATCCGCAAAGCGCAGGTTCGTTAGCCTCTTGCCATCTATGTTTATGCCTTTTTCCTCCCATTTGAGCCTCTTAAATGCGTATTCCAGGACTGCAGTGAATAATTTTGGGGACATCGTGTCTCCTTGTCGTACTCCTCTTCTGATTGGGATACGTTCGGTGTTTTCACGTAGCTTTACCACCATAGTCGCGTTCTTGTAGATGTTGTAGATTAACTTCGTATAACGATAGTCGACGCGACATTCCTGCAGCGTTTTTAAAATGGCGCTTGGCTCAACTGTATCGAAAGCTTTATGGAAGTCTACAAAGACCAGAGCTAGCGGTTTATTGTACTCTATGGACTTTTCAATCAGTGCCCTTACGGCTTGCAGATGATCGTTGGTTCCAAAACCGGTGCGGAATCCCGCTTGTTCCAGTGGCTGATAGAAGTCCAGTTTGTTCTCTAGTCTATTTGTTATTATTTTCGTAAAAAGTTTATAGAGGTGATTTAAGAGGCTTATTGGTCTGTAATTCTCTAGCTCGGTTATATCTCCCTTTTTGTGTAAAAGTATTGCAGTCGCGTTGTGCCATTTCTCTGGTATTGTGCTGTTAAATAGGCAGAGGTTGAATAGCGCCCTTATCTTCTTGAGTACGTAGGGACCTCCTATCTTAATTGCGTCGGCAACTACCGCATCCTCTCCAGGAGTTTTATTGTTTTTGGTCTTTTTCAAAGCAAACTTGATTTCTTCTAGGGAGATATCCGGTAGTTCCTCAGAGCCTTGATTTATAACACCTTTCCTGGCTGATATCATATCAGGTTCTAGATCCATATTTGTATTTTCCTCTCTGTGGCTCCTGTATAGTGATTGATAAAAGTCCTCCACAACTTTTAGTATTTCTTCTCTGTTTGCTGTTATATTTCCTTGTTTGTTCTTGAGTTTCGTTATCTCTCTTCTTCCACTTCCCAGATCTCTACGTAGTACTTTCATGCTCTTGTTCTTCTCTATAATCTGTTCAATTGCGTTTCTATTGTATGTTCTGATATCTTTTCTTATGGCCGTGGACACTTCTTTGTTCATTTCTTTGAGCTCTGCGCGAGTCGTTGATTTTTGACCTCTTCTATCTCTTCTCTCCTTCATCAGTTCTCTGGTGGCTATGCTGATTTTTTCGTCTTTTTTAATCTTTGGGCAGTGTTCTTTCTGGCTCTCCTGTATGGCCGTAACTATTGCATTATTCAGTACGTCCATGTCGTCGTGATAATTAGAGTTTTTCAGTCTGTTCTCGATTGTCTGTTGGAATCTTTCTATATCCGGCGGGCTCGTCCAATTTTTGTAATCGCTCTTTTTGATCATTCTATGTCTTTCCTTGCCGATGTTAATTATTATCTTTGCTCGCACCATTCTGTGGTCGCTACCCGTTGTCAGCTTGTTCAGGACTGAAACGTCTTTGACTATTTGTTTTTTGTCGGTTATTATATAATCTATTTCGTTTTTGGTACGGGCATCTGGACTTTCCCAGGTCCATCTTCTGTTTGGTGTTTTCTTGAAGAAGCTATTCATTTGGTATAGATTATTTTGCAGCAAAAAACTCAGTAGGGTCTCTCCACGTTCATTTCTGCCCTCTAGATCAAACTTTCTTACCGCAATCTCCGCCTCATGGGTCCTTGGACCCACCTTAGCATTAAAGTCTCCGCACAGGATAGTAAAGTGCGTTCGTTCTTCTTCTAGGGCCATTGTAATATCATCATAGAATTTGTCTATTTCCTCATCGGTATGTCCTGTCGTTGGTGCGTATACTTGTACCACTTTGATGCTGTATCTTGCGTTTAGCTTAAGAACCATATATATCACTCTTGTTGATATTGCCTTTATGGCCACAATGTTATTGCAGTGACGTCTGTGTATCAGAAAGTCGGTTCCTCCTACAGAGGTGTCGTTCTCGCCTATATGGTAGAAGTCATGTCCGGATTTTAATTTGGAGTGTTGTTCGCCTCGTCTTCTTACCTCACACAAACCAACTATGTCCCAGTTTATCTCATCCAGTTCCATCTCCAACTCGACCAGTCCTTCGTCCGATAGCAATGTCCGTGCGTTGTATGTTGCCACGTTTAGTCTTCGGTGTTTTATAGGATTTGCCAATATATTGTCCCCCCCAGAATCCTTGGGACAGACCGATTTCTCATCGGTGCGAGATTTTGGAACCATTGTCCTACTCGCCTGGGGTAATTGAAGTTTTGTAACTGCCATTTTCATAGGGGGTTTTTAGCCATAACTCACCACGCTGGCCAGACGGGTTGGTGAGTTTGTTCAGCCGCTCCTAACATGGAGAAACAGACGCTGTCTGCAGCCGCCCACTCTGGGTCAGACGCTGCATATTTGCACTTGGCAAACAGTGTTGGTTCTTTCGCCTTCTTCACCGTTGGTATGTAAATAAAACAATACTCTTCCGCTTCCAAAGCCGTTGGCCGGGTTTCACGTGTATCCTCGCCAGGAGCCCTCACGTGGTACTATCAGCCGGGCCAGCTGAACCATGGTTTTTTAACGAGGTTGATACTCCTCCCCCTCCTCCTTTTCCATCCGGGCTTGGGACCGGCAACGGCGGAGTTTACAGATGCCGAGAGAGGAGACCCGGAGATACCGAGCCACAGCTGCATTAAACTCGGTAAACTCCGGGTGCCGATTGGGGATCTCTCCGGACTTTGGCCGATCTCAAGCTCTGTTTTATTATTCGAGTGGGTCCACAGTTTTAACACTGTGCTTTTCCAGTAGGCTGCTCACCGTGTCCGTTACTTTGTAGATGTATGGTAGATTAGTCCATCCGTGCTTTTATTCCTCTTCTCCCGTTGTTCCTTCCTGGCGCTCTACATTCCTTGGACGGACGACTCTATCGAAGTCGTGCTTGCTGTATCCATTCCAACCAAAGGTTCTTTACAGATGCTTCATTTCCTGTTCGATATCAGCCGGATTACAAATTCTCTTGACTCTCACGGACAAAGTCTTGATGACTTCCCTTCCCTCTGTGTGGGATGATGATTTGATCCGTTATTGAGACATAGGCCAGTGTGTGTTGGTTTTCTATTAATGGTGTGCGCAAGCTTCCCATTCGGCCTCCTTGATACTAAGACATCCAAAAACGGTAGGCGTCGTTCCTTTTCCATCTTAATAGTGAATTGATTTTTTGTGTTGATAGAGATGAAGGGTAGGAGGAAGTTTTCAAGTTTGCCCACGCCACGACTCCAAATAACAAAGGTGTCGCTCACGTGTCGGAACAAGCACTTTGGCCTGTTATTTGCGGTTGCCAACGCCTTGGCCTCGAAAATTTCCACAAAATAGTTGGCTATTACCGGACTAAGAGGGCTGCCCATAGATAGATAGTAGAAATCTTCTTTCCATTGAAAATATGTAGTGGTTAGGCAGTGTTGGAGCAACTTGTAAATATCTTGTGGAAATTCCTGGTTCAAATCAAATCAAAGTTTTCTGGGTTGACTTTCGAGTTACGTTAACCTATAAACGGGTGTGACTCCAATCTCGAATTATATGTACTCTGGACTTAGTTTAAATAAACGGCAAATGGTATTATGGATATCGCTCATGAATAAAACAAATATTACAAAAAGAAATATAGTTAAGCTCTTCCAGTAAAACTAAAAGGAGCCTTAACTCTTAATTGTTACTTTTATTTTCTATCTAAATAGACAAGACATTAGCACCGATTTTTCTAGTTGAAGTTTTGCTGCAGGGGCAATCTTCCCTTTAATAAAGGCTGCTATCTCATCATACTTATTTGCGAAGTTAGCTGCAGATGTCAATTATTTTTATTTGATTACTTTTTCAAAAGAGTTCCAAAGGCATGTTCAGATTCTGTAAAAAATTTGGGCCGGTCGAGTTTGTGTGGATTATAACAGTAATCTTTCGGGTTATTAAGCACTTTTTTAGCTCTTAAAATGTTTGTGGTATGGGTTGATTGTGTGGAACGGTTTCAGAGCCTTTGCCCCCTTCAGGTACTCTTACCTTATTTATACATGATGCCTCCTAGTTGCTTGCTCTACTCGTGCGCTTCATTCGGTCTTCTCTTGTTATCGCATATGAAGTGAAAGGCTTTTAGATCTGCTACCTGGTACTAAAGCAATGGGTATGTCCACTGCGATTGACATCGCCGTTAGCTGGTAATGCTTTCTGGGTCTGGGAAGCCCCTCCTAATTGAAGTTTCGTTCGGGCCAGTCTTGCTGTTGACAAAGACTGCTGTTATTCCATCATACCTGTTTGTCGAACTTGCATGTGTTACAGTAATCATACCCTTTTCTGATTATTCGGTCCTGATCTTCAGGTTTTGTTAGTCAACTCTTCACTAACTTAAACATGCGGCCTCGGTAATGGTCTGTTCTACCGCAGTCATGAAATGTAGTTGGGTTCTTTCTTTTTTTCGCATATGAAGTTAAAGGCTTTCAGATCGGTTTCCTGGTACTAGTGATGGACAATGTCCGCTTTTGGAACTCCATTTACCAGAAATTCAGGTTTGAAATTAGTTATCTCCAAGTCAACAGTCTCAAGTTTAACTTGAGAAGTTTTACTTGAGGCTGTTGACTTGGAGATATATAATTTCAAACCTGAATTTCTACCAGTCTCTTAGAGAAAAAATGGATTTTTTCTACCATTTACCAGAAGCTGGAAATTGCTGTCTGTTATTAATGCCGCCGATAGATGGTAATACTTTCTGGGTCTGGATTCAGGGGCTTCGCCCGTTCTAGTATTATCTGCCTCTATAGGACCATTTCAACACTGCGTGTTCAGTTCCGATAATTTTTTAATTTTCGTTAATTGTGGGGATGATTGTATTTGGCATGTCTACTTGATATCTTCTGGGTCCGGGAGGAGTCTGATTGAGTAAGTACTTACCTCGTAAGTTGGTAGGACTGGTGTTTCCAATTGTGTCTTAAGTTCTTAGGTTTCAATTGTGTCTTTATAATCTTTTCTTGTAGGTGTCTGTTGAGCTTTGCAATTTACTTGGTTCATCTACTTCTCGCGTGCTTCTTGCTTCACCGCATTGGTGGTTGGTGGTCTGAGCATCGATTAATGGAGGTTGATCGCTTGAATAGGGAGTGGTTTGGAGTTCCAATTTTTCTTCAATTTAATTTCTGGCTGTGGCCTATAGGTATATTTTTCTTCCGTTTCTTGCGATATAATCGTGAGGAAATTTTGTAGTATGGGGTTTATTATGTAACAACTAAATCTTTTTAAACGTTTCATGATAGATATCTGTATTTAACAATCGTTAATATCAATAGTTTCTTTTCCTTTTACTTTCCCAACTCTTCGCATTTAGATTAATTTTGGGCCCTCCTTATTTAGACATCGCTATTTTCGTAGTTCCCAAGGCCTCAAAAGTGGCTTTTAATCCCATTATGCACATGCAGGTTCTTCCTTTTGACGAGACAGCTAAATGATGTTCTTTTTCCTTCTTGATAGCGGACACCATTATTCTATAATTACTATTCTTGCTGTTGTACTACCTACGACAGCTACACTCTAAAATAAGTATTCTTTGTAATCAATGTAAAGTAGCATGAAAAATTGTTGATATTTCTTAGTACCTCTCTTCTCTTTTGAACAGATGAAATCAATTCCAAGAGCTCGTCATTTTGTCCTCCATTTGAAAATAGGTATGTGTAGGTATTGGTTGCTGCGCTTGAAACTTGATGTTTGTTTCCTGGCATTATCTAAAAATTAGGAACGAGCACAATTGATCTACGTTAGACTTAGCTTTACAGATTTAGGCGAAGAATTTGCGCGTTACAATGCAGATCGAAATTGGTCCGTTGCCGTGACTGAAAACATGCCCAGAAACCTGCATATTTACATTGATCAAAACACGATCTATTCCATGAATTAAGCTGAATATTCTCACCAATAAGAATGCTTTAAAACCCGTGGTCCTTAAAAGAACTGATTTGGCTATTCGATGCACTTTATCAGTGAAAAAAAGGTGGAAAAATTGCGATTTCAAAATTAAGGAAAAACACGTCATACTGACACACGTTAATCTGGCAAGGCTATTTGTCGAAGACGTATTGCGTAACCACCAGACGATATTTTATCTGTTTTTTTTTTCTTATTATTGGGTGTAAAATAGGCAGGCAAATCTAACATATGTGTCGCATAATTTCATCGGATCGGCATTCTTTCAGCGATCCAACTGTATATTGGTTAATTGGCAATAATTGGTTTTCATTGAAAATGCATTAACCTAGTACCACGCTTCATCTATATTTCAAGAAAAGTCAATATAACACACTTCAGCCTGAAGCAATTAGCATTATAAACTACCACTTTAATAATTTTCCTATTAGAAATATAAAAATGGTCGTAATCCAATTTAAAAATTCAGACAATATCTTAACGTTATTTCAAGCTTCCCCCTTTAAACACACTGAAAGATAATAGAGCTTTCTCACATTATTCAGTGATACATCATTACGAATGCAAGCAGCAACACGTCATATTTATAAAACCCATTTTCAAAATCGAGCCTTTCTTGGTCGCTCTGATCTAGTACATGTGTATCAAGATTTGTACTTCATTGAGTTGCTCCATAAAAGAGTACGTTTGTCTGCCATAAAATTTGGAGTAAGACACTCTTTCCGGCCGCCATGATAAACTGTGAAAACATTCTCAAACCTAAACTGGACTCTGGAGTCCAGACTGGAATTTAAACAAAAACTAGAACAAAACAAACATCTGAAGAGTCAAGAGTCATGAAAGAGTGACGGACAAATCACATCGGCATGTTCGAGATGGCCACTACTAAAAGTGCTATTTTCTGCTTTCTTTACTGGAAGTAAGCTAACTCGATCGAAACAGTAAAGCAAGTCTCATGGAGGAGGTTTTGTGGGATGGAAAACATCTCAAAGTTTGCCAGAATCCAAAAAGCTCTTTAAAAAGACCACCCAAAGAAAGCTTGGAAATTTTCAGAAAGTCCGGACGTTACTTCTGTAACGTCCGCCCTCGGTCTTTCTAAACCGAAGAGGAGACCCTAGACCTACATCTGGGTACTAACTAACTGGGTTGGAGTGTTTGTTCTTCAGTATTGGTGTGCAGTCCTAACCTAAACTAATTTTCAATTGGGTCAGTTGGGGTCACAAAGGTCAGTGTCATGGAATATAAGTTCAATTTATAGATCCTCGAATTAGTGTTAACTGGAAGTTGTATTAGATTCAGAGGGGACACTAAATGGCAATTATCAGGATCGTTCACCAAAAGTTGTGTTATGACTGATGATTCTGCAATCCTTTGCTTTTTCTAGTTTTTATTTACTTTTAACGGACTATATTTAAAGCTGAAGAGAGCTTTAAGAAAAAATTAAAGCCTGATTATTAGTTGGAAGCTAGTTTGCAACAACAGGCCCACTGTGGCTGTACCAGTATTTATACTAGCATACACAAGCTCCAATTCTAGCATCTTGTTCGGTCGAAGGACCATTTGGTAGCAGAGATTATCTTCAGTGAATCAATGCGTTTAATTAGTCTGTATTTTTAACATTACTTTTTGTCAAGAAAATTACAAGTCATTTCATAGCGATCAATGCCGTGTTAACAAAGTCAATTATTAATAAAAAAAATAGAAAGTTTTTCTTGTGAATCAATTGTCGAGCAGCAGTAAAATATTGGAAAACACTCTTCGTTATTCTTGTTCCTTGTTTTTACGCCACTATTGTGAATTCTTTAGTTCGGAACTGTAAGTCGCTTCTGCAACTTACACTACTGCTTCTTGTACCATTTTGAATGTAATTTAATGCAATATTCTGCAATCCTCTGTTCATATGTCAAACTATCCACTTTTTCTCAGTCGCCCCATTGCAAGCTGTTAGCTAGTTCTAAATTGACAACTAAAAGTTTTTTTATTATTATATGCAAGATCTCTACGTATCTCATGAAGGAGAGACTGTTCAGTCCTGTCGTAAATCCTGCTTGCTTGACTAGATCTGAAGGTCCTTTTTATCCTCAGTTTGGGAATCCCAAGTTTGGGATGTTCTTGGTGTCACGGCATTGTAGTAGAAATATCAGTGAACTCAGGAGTTGTGCTTTCGTCTTGTGGAGTTTCTCCAGTTGTCGAATCAGTTTTGACCCCCCCCCCCCTCGTAGAGGCGTTTTATAAGACTGTGAAGGCTATCACGGCCGGTCAAAATACAATTTACAGTCCAATTCTGTTTGATCACGGCTTCAAAGCCCTGAATGGAGTTTAGATTGAATTCATCAGTGTTTCAATTTCAACAGTTTCATGTTTGTGTTTTTTATTTAAATTTGATACCAGTGTATAATATTATCAATATTGCAGTTTTCCACTTGTGTTATAAAATGTGTGTTCTTTAGAATAACAATGTAAATTAATTGCTTTGTACCGCTCAAAAATCAAGTTTTGTTGCGTTCAATTTTCAATATTTTTATGTTGGTATTCTCGACTTCGGTTTACTTATTAATTATGAAAATGGATACACCAAGTACCACGCTTCACCTATATTTCAAGAAAAGTCAATATAACGGGCTTCAGCCTGAAGCAATTTGCATTACAAACTATCACTTTAGTAATTTTTCTATCAAAAATATGGTAAACCAATTTAAAAATCAAGCCAATTTTTTGACCTGGCTTCAATGACCTTTGAAGCTTAACCCTTTAAACAGCTTAAAAAATAATAGAACTTTCTCACATTATCCAACGATACATCATTACGCACAAGAGCAACATGTGTTGCCGCAAATTGCTTGATTTTTTTCATAATCTCGGAAAATCTTTGAGAGATAGAATTCTGGCATAGAAAAAATGATCACTTTCTACAATTTGCGAACCATTCAGATTGCTAGAAGTAGGATTAGAAGTGAACCCTAGTAAAATGAGCGATTATTAAGATCGTTTTTGCCTTACATACTTCAAAATCTTAAAAATCGAGACTTTTTTGGTCGCTCTGATCCTGTACATGATTATCATCAATTGTACTTTATTGAATTGCTCCATAAAAGAGTAGGTACAAATATTCTATATGCACTTCAAGCTGAGTTATCAAAGTTACTCGATTACATCAACATTTTGACTGCAAAAGTCAACGAAATTGCAAAATCTACTCAGATAGGCCTTTACCTCACTTTTCTTTCTAACTAGTACTTCTAAATCAGCATTAGTAGGCATTTTACTTGTTAAATCAAAGCTAATTCAGCAGCTAAGTATGAATTCTTTATGCTGGGATAAGTCAATAGAGAAAATATGTAAATGAATTAGAAAGAATATCTAATTGAAAACCTGCATTTTTTTAAGTACGATGTAAATTGCACAATGGAAGTTAACTACCTGATTGCGAAACTTCTGCCATAAAATTTGGAATAAAACACGCTTAACGCGCTTTCCGACCGCGATCATAAACTATGAAAACATTCTCAAATCCAAACTGGACTCAAATTAAACAAATACTAGATGAACAGCATGTCCGAGATCACCTCTACTAAAAGTGCTATTTGCTGCTATCTTTACTGGGTTGCAGTGTTTGTTCTTCAGTATGCTAACCTAAACTAATTTTTAATTGGGTGAGCAATTTTATCGCACAAAGATCACTTGGTGGCATGGAATAGAGGTTCAAATTATAGATGCTCGAATTAGTGTTAATTGGAAGTTGTATTAGATTCAGAAGGAACACTACATGGCAATTATCAGGAGCGTTCACCAAAAGTTGTGTTATGACTGATGGTTCTGCAAAGCTTTGTTTGTTCTAGTTTTTATTTACTTTTAATGGACTATAATTTCCAATGATTACTCAGATACTGATTAGTTTAATGTCATTTCACTCTCGATTCTAACCAATTAAAGCCTGATTATTAGTTGAAAGCTGGTTTGTAATGGGTGTAGGAACAGACCCACTGTGGCTGTACTAGTATTCACACTAGTATACACAGGCTTCAATTCTAGCATCTTGCTCGGTCGAAGAACCATTTGGTAGCAGAGCTTCTCTTCAGTGAAACAATGTCCTTTATTCTGTAGATTTAATTTAATTAGTCTGTATATTTAACATTACTTTTTTGTCCATTCAAAGATAAACAAAAGGGATCTTTCGTAGATTGAGTAAGAAAATTACAAATCATTTCATAGCGATCGTTGTCGTGTTAACAAAGTCAATTAGTAACAAAAAGAAATAGAAAGTTTTTCTTGTGAATCAATTGTCGAAAAGCAGCAAAATACTGGAAAAAACTCTTCGTTGTTCTTGTTTCTTGTTTTTACGTCAGTATTCTCAATTCTTTATTTCGGAACTGGAAGTCGCTTCTGCAATTTGCGCTCCAGTCACACCAGACACTACTGACATTAAAACCATTGTTCAAAGGTAAAACTAGCAGATGAACCGCACGTGAATACATCCAAGGTGCAGCCAAGATTTTCACTGTGGATTTAAGTGCTAATCATCGGTGCTGGCTCCTGAAGTTTTCATTACCTTAGTATGATGATCAATTCAATTTTTTTGTTCTCTTACAAATGTAACGTATAAAACAATAATTTGATTGCAGCTCAAGGATAAATGGCCGCCTCAATTTGCACCACTTAAAGCTTCCCAGTAATAAACAGATTACTTCCATCGATTTAGGCAGACAAATACGATCTAACCCTGCAATGTCGATAAACAACAATAACAATTAGTGCGGCGTTGTTCCGCGTTGAGATTGCCCGATGGTCGCAATGCCAGACCCTTGATTATGACAAGTAATTATTGCTGTAATCAATAACCCCGCATGTTGGCCCATTCAGCCGTGCTCTACGTATCTAATTAATAAGCTGGCAATGCTTTGACAATTATGTAGTTCAGTGAAAAGCTCTCAGAATGTGCCGCACAGTCCGTTTAGGTATAGGCCACCCTAGAAACGCCTCAATTCAATGGACAAAGGGTCGGGGCCCTGTGATAAATAAGACTTCGTCCAGTTATTTCAAAAAATCCGTTTCCAGGACACGCACAATGGAACCGAAAAGAAGAAAGGTCTTCCGTGCCTTGCCCCCGTATACACCTTGAACACGTCAAAGATAAAGCGTAATGTATTCTTAGCCGCAACACCCTAATGCTGTAAATCTGAAATTCTCCTCCTCTTTTCCGTTTTTCTTTTCTTCCAAAGTAGTTATTTTATATGGCAATCATTCAAGCAAAATAAGCAATTGTTATCCTACACTATTTCTCAAATCTCAATCATAAATTCAGGGCTCAAAGTCGCCCTGGGCTCTCGCTGGTTCGGTCGTTTCGGTCTTTTCTTTCGTTTTATTCACGCAGAGACGGTCTCGTATAAATTTCGATTTTTATTCGGAAATATTCCGTTTTTATACAGGAGTATCGTAAATATTTATAGTTGACTGCTAACCGACTTTCCTAGCGAGATTGTGCTAATGATGGATGAGTTTGAGTGCAGCAGTAGTTCGCACTTAGATATGTTTACCGAACTGTATATGAGTCACTGCTAACATAGCAATAGATATCAAATTCATAACATCGTTTTTCAGTCTTTATTGGATTCTGTTTGCACTATATGCTTCTAAAATTTTTATTTTGTTACATATATCTCTAGTGCCTAAAACGGTTTTAAATTAACCGCGTCTCTGTTCGTTTATCTTCTCAAAATGACAGCAAATAAATTGGTATTTTTTACGCATTTCTGGGTAAAAATTGAAAGATATAATCACTTGTCGGTCAGTCAGTCGACTAAAAACGATTTTGTGTGTTTTGTTCATCTTCCCATAGGATATAATCTGTGATTGCTTTAAAAATGAAAACATACGAAAAAAAGCACAAAATGTAATGGCAACTATCAGAGAGGAAAATTGTTTTTACAACATCGTATAGGGTATATTTTTGTGTAGCATTCTATAGCTCAAGTATTTTTCAAGTGTAAGTGTAAAAATTGTAAATTGTATCCGTCGAAACGTTCTACAGATATTACAGCCTTTTTTCAAGAATTTTGACTATCAATAGCACATGAAACAGACATTTTTCTTAAGGACAATAATGACAAGTCGTCATTTTTAAATCTGAAGTAACTTTTTGATCACGTAGCCGCGGGACACCCTGCAATAGCCGGAAAATTAAATCACAAAGTGTATTTGAAGTTTAATTTAAACGTATTTAGTTAGCCTACAATTATTTACATAAATGTGTAACTGACGGACAGCTTCAGCTAAGGCGTTTAATCAAAGAATGGCATGAATTCAACAAATCAAGATACTAAGTGCAGTTTTAAGTTTGGCCAGAGAGTATGGGTTTAGGCTAACCCCCAGTCAGTTACACAATAGCTACGTGAGTGTCAGCTAAAGTGTTTACAAATAGCCAATTAGTATTAAGTCAGAGTAAAATTTGACGTGTAGTCAAAAAATCTGTGGAAAATTAGACCACAGTCAGTTACAGTTATGAGAGCATCACCTAAGCTGCTAGCTGGTAAGTTGATCCAACGTCAGTTAGATGTAGCTGTTAGATGTAGTCAAACTAGCAATTGACAGAGTGCAGTTTGAAATGTAGTTAGTAAATATCTGTAGAAAATTAGCTCAGAGTCAGTTACGCAGTACTTATGATACTGTGAGCTAAGTGGCTTACATGTAGTCAAACAGTAAATTAATGGAGTACAGTTTGAGGGTCAAAAGATTTCTGTGTAAATTTAGCCCAGAATCAGCTACGTAGTACTTATGGGAGCTAAGTAGTCCACCAGTCAAGTCACAACGTGTAGAGAGTTTAATGTGCGCGAAACATTCAATTCCACAGTATTTATAAGAGCATCATCTAAGCCGTTTACGTGTAGTCAAACAGTCAGAGTGCAATAATTGGGAGAAAAGTAGAAGATTTATATAGAAAGTTAGACCACATTCAGTTACGCAGTACTTATGATACTGTGAGCTAACCTTTTTAGTCAAATAAGTTGCAAAAAGTTATATCATAGAATTCAATTAAGTTATAACATTTCTGTTAGACAAAACCTATAAGAACCTTAGCAGTGTGAGGTGTAATCAGAATATTTCTATGTAAAGTTAGACCACCGTCAGTTACATACAACTTACAAGGGCGTTAACTAAGCCGTTTAGATGCCGTCAAAGAGTCAAGTAACAGAGTGCAATTTGAAATGTAGTCAAAAAATATCTGTGGAAAGTTTGCTCACAGTCAGTTCTGCAGCACTTATAAAAGCGCTAGCTACGCCACTTTCATGTAGTCAAAACAGTGAAACCGCACAGTGCGATTTGAGGGTGAGAAAACTTCCAGACGCCCAGAATCAGCTAAGTAATACTTGTGGGAGCGTCCGCTAAGTAGCGTATATCCAATATTCAACTCAAAATGTGAAAGTTGAAATGTAGTCTGACAATTTTTATAGGGAGTGAGCGCTCATTCGATATTTATGAGAGCGTTAGCTAAGCTGTTTACATGTTATCAAATAGTCAAATTTTTTAGTAATAATTGGAGGTCTAGTTACAAGACTTAGAAGTAAATAAAATCAAGTCACGAGTGCGATTTTAGGTGTAGACAGAATCTATAGAAGTTACAGAGTGCTGTTTGAAGTGGGTTCAGAACATTTCTGTAGAAAATTAGCCAACTGCCAGTTACACACTAATGTTCACCTTTAGATGTAGTCCAACAGTCAATCCACAGAGTGCAACTCAATATATAGTCAAAGATGTTTGTGAAAAATTAGCTAACAGTCAGTTACGCAACACTATGAAGAGTGTCAGCTAAGCCGCTTACAAGGTAGTCAAACAGTCAAATCACAGAGTGCAATTTAAAGGTCACAAAGCTTCTATGAAAATTTAGCTCAGATACATTGTACTTGTGGGAGCTAAACAATTTACTTTCTATGGGTAAGTCAAAAAGTGTAGTCAGAAAATTTCTCAAGAGTGTTAGCGCACATTCAATTAGGCAGTATTTATGAGAGAGTTGGCTAAGCCGTTAACGTGTAGTCAAACAGTCAATATTTAGAGTGCAGTTGGAGTTCAACACAGTCAGTTACACAGTACTTATGATACTGTGAGCTAACCTTTTTAGTCAAAGAATGTCATGTCGTAAAAATGTATGGCATAGAATTCAATTAAGAGTATAGTAAGAACATTTCTGTTGCCAGTTACACAAAACCTATAGGAACTAACCTATAAGAATCTTAGCAGTTTGAGGTGTAATCAGAACATTGCTATGTAAAGTTAGACCACCGTCAGTTACACACAACTTACAAGGACTTTGACTAAACCGTTTAGATGTGGTCAAAGTGTCAAGTAATAAGGTGCAATTTGAAATGTAGTCAAAAAAATAGGTGTGTGAAAGTTCGCTCACAATCAGTTCTGCAGCACTTCTAAAAACGCTAGCTAAGCCGCTTTCATGTAGTCGAAATAGTCAAACTACACAGTGTGATTTGAGAGTGACAAAATTGCTGTGAAAATTTAGCTCAGAGTCAGCTAAATAATGCTTGTGGGAGCGTCAGCTCAGTAACGTATGTCCAACGTTTAACTCAAAATGTAGTCAGCAAATTTCTGTTTTAGGTTAGCCCAGTCGATTATACAGAATCTATATTAGTTACGGAGTACTTTTTGAGGTAGAATCTGAACATTTCTGTGGGAAATTAGCCAGTTCTCGACATATAACATAAGAGTTACAAAGTGCTGTTTGAGATGGAATCAGAACATTTCTCTGGAAAATTAGCCAACGCAGTTACACAGTGGTATTTACTAAGCCCTTTAGATGTAGTCTAACAGTCAATTCACAGATTACAATTTAAAATGTAGTCAAAACATGTTTGGAAAAAATAGCTCACAGACAGTTACGCAACACTGTGAAGAGGGTCAGCTAAGTCGCTTAGATGTAGTCAAACAGTCAAATCACAGAGTGCAATTTAAGATCACAAAACTTCTATGGAAATTGGGCTCAGACTCAGATATATTATATTTGTGAGAGCTCAACGGTTTACTTCCAACAGTTAAGTCAAAAAGTGTATGTTGAAATGTAGTCAGAAAATTTCTCTAGAGAGCTAACGCACATTCAGTTACAAAGTATTTATGAGAGTGTCAGTTAAGCCATTTAAATGTGGTCAAACAGCCAAGTCACAAATTGCAATTTGAAGTGTAGTTCGTACATTTTTGGGGAAAGTTTACTCACATTTAGTTACACAGTGCTTATAAGCTTGTGAGATAATATGTTTAGTCAAAGAATATAATATAGCAAGAAATGAAGTCACAGATTGAACTTTTTTGTGCAGCCAAAAATTTTATTTCTTAAGCTAGCCCACTCGTTACACAGAACCTATCAGAATAATAAAGTGCAGTTTCAGGCGTAATCAGAAAATATCTGTGAAAAGTTGTTCCAACGTCAGTTACACAATACTTATGAGAACGTTAACTAAGCTGTTTAGATGCAGCCAATTTGTCAACTCACAGAGTGCAATTTGAAATGTAGTCAGTAAATATTTGTAGAAAGTTAGCTTACAGTCACTTACGCAGCACTTATAGGAACGTTAGCTAAGTGGCTTACATGTAGTCAAACAGTCAAATAATAGAGTGCAGTTTGAAGGTCAGAAGATTTCTGTGGAAATTTAGTCCAAAATAAGTTACATAGTACTTATAGAAGCTACGTAGTCCAACAGTCAATTCGCAAGGTGTGGAGAGTTGAACGTGCGCCAAACATTCAATTCCACAGTATTTATAAGAGCATCATTTGAGCCGTTTGCATGTAGTCAAACAGTCAGAGTGTAATAATTGGGGGTAAAGTAGAAGATTTATATATTTATATATATAGGGGGTAAAGTGAAAAATTAAGCCTAGAGTCAGCTATATAATCTTTATGGGAGCGTCAAGTAAGTAGCGTATATCCAACATCTAACTCAAAATGTGAAAATTGAAATGTAGTCAGAAAATTTCTATAGGGAGTGAGCGCACTTCCGATATTTATGAGAGCGTTAGCTAAGCTGTTTATATGTAATAAAATAGTGAAATTTCAGAATGTTAATTGGAGGTCTAGTTACAAGATTTAGTAGTCAAAAAAATCAAGTCACAGATTGCAATTTTAGGTGTAGTCAGAAAATTTCTATTTTAGGTTAGCCCACAGTCAGATACACAGAATCTACAGGAGTTACAGTTTTACTACAATTACAGTTACAGTTTTACTACAAGTCAAAATGTGTATGTTCAAATGTAGTCAGAAAAATTCTCTAGAGAGTATTTACGAGAGCGTCAGTTAAGCCATTAACATGTAGTCAAACAGTCATTATTCAGAGTGCATTTGGAAGTCAACACAGTCAGTTACACAGTACTTATGAGGCTAATCTGTTTAGTCAAATAATGCAATGTGGTCAAAAAAAAAAAAGTCACAGATTATAGTTTTGCGTGTAGGGGAGAGTCTGAAACCCTGGCCATCCCAGGAACAGTGGTCACATATCTGAATCATAAAAAGCAAAGCTATTCTTCTATTATTCAGTTCCTAATGGCCGTCGAAAGCGTGGACATGAGTTGTCGGGTTAATAACTTGCTAAAAGAATTATTTAAACTAGTGTTAATAAGTACGTCTAAAGTACGATTACCATCAAAATAGTAACCCAAAAACTGTATGTTTTGTTAGGTTATACTACCACTATTAAAGTGTTACCTACCAAAATGTAACGCATTTGTGGTTACAGCGAAGGCAGCGGCCTCACCTTCTGTGACAAGAAGGGGGGGGGGGGGGGGCTTTGTTCCTTTTAGAGTTTTGAGCTTAATAAAGTAAACTTTTTACAATGTCCAGAATGCCACGCCCTAAGACAACTCAAAAAGAAATAGGAAAAGCACCACCTAACACAATGCGGAATGCTTTGCAGAGTATACTTAATGGAAGTTTGAGGTATTACATACCGAGCACAACATTGCGAAGATATGTGAAGAAATGCGAGAATCGCAATATTCATTGGAAGGATTCAGTTCTAGAAGGAATTCCTCGCCTGACACCAAACTATGACGTAAACAGAATATTTTCCTCTGAAGAAGAAGATATTTTCTGCGACTATCTACAAACTAAGGCCAAAATGCTCTATGGGCTTACACCTAAAAGTGTGCGAACATTGGCATATGATTTGGCGGTAGCGAATCAGAAAAAAAATTCTGCCTCATGGCATACTAACGAAATGGCCGGAAAATTTTGGCTTGCATGTTTCTTAAAGAGAAGCCCATTATCTATCAGAACAGCTCTCACTACTGCCCAAGAAGCTGGTAAAGTTATTGCTAAAAGGCGTCAAAGGTAGGTGGGACAAATAAGTTCAAGCAAAAGGGGCATAGTGGTCACAATGGGCGGGGCCATAAATGCTGATGGTAACAATACTCCTCCCTTATTGAAATTTCCAAGAAAGTTCTTTGAGGAGCACATGATCAAAGGTGCACCCAACGGAACCTTTGGAACCACATCAGTAAATGGATGAGATATCTTTACCAAGTGGCTTAAACATTTTATTTCATATGCCAACCCAGTTTTATTAATAGCCATCTGTAACTTGAAGTAATAAAACTGGCACGTATGCACAACGTGGTTTTGCTTGCCACATACCAGTCACATTTATGATATCGCAGAGATTTTAGGGGCAGTGTAGTGTGGAAATGGAAGTGGAATGTGTAGTTTAGTAGCAGTAGGGCATACATTCTCTTCCCGAAATTGCATATCGGGATTCCGTGCAATAAAGATTTATCCATACAATGATAATATTTTTAATGACTCTGACTACATGGCTGCAAGCGTTACCGATGTTCCATTATTAGAAGCTATTCCAGAACAAGCAGAACGAAATCGTGTGATTTGTGCGATATTGTGAAACGTGTGAAACCAAGTGCAGTAATTCCTATAGTGTTATTGAAAATCTTGCTGGACCTGTGACTCCCGTCAAAAAATTTATTAGTCCTGAAGTAGTGAAACTTTTCCCAAAGTCTACTCTAACGCAAAAAATCTACTAAACGCAAGAAAAAGTCAACTGAGATTTTAACAAGCACGTCAGTATACAAGCAACTTGAACAAGAACAACTGCTAAAAGACCTGACACAGAAAAGTTTAAAATAGAAGAAAAGTGTTCAAAAAAGAATTGATGACATCGACAGTGTTACCACAGCAGCTAAGATTTCGTTAAAAATGATGGCAAAAGAAAATTAATTTGAAAAATCAAGTGTGAGCTTAGAAAATGATAGTGAAAATGAAAGAAATTAAGAAACAATGTCATTTACGGACTTTGATGAAGTAGACTGGTATGAAGACCCCAGATAGAATGAAAATATTGAAGATTTAGATAACATCAATGTCGACAGTTTTGTATTTATCAAGTTTCGTACGAAAAATATGTTCAAATTCAAGTGAATAAAATGTAAAACATAGGCGACATTTCAGTTTCTCGACCATTTCCGATATTTCCTTACCTCGTTATGAGGACATAGTTGTTCATTTACCTCAACCAACCTCAACTGGAGGCACAGCTAGAGCCCAAAGCTTGTATTCATTTACTGTGGACCTTAGCACCTTAAATAGTTAAGTACTTACTGTATTGATATTAAGTGAATAAAAAAATAAAACTAGAGTGACCACTATAGATTTCTAAAGTCGCCAATGTACCATACTCATATGGTACAGTGGCCATTTTGAAGATTTGTTCTAATTACATCATACATTTTGTTTGTTGATAAATTTGCAAAGCATTCAAGCATACTATAAATGACCATACAGTGGTTAATCATTTGCTGTAAGTACATGATTTTCCTATGATCAGACTAATATTACAGCAGATAATATCAAAAGGTGGCCACTGATGCAGCCTCTACCCTACCTAAAAAATTACATGTACCTACTAATGAACACATCACTTAGCCGTTAATTTAGTCAAAGAATGTGATTTAGTCAAAAGTCCAGTGACAAAGTGCAATTTAAGTAGTATTCAGTAAAAGTCTGTGGAAAGTTAGTTCATGGTTAAGCGGCACTATTTAAGAGAGTGACAGCTAAGCCGTTTATTTCGAAAAAGTCATGAGTCAGCCTTGGTCCTCATCAAATTGCAATTTTTTCCCTTCATACTACGTTACGTATCTCTACTGATATCTTCACATTTTTCAAAAAATTTTGACAAAAGCAATACAAAGAACACGCGATTGACCATCAACTGCTTTGGCAGTGAAGATTCCACAATCATTGCCCTTACAACCATATAGAATATACACAGGTTTATTTCATACTCATCCCCATTAATCAGTCTCTTGCAGACCTCAACTAGACAAATCCCTGCTGAGTAGCAGGAGTTTTGACGATGCGCATAATATGAATATGATTTCCCTCCAGGACCACAAACCGACACGTAAACGCATGCAATTTTTGTGCGTCGAACCCTTCTCAAACCATTAATCAAAATTTATATAACGGCTCAAATTCGCCCGTTTATTTATGGCCTTGACGTATTAATTAATATACCGTCACGAAAGGAAGTTGTGATTGAACGATTAATACCATAGGGGCATCAGATGCCGTATGGTGGTTAATCACGTGGATCCTCTGTTCTCGGAATATTGTGGAACGTGATTAAGCACATGTATTCATATTGGCTTATTTAAATAGTCGTGTAGGAGTTTTAGACAACCGACGAAGACTGTCTATTTTACAATAATCCTAAATTTGACAATATTTCTTTATTGAAAGGGATCTTCAATAAAACGACCCAATCTGATCCCTCTGCACCATATCAGAGCTGTATAATTTTGCTTTATGGCAGCTGTCTTATTTTATTGCCGTGATATTTAGTTTCTCCGCCTTCGATTTCTTTTTATGGCTGCCCATTGGACGCCAATTTTGTATTATTTCGTTATTTATATGCCAATTTAAAAATGCTGTTTCAAGCATCGTTTTTTACGACTTTTGTTATTGTAATGGAGACGCTAAAGCTTTATTTCCAATTTTAATATCAAATTCCAGAAATTTACAGCTTTTATAAAGGGTATAGCTACTTTTTTACAAACTATAAAATTTCTGGTGGTACAAAATAAAATATAGAAGCATAATTAACACTATTTTGAGGAAAATTATGCAGTCGATTGTGAAACGGTTGATCAACTTGGTTAAACCACTACCAAAATCCTTTTAAGGGCCTGAAAACAAAGTTTCCCTGACCCTGACACCCCCTGATTGATCGCAGCTCAAAAGATAAATGACTTATTTTTGCAGTCAAACTTTGCCACACAGGCAGCAGGTGTTGTGTGGCCATAAAGCGTCGCAATACATGAAATATGCATTAGGTGCAGGCGCATGTATTTCCATTTCCGTTATTATTATATTTTTTCCGCTTCATGTCTCATTAGTTTTTAATGTACACATACTCATTCAGTTCGGATTTATCGAGGTGGTTGCGCCGCATAAAATGTCCCATAATTAATTTTTAGAAATTGTATTTCACGCACAGCTGGTGAATGGCTAATGGCGAAATTGCTGCAACGAAATGGAGAAAAAGAGACAGACTCTATTTCCACATTTATTTTACGAGATAAGTTCGACGTTAAAATTAACTTTAAAGGAGTTGCACGTCCCTTCAACTACCCAAGAAAATGTCTCTTTGCAGCTCATTCGATCGCCAAGATGAAAACGTGCCAGGGAAAATTAGGGTCAAGTGTCAGCAAGTTATCCTGGAGTCGTTCGTGTAGGAGCCAAATGGAAATCGTTTTGCTTCGCGTCCGTTCCAGACGTAGTTGCAATGAAATGATAATCATTGCGATTTTGGAACCGATCCCAATATAAATCGATTCACCGCAAATTCGTTAACTCAGTTTGAGGTAATTTTGTTACGCCACAAGTAAGTTTCGCTGAAAAAAAATTCACCAAATATTAAATTTTATTTTTATGGACCAAGTTTTTGTTGAACATTTTGGTTTGAAAACATGAATTTATTGTGAGGAGAAGGAAGAAATGATACATACCGATAACAAACAAGATGCTACTCTCCCTTATGTTTGTGCAGGTACATGCATGGCGGGGGTGACCCTCCAAATTCAAATTTTTGCAGTTTTCGACTCGTTTTTCCAAGAAACGGCCAAAACTGGGGTATATATGAAAAATTACAAGATGATAGCTGACCATACGCTCTACAACTTTACTCTTAAAAGTTTTTCAATCAATTCAACCGTACAGGAGCAAAAAAATAAAAACCGATTTCTCATGTCAGCCTTTTAAATACTGCAAAGTAGACTGTGATGATGGTAATGTGAGAGGAGTGTGAGAGAAATGTCGGTGGGGAGCTCCTGCAGTCAAAGTCAAAAGCAGGCCAAAAAAGATAGGAGTTTGGTGAGAGCGTCATTGGCAAACCAAACATTTATTGTTTTAAAAATAAGAGTTTGTGAACTTTAGGCTTCTACACAAACAATTTGTAAATGACTACATGTACTCTACAAGCACAAGGCGACTTTGAGGAGGTGGTTCGATCTTCAATCAATCGTCGAATTTAGGCGGACAATCATAGAAACTGGGATCAAATGACTGACAGCAAGCACTGGTTATTTTACGACTAGTATCTTGAAATTTTGTACTTAAAAATAACATAACATCGATGGATTGGCCACCACTCACTCCAGATATGAATCTTATCAAACATGTCTGGACTAGTTTAAAAAGAATTTATGATTGAGAACAAAGACCGCAAATCCTAAATGAATAAAGAAATACTATCTTGGACGCTTGGGAAGAAATTCCACTTAGGATTTATCAATTTTCCGGCGTTAAGCAAGCCAAGTTTTTGCAGAGGCGGGTTCACATACAGGAGGACCAACTCGATTTTGATGAAAAACTATAGTTCTTTCGAGGAAAGTTTTCAATAGGTAAAAGCTGAAACTCTGTGTGTCTTTTAAATGAAATCAGATAAGAACTTGGTTTATGTATGAACATGGCAACATGGCAGCACCGAGCGATGTTGTATCGAAAAGTGAAGGTGATTTAAATGAAAAAAAAAGACGAAACAAAAGTGTTTTTAAAATGCCATAAGTCTACTAAAAGCTCAATAGTGTTTTGTGTTAACTGTTTCCATCCGCAACATAGAAGTTGCGCAATCAGAAGTGCTGAAATAATTGACTCCACACGAATCAAATGCTGCGAGGAAATTGTATCAGAAGAGTTTAATATTGTGAAGAATGTAAGTACATCTAATGAATAGGATACAATGCGGCTAAAAATGCATTATCTCGAAAGGCTGATTAGCGAAGTAACAGATAAGAATGCTGCTTTGAAAGAAAATAATAGATTATTGCTTCAAAGACTTAAAGTCCTTGAGAGCAAAGGTTCCACGGCAAAAAACTTCCAATATAAACATACCAATACTAAACACAATAGATTTGGATTCTACAGATGCAAACATGATTTCGAAGACGGACAGTGTTGCCGCAACAGGTGAAAAGTCTGAACCACTTCATCGATTCACAAATGATAACCCATATACCTCTTTGAATATTGACAAACCAAATATTCGTAATGATCAGGGCCGTACAGGTCACAAAAAAACATATCTAAATCTCCCAAAGCCTCCAGGTTTTGCAGAAAAGGGGAAACCAACACTCAGGCAAACATTTGAGGATAAATATGAGACAAGCGAGGGTGAGTCCCCATTTGTCTTTTCTAATAAGAGAGGGTCCAAGAAGCAAAGGAGATTGGGTAGCGCTCAACCTGATGCTGGCAGTCAGTTTGTTGGAGGAGATAGGCGCGCCTGGCTATATATTAATGGAGTAAAACGAGATTGTACCGAAGAAATGATCCCTAATAATATTAAGAAAAAGGATGGATATGGAGGAGTTGCCATTCCTGTAAGAGAAATTCCCTCAGAGCCGGATTCTCTTAAGAGGTTTTTAGTACTCGCGCCTTTCCATAAAAAGGATGAAATGTATAATGTTGCCTTCTGGCCGAGATTTGTTGGTGTTGGCAGATTTAGGTTTGATAAACATAAATAGTTCTTACAATCGGCCGGTGGTTCTTTTTTTGGCCAAGATTAACAAACAATGCAACGGATAATTTACCGCCGAACCCAGAAGAAATGCACCAAGATCATTCGCTGGCAAAGTCAGGTGAGAAAAATTTTTTGTTAGCTTACGTCAATATCAGGTCGCTAGTTCCTTCTTTTGGCGATATAAAAGACTTAGCTCTCTCGGAGAAAATTCATGTTCTTGCTTTAACGGAAACGTGGTTGTCTGAGGACTGCCCAGATTCTTCCATTAATATAAACGGCTACCACTTGTTTCGAAATGATAGAAAGACTAGAGGAGGTGGAGTGGCGCTCTATGTGGTGAACTCTCTTAAGTGTTTTCAGCTGGAAACAACTGTTATAGATAAAACTGAAAAGGTTGCTAGAGTGGAGTATCTTTGGTGTGAGGTACATGTCAAAGGATTAAAAGTATTAATCAGTGTAATATATAAACCTCCTTTAATAGTTTATAAGAATTTAGAAGCAGTTCTTCTTCTTCTTAAGGTGCCGTATCCATTAATGAATGTTGGCGACTATTCTGGCATACTCGCTACGATCTTGTGCGATTCTAAAAAGTGCGTGGGCATCGAGGTTTATCCAGTCTCTTATGTTCTTCAGCCACGAAAATTTCTTTCTCCCGATGCCTCTCCTTCCTTCGATTTTTCCCTCCATAATCAACTGTAGGAACTGGTACCTGGAATTTCTGAATATATGACCGAGGTATGCGGCCTTTCTTCTTTTTACTGTCTGCAGCAGTTCTCTTTCTATACCCATTCTGTTTAGTACTTCCTCGTTCGTTGCGTGTTCCGTCCACGGAATCTTCAACATTCTTCTCAGCACCCACATTTCAAACCCCTCTAGTCGGTTCATGACATTGGCCTTTATTGTCCATGTCTCTACTCCGTACAACAGTACAGAGTAAATGTAGCATTTTACAAAACGGTACCGTAATGCCAAATTAAGGCTGTTGTTGCTGAGAAGTGCTCTCATATTCATAAATGTTACCCTGGCTTGTTCAATTCTGCTTCGTATCTCTACGTCTGGGTCCAAGTCTTCAGTTAACCAGCTTCCCAGATATCTAAATTTTGATACTTGTTGGATTTTCTTACCGTTCACTGTGATGTTCAGGTTCACATTTGATGTTCTGCTAACCATCATCACCTTCGTTTTGTCTATGTTAATTCTTAGGCCGAGTCGTTCACCTTCGGTAGATATTTTTATGATGAGACGTTGTAGTGCTTCCTGGCTATCCGCTATTATAACTGTGTCGTCAGCATAGCGTAAGTTGTTAACGACCTGTCCGTTAATCTTAATGCCGTCCTCTGTATCTGTCAAGGCTCTTTCGACGATTGCTTCAGAGTATAGGTTAAAAAGTAGGGGGGACAGAACGCAACCCTGTCTCACCCCTCTCTCTATCGGGAATTTCTGTGTAGTTTCATTGCCCACTTTCAACGATGCTGTTTGATTTGCGTACAGGGTCTTTATGAAACGTGCATCGTTCTTATCTATCCTCTTGTCTTGAAGCATTTTGATTAACTCAACGTGTTTGACACAGTCGAACGCCTTTTGATAATCTATGAAACACATGAATACGTCCTTTTGCTGATCTCTGCATTTCTGAAGTAATACGGTCAAGCTGTAGAGTGCTTCTCGTGTGCCAAACCCTTGTCTGACCCCAAACTGGGTAGGACTAATATCCATTTCGCATCTGTTATAAATTCTTGTATGGACTATCTTTAGGAAAAGCTTCAAGACCTGGCTCAGTAAGCTGATCATTCGGTACTGGTCACTATGGTTTGCATTTGGCTTCTTTGGGATCGGAACAAAAATCGACTGGAGCCAGTCCTGCGGTATTTCACCCGTCTCATATATGTTGTTAAATATTTCTGTCAAGGAGTCTAGGTTTTCATCATTTAGCAGCTTTATTATCTCTATATAAACTTCGTCTGGTCCCACTGCCTTTCCCTGCTTGCTTTGTTTAATTGCCTTGAGGACTTCTGATTTTAGTATCTTTGGGGAGGGTTCACCTTCATAGTCTTCTGAGAAATTTCTTTTGTTTTTCTCCGCATATAGTTGCTGTGTGTATTCCTTCCAATGGAGAAGAAGGTCCTTGGGATCGGATATGATTCGGTTGTCCTTCACAATATTGTTCATGTTACAAGACTTTTTTCGGCCTGTAACTTCCTTCACTAATTTATGTGTGTTAAAGTGGTCATGTCTCTCCTCCAGTTCTTCTATTTCTGAGCATTTTTCTTGCATCCATTGTTCCTTGGCTCTACGGATCTCTTTTCGTATTTCCTTGTTGATTTTCTTATACTCAGTCACGTCCCTGTTTTTAAATGGTCTTCGTTTCTCCATAAGTGCTAATATTTCCTCAGTCATCCATTTCTTCCTTTTGTTGATTGGGGGGCCTATTTCGTTGTTTGTGACAGTTACTATGGCCTTCCTAAAGCTGTTCCAGGTGTCTTCTACGCTGCCTGGGCTTTGGTTCAGTGACGAGGTTCCGGCGATTGCCTCGTTTACTTTCTGTTTAATTTTTGTTTGTACTTCAGGTTTCTTTAAGTTGCTTATGTCGATTCTCTTGGTTGTTCTACTCTTAATTTTCTTTAGTTTTATTTTTAGTTTTTCCAGTACAGGGTTATGGTCAGACCCTATATCAGTCCCAGGGTAGGTTCTGACTCCATGTAGGCCATTCTTATATCTTTGACTGATCAGTATGAAGTCTATCTGGTTTCTTATAGGGTGCTCGTTCGTATGCTGAGGTGATTGCCAGGTGTAGAGTCTTCTTGGTGGCAGTTTGAACCATGTGTTTGCAATAACTAGTTTTTCTTCCTGGCAGAACTGAATTAGCATGTCTCCCCTATCATTGCGGTCTCCCAGCCCAAAGTCACCCACTATATCCTCAACACGACCTTGTCCAATCTTGGCGTTGAAGTCACCCATAATTATTAGTCCTTCGTTTTTCTTGACAACTCGCATTAATCCTTTTATTTCTTTATACAGTTGGGTTACCTCATTATTAGGTTTATCTTTCGTCGGTGCATAGATTTGAATTATGTTAAGATCAACCGGATCTGCCCGAACTTGTAGGAGCGCTGTCCTATCTGAATATGCTACAAAGTTTTTTACTGCTTTGTTGGTCTGTCTATTTACTAAGAAGCCTACTCCATTGTAATGGTGCGGGTGGTTGTTTCCTGAGTAATAAGAAGCACTAGAAAACATAAAGTTTGAGTTATCGCCATCATATGATTTCATCTGCTTGCTTGGTGACTTAAATATAAACTTATTAACAGATAATCCAGAGTCTAAATATTTGATATCTCTTGCAAAAATGTTTAATTTAAATCAAGTAATTAATGAACCAACGCGCTTAACAAGAACTAGTGATAGTTTGATTGATGTTATCTTTGTTGACAGGAAGCTTGAGGTTAATACAGTAGGTACTATAGAAATGTTTAATTTGACAGACCATAGGTTAGTGTATGCTAATAATAAACTAGCAGTCCATCAAACAGCAGGAAAAATGGTAACTTTCAGGGATTTTAAACACTTCAACTTGAATGATTTCAATTCTGATATGTTAAATGTCAACTTTAATTTGGTATGTCATGGCACCCCGGACTCCATAGTGGAGGGTTTGACTGTGATACTACATGAAGTATTTGATAAACATGCCCCAACTAAGACTAGTTGTATTAAGCATCCTTACAAGCCTTACATAACTGACACAATCAAAGAAATAATTAAATTAAAAAACAAATCACACAAAGCGTACTTAAAATCTAATACCTGGTTCATAAAAATTTATACCTAGACATTAAGAATTATTTGTCCTTTGCTATAAGGAGCGAGAAGAGGGCATATATGGAGTAAGAATTAAGTAAAGCAAAAAAGGACCCTAAACAAATTTGGTATAATCTCAGGAAGTGGAATATCCATGGGAAGCAGGAATTCGAATTGCCCGCACATATGAAAAATGTCAATGAAATTAGTGACCATTTTGCCAGTGTTTTCTTTAGTAATAATTATCTTCAAGAATGGAAGAACATGAAAAAGTCTCTTTTAATGATATCTCCGAAACTAATGTATTTGAGGCTTTTAGGAAACTGAAATCAAAGTCATCTGGTAGTGATAACATTTCGCATGATATGTTCTTGTTCAGTTTGGAACATATTGTGCCAACGTTAATTAAATTGAATCTATGAACGACTTGCGACCGATCAGTAAGCTATCTATCCTTGCTAAGATGCTTGACATTATTGTGTCAAGCCGCGTGACTGAGTTTCTCGTGAATCGTAACATCCTACCTTTGTTACAGTCAAGCTTTCGAGCTGGCTACAGCACAGCTACTGCACTCAGCGGAGTATACTCTGATGTTTCGAGTTATATGGATCGGTCGTATGTCTGCTGTCTGGTTTTGCTTGACTTTAGTAAGGCCTTTGATACAGTGCTGCATGCAGTGCTTCTGGCTAAACTGAAGTATTATGGTTTTTAGGAACGGGCTTGTAGATGGTTTGCAAGCTATCTTGGGGAGCGACAGCAATTTGTGGAGGTGGACGGCAAAAAGTCGTGAACGGTCTCTGTTACCGGTGGAGTGCCGCAAGGCAGCATACTCGGCCCGCTGTTATTTAATCTGTACACTGCCGATCTGCCGCAACTAATTAAATTCTGCAAAATTTACATGTACGCCGATGATACGCAACTCCTAGATGGGTTCCTCCCTGAGATGGCTTACCAAGCTGTGAGTAATATTAATGCGGATATAGCTGGCATATACGCTTGGTCTTTGGATAATGGCTTAACCTTGAATTTCAAAAAGTGCAAATATTTCATTATTGGCTCAAAAAATATTAGAAGCAAGTTCTTTATGTATAATTTCAGCGTATTACATGTTAATAATTGCATAATGCCCCAAGATGACTGCACCCGTAACTTGGGAGTCTATTTCGATGTCGAAATGAAGTTCGAACTCCATGTAGAAAAAAAGATTACATCTATAATTATCAAGTTAAAAAGTCTGTATCCATATAAGTACTTGTTGCCCAGCGACATAAAGCTTAGATTAATTTAGTCATTACTATTGGCGCAGCTGGAATACTGTAGTGTTGTCTATTATCATTACTTAACTGAGATTTATAAAAATAAAGTTCAGAAGGTACAGAACGCATGTCTAAGATTTGCATATGCAAAAAATAAATTCGACCATATTACACCAGTATACATAGAAAATATAATTTTGAAGTACGATCAGCGAGTTGAAATGCACTTATTTGTACAAAAAATATTAGTAACTGGACTGCATCCATATTTGTATAACTATTTCATACGTAGAGCAGATTGCACTAGTCTTAAGAAATGTAGTTAGTTTGTTAAGATGCGGTTTTGATTTTTGGGTTTTGGGATCAGGGAAGTTATTCAAAATCAGTTATGAACTTGTCGACGTTTGCCATATATTACAGCATCTTCAGATAGATTTTGAGAGTCATCGGCTTTCTAAACATTAAATACAAAGGTCGACAAAAGACGAATGACTATTGGTATCAATAGCGACAGCCACTGGGTTGGTCCCATGATGAGACAACCCAAAAATCAAAACCACATTTGTTTATAGCGCCTTAATACAAATTATATTAAAAAGGTGTCGAGGTGTTACCTAGAGAAACAGAAATATGCTAAACAATATTAATGCCCACAAATTTTTGACACATTTTATAAGGTTTTGCCATCGGCGTTTGATCATCAACGATCGGGTCCACTTCAATCGTGGTACAGTTATACGCGAAAGAAATCCTGAGCACAAAGTGTAGATTACAACTTCAAATTGGAACCTGGATGATTAAGACAGCTAATTGGACAAGTATTCTTGAAAAACATACACTTTTCGCAAAACCCCTAGTAGTAGTAGTAGTAGTAGTGGTAGTAGTAGTAAATATTGGAGGGTGCCAAAGCCTTGCGACTAGGCCTTAGAGGCCCTTTTCACAGTCCTCCGGTCCACCCATCCCTATTCCACCGGGGCTCTCATTCCCTCCACGAGTTGACCCGTCCCTCTAGACCCCGTGGGGGAGATTATCCCGTCCCATTTCAGAGTCGGAAGCTCCGCTCCATGAAGAAAGGCTCCAAGTGCCCTATGGCGCAGTCGACCCCACCTAGGGCACACTCCCAGAAAGTGGTGTGAGGACTCTTGCCCTGGCTCACAGTGAGTGCAGGTGTACTGTCATCCATTCCTAGGAGGTGCATGTGCTTGTTTAGTCTGCAGTGTCCAGTAAGGATTCTTATAAGTTCTCCCAGTCACTGCTGGCTTCTCCCAAGAAGCCACGAGGCCTTGGATCTATTCGGGTTAGGGTAAATTACCTTGGTCTGTCTACATATTCCAGACTGTGTCCAGTTTTTCCTTGTACTCTCCAATGCTCACTTATTCAGAGTGTGAGGGAAGTACCTTTTACTTACTACCAGACATGGCTCTGATCCAGTGAAGTACGCTCGTTCTCTTCGATGCCCCTATGTCCACGAACCCATCCCAAAGTTACCTTTCGGGTGCAGGTGGGTCGCAGAGCCGCCTGGCTCTCGGAGTAAATATAGATGCTCTGCTCTGCTCCCTGTCTGACTTCTGTTCGTGTGGGCAACTCGAGTATTGCAAACACCTCCGCCTGGAAAATCGTCGTGTGGCTTCTCAAGGCAAAGCCCTCGCCTCTTCTTGGCCTGCTGTGAATATCCTGGCTCCTGATGACTGTGTATTAACTATTTTTGATCCGTCTGTATACCATACCTGATTATTCTCAGAAGGTTGCTGAAGTAGTTCTTCCTTGAATTCGTCCCTTGTTGGGATGTTTATTCCAAATGTCTGTTTCAGTCTCAGCAGTAAGGCATTGATTGCTGCTCCCGGTGTGGTTCTGAATGCACCCGTTATGGCTAGACACACTGTTCTCTGGCCAACCTCAGCACTCAGAGTGTCCTGTCAACCGCTGGCCAACAGACCATGGCCTCATAGGTTATCCTCGGTGTGATTACTACAGCTTAGAGCCGGTGCAGGACATGTGGCTTTATACCCCACCTCCTGCCAACTGCCCTGCGTAGTTGCCATGTCAGTGCTGTTGCCGTATTGCATGCCTTTTCCACGGAGCTTTTCCAGGTCAGCCCGCTGTCGATGGTCACCCCCAGTTACTTAGCCTCAGGCTTTAGTAGCAGAAGTTCATCGTACAGCGTGGGTGTTCGTAATCCTGTAGTTTTCCTTCTTTTTGGTGTACAGCACAAGCTCTGTCTTGCTAAGCTTGACTGACAGTCCCGTCTCGGTACACCATTGTTGTATTGTTCTACATGCCCTTTGCATTCGATCACAAACACTGCCAACGAACTTTCCTTGTATCATGGCCAGTCCGTCGTCCGCATACGCTTACTTGTAGCCTCTCCAAAAAACCATCCATTAAGAGACACCATAGTTGAGGGGATAAGCAGCTGCCTTGTAGACAGCCGCCCTCGACCTCGATTTCCCTCCGGTGATCTCCCAGAGAAGCAGTATCCTTACGGTTTCGGGGTACCGATCTGACCCAGCTTACCAACTGTGTTGGGGTTCCCCGGGCACTAAGGGCCTCGCAGATGTTCTTTGTTCTAGATTTGTCGAATTCTCTCTCAATGTCGAAAAAGAGTGCCAACAGCATTTCATTATTCGAGTAAGCCTTCTCTATTTTATGCACTACAGAGTGGAGAGCCGTATCGGTTGACTTTCGCTTGCTGTAGGCATGTTGATCTTTTTGTATGGGATGTCTTCCCAAAATTTTCTCTATACCTAACAATTGTTTTTTCTAATGTTTTCATTTGAAAGGATGTCAAACTTATGGGTGTGACCGATTTAGCGACATTATAGTCACCTTTCCCAGCTTTTGGTATGAAGACCCCGTTGCGTTTCTCTACGTCTGAAAGACGAATCCCAGAGCAACACTCGCCTTGAACACTCTGCTCAGCGACGGGAGAACATTGTCCAGTCCCTCTTGCAGCATTGCTGGGATTACACCGTCTGGTCCCGCTCCCTTAAATGGACGAAATTCTATTTCAGAATCATCTAATGGCTTTGTCTATTCATCTGTTGGCTTCGTTGGCCACTACTTCCCTTGCAAGTTCACGTCTCTCCACGCCTGAAGGACATATCCCAGAGTCACACTCGCCGTGAACGAAAACCCCTGTAACTTTCTTTCGAGAGCCTTAACAAGAAATCTGCCTAAAACGTCCAGAGGTACAATATAAGTTAAAAAGGAATTTAGAATAATTGCTCCTGTCAAAGTTGCAAAGAGGTACATTTTAACATTTTTATCGTACTCTTTTTGCTGCTCTGAAGAGGCGGAGGGGAAAGGCTGAAGAGGCGGAGAAATTAACTATTTAAAAGAGCTACCCTCTCGTAAATTCTACAAGAAACAGGCTTTTGAGGGGTGTGCAAGTTGTTTAAATATATCGTTTAATTTTAATGATCAGTGTAATATCGTCCTTATGTAAACTAACTGGATGGTATAGCAGGTAGAGGACAAACTAACTCTCTATCTTCTATTGCAGAATGCCGACGGTTTCGACCAAAATATACATTTATTTATACACATGTCAATGTAATTATGGAAGTTGAAGCCTATTCCCATGTGTTTTTAGCCTTGAAGAAGACTAAATTTTGGTCGAAACGTCGGCATTCTTCAATAGAAGATAGAGAGTTTTTTTGTCCTCTACTTGCTATAACATCCAGTTAGTTTAAATACCTACTAATAGGTACCTACTTCTTCACTTAACGAGTATACACAATACAGCAGTAGCACACACAGGTTGGCCCGTTCCTTCATTACCTTTAGTAGCGCCTGTAATAGAGCCTCAGAGAACTTGTTTGATCAATGACTCCTTAGTATCTTGGGACTGCTGGTAATAGAAGTAACCTAGGTACCACTGGAAAACTTACACCATATTGAAAGTAGGTTAGGGTAGCTGAAGGTATATAATACAGCTTCTCTTAATCATCTATAATTAAATACATCTGACTCCTTGAAGCTTCTGTAACTTGATAGTTCATGTATCAACTTAGCAAGTATATGTAACATCTTAACTTCCTGAACTTGCTATCAAGTTTTAGATAATATTTAACTTAGTCAAGTTTATTTTATTGTTTTTACTAGACACACACTCTGCAAGCCTGAATAAATTTCGACATTTGTCATTTTCCATCAGATTAGTGTCTTTCAGCCACTTGGTTATCCCGTAAATCAAGAGGTACAAGCCATATCGTCCACCGGGTTGATATAATAATAAGAATTAGTAATTATCCCGACCACTATATCTTTTGCCTAATCTAGCTGGTAGCGTATAAACATCGACCTTCAAACTAGATAGACCCAGTGAGTCAATTATAAATTGTCAGCTTTGCTTACTTCAAACATGCATACGGACCACAGCGGGCGCGCGTCCCGTAGGGAATGAAAAAATGGCCGCCGAGTCGGGTAATTGATGAAAACATGATACATGCACGTTCTTGTGGTACTAAAGATTTATGTCCCACGTTTGTAACTAGAAGTCTTACATATGCCACAATATCTCAGCATAATGATAGAATCTTTAATAAAACACCAAAAAATCGCACAAAACGTTCGCAAGCACTGTCTCAACTTCAAACATAAAGGAAACAAGTTTTTGACGTTTTGTGGTTGACATCAGTTCAATGAGGTTGACACACACATTGAATTGACAGCACTGTTGCCAACCAAAATTAACCGTTGTCAAGACAACGTGGAATCTCCGCTGCAATTTTTTGAAAATTAATCATTATGGAAAAATATTCTTCAAAAGTTAACAAAAAGTGGGCGTGGCACCTCAAAAAAAATGTTCCTTAACCCCCCCCCCCCCCCCTCTTCACCCTTCCTCTTTCACAGAAGGCTAGATCCACCACAGCTTACAGAAATAAGTTAAATCCACCCCCCCCCCTCACTATCACTCGACACGTGACTGTGGGATATTCGTTTACCTCACGTTAAGAAATTATTACAGAGTAACCTGCAGTTACTGATGCTGCCCGAGAAAGTTTTCGAAAAAGCCGTGTGCAATCTGAACTAACCCACTCGGCACTGTATGGGCAAGATCCCTTAAGCGAAGCTTAATTGTAAAAAAATCAAAGTTGCCCCCTGGAAATGACACTTTTGGAGACACCTTGGGATTATCGAAATAAAACTCACTTTTGTACATCAGTGACCCTCTTAGGTAACTATTTTTATCGTGTAGACTTTTCGGTAACGATTGAAATTTGTTATTCGCTTTGAACCCAGAGGATTACGCTCAGACATGTGCGGGGAGCCCGTACAAAGAACTATAATCCAATGATAGTGGGACATAATATTTACTTTTTGCGACCTTCTATAATGTTTTCTAAAGCCGTCTCCGCTGGAAACCATATAATGGGAGTTGGAAATGTATTAGGACTTGTGTGACATGCGATCCGTTGCGACTTTATGGGACGAGCACAACAACTTCTTGGAATGGACGACGTAACGAGAACAAAAACGAGATTATGCGCTTAGTTATGACAAAGAATGAAATCGAGCGTACTTTTGTCGAGTCATTTTTCATTTAGAAATGGCTTTTATTCCACGAAATCTGAACGGGGCTTATAGGTGGATGTGAAAGCACCCAGTCCGGGTGAATACAATTAAAAGTAATGCGATTCTAAGTGCGTAAGCCGCCACTAAAACAAAATGTTGGCTTCATTCGCTAATCTGGTTTTTTTGTACGTGAGGAGATTTTAGTCCATGTGGATTAAGCAAGCGGAATACTTTATTAACGTGGCAACCTGCGCATATAAATTATTTAGCCTAAAACTAAAATTATGCAAATGCAAACATCCCTTTCTCCTATCACCCCCTAATACAAAGTGTGTGGTCACGTCCACGTCCATAAAGTAAAAAAATAACTATTGGAGGGTCCATTTCGAGAGACAGGTAAATCCAACATCCGGAGGGGCTGCATCATCAAAATAACGTGAAGGGTGAAGGGCGCTTCAATATGCAGGTTGTTACATATCGAAACAACTCAACCGAAGAGGGTTTGACAGGCATAATTCGTCCCTGTTTTTTTAGGGCTGAAGGGGAGGATTGAATCTATACATTTTTGGTTTCAGTTTTTGCAATTATTATTATAGAATTCAATTTTTCCAAATGTTGCAGCGAGAGGTTTTTGGCTGACCCTTCCTTAACTTTTTTTTACATGCCCTGGAGTTAAAAAGGCAGCACTTTAATCTCCCCCAGTTTTGCATATTAAATTAATGCACACTGTATTTACCCTCGGGTTATTTAAATCTCCTTGCCTGTGGCGCATACTAAAATACCTAATTGTGTCTGTCTGTTGCCGAAGCTTCAGGCCAAATTACTTTTTCGCATTAAAAGAAAAGTTTCACTTTTGTGTAGGGTGTAGTCGAGTGTTCAATAATTCGTCGGCCACTATCATTCATTGATCTCTGTCTGGCGGTGGCAAATCGTAAACACCAGGTTAAAACGCAAAGCCGCACTAACAAAATAAAAATAAAAGTTCTTTACGACCCTAAAAGACTTCCCAATTAACCAACCAACTCTGCCGGAATTGCCACCACGCTCGGCCTTCGAAGTTTAATATGCAAATCTGCGAACAGCCCTATCTTGTTTGCTAAACAGTCGTTTGTATTAAAGTTTAATACCGCCGAAGGAGGTCAACCGTCACTGGCACAAGTATAGGTTCTCCAGACGTCGTTAGCATAGTCGGGGAACTTCGCGAAGGAGTATGGAGTATGGACAAGCCTTGCCAAATATTGGAGGTGCATATTCTAGAATTTAATAGCCTAAAGTACAGTTAAAAGTTAAATTACTATTAAATAGCTACGTGATTGTAGCTGCTCTACTTATTATTAAATAATCAAGGGCGTATTCACAGGAATGTTCCTTATAAGTTGAACCACTGCCTCCTGCTAACAACAAAGTTCTATATGAAAAACGATCCAGGAAGCAGAGTGAATTGCCGTTATCCAGCATTTCCACTTCACATAGTTCTGTCTGGAGCTGAGCCCTTTAATTTAATCGTATGTTGTGAAGAATAAAAGGTTTCTCGAAGAGAACTACTTCTTAAGTTTAATTTTTATAAATAGGTTAAGTATAGTGTTTTTTATACATAATTAATTCTTATAGTCACTGCTTTGAGGATCGCTGTGGGAATTTTTCGTTAACACGAACACGATCAATACTTGTTGTCATTCTATGCGGAAGGAGCTTTATTTGAAATTCCCAGTTTAAGAAAGAAACCATATCAAATGATTTTACTGTGCATCACAAGAAAGGGTTCTGTGCTATTCTTACTTACAAGATTTTCTGGGGTTTTATAATCTCCTTATTTAAGTTCAAATTGAGAGAGAACACCATACGTCTTAAAATATAGTTTCTAAAGGGTCAAACACTCTTTTTTTACCCATCTAAGGCTTCATTGAATCACCAGGCAAGTGTCCCGTCGGTGTTGATGTCGGTCTCGAACGACATCGAGAGCGAGACAGAGACTACAGTATCGATTTCGAGAGTATCTTGATCTCGATCTCGGTTTTAGTCTGCGGTTTGAGACCGATTCTGCCAGTCGAGAATCTCGAAAGTCTTGGTCTCGAACGAAATCATTCGTTTGCAAGACATTGGGTAACCGGTCAATAAAAGTATGTATATTGATTTTTAGTACAAAAGGCGCCATTCAAGAGAATTAATTCTTCTTTTTACCCATCTAGAGCTGCATTAGATCTCCAGAGAAGTGTCGGTGTCGATGTCGATATCAATTTCGCGACCGAGATCGAGAGTATCTTGATCTCGATCTCGGTTTTGGTGTGCGGTTTGAGACCGACACTGCCAGCCGAGAATTTATTTTGAGGGTCTTGGTCTCGTCGTTTGCAAGATATTGGGTACTATATTAACAGCATTCAAACAGGTCATTAAATTTAACACAGGTATTTAATCATTCTTTGTCTGAGCTTTGGGTTCAGGCTGTCATTACAAAACAGTGATCTCATCTTCCGGAACGTTGATGTGGCCCTGACCAATAAACCCTGCGTTCAAGATTTTGAAATTTATCTCAAAGCTTTTTTTTAATAATTGACCTTTCCCAAACCTTTGACCTAAAATTACATATTGTCGTTGGTTAAAAACCAAGTGAGATAAAATACTGATATGTACACATTAAACAAACTTTGGAGAACTGTATTGATTGTAGACAAGATAAAATAGTAGTTACATTTAAAAATGTAAAGTTACCTGCAATACCTTTTAAACCGTAAATTTGACAATATTGCTGAGGGCACGACGAAGTCCGCCATCACCACCAACGTGTTAAAATTTTTACAGATTTTATCCAAACCGTTTCTTCAATAAGACTGTGAAGGCTTTCACGGCCGCTCAAAATACAATCTTAAAGTGGTTTCCCGGATAGAATATGCAAAAAGGCAATATTTACTAATTGAAAATTGAAAACTTATCTGCTTTCAATATTTCCAAAAATATTGCAGAGGTAAAGAAGGAAACAAACAGAAACAACTACTCCTAGGGCTAATACCCCTAACGGCATTGAATTACACTGTTTGTTTCAAAGTTCATTTATTAAAATTTAATATTTAGAAGACAAGGATATTCTCGTTGTACCAGCAGATAAAGGAAACGCAACAGTATTAGTGTCAACATCGGATTACGAAGGAAAAACTAGGACACTGTTAAATATCACCACCTTCTTCTTCTTACTGTGCCCTGTCAGGTCCCCCTGGCAATCACGATGGCGAGATGATCCCTGTCTTCAGGCACTCTAAACAATTGTTCGACGCTATGTATAACTGTCCATTCCCGGATGTTCTTTAACCAAGAGATTTGTTTTCTTTCAACGCCCCTTCGGCCTTCTATTTTGCCCTTCATTATAAGCTGTAGGATCCGGTAGCGATTTCCTCTGAGAACATGGCGAAGATATGCCAGTTTTTGGCATTTAACCACCCATGCATAAGCCACCCATGGTATTCTTAGCATCCGTCTATGTAACCACATTTCAAATGCTTCTAGATGGCTGATTGTGGCAGCTTTCATTGTCCAGACTTCAGCTCCGTACAACAGCACAGACCCAATATAACATTTATTCATTCTTTGTCTCAGCTTTAGGTTCAGGCTGTCTTCAGGCCCTCTACAAAGGTCACGACATCTTTTTCTACGAGGTGGATATTTTATAGCAATCGCAGCGTTTCTACCAGAGACTAACGAGAGAGGCCATTCAGATCTTTAAACACAACAACAAGTCCAACAGGAAGGCTGAAATTAAGTTTCTAAATGCAGGCTGCAAGCGAGTTCTACGACATACTTCAAGTGCGTCAAAAACCCTGCGTCACCACTACCCCTACCTCAGTCCCTCCACTGCAGCGCGATGGCGCCGGCGGGGGAATAAATGCTACGGAGCTCATCATGTCGATTCACTCGTCGGGAAACACATCGCCCATTGCCTCATTGCTTTTGATAATGCCTGCCGCAGCTGTAGGCAAAACGTCAGGAAGAGATTTCACGGCTTCAAAGGCTGTAAAACACTTTAGATTGCGTTTCGTTGAGTTCACAGACTATTGAAACATTTCCCGATATATGGATATGACACTTTATCAAAGGAAGCAGTGCACGTTCTAGCAGGAATAATGCCTACCCAACTAGCAAACTTGTTTTTTTAGATTTTGGTTAAGCGAAAATTGTACTTTATTAAAATTTTAATAATGATTTTCGAAGTCAAATGTGTTGTATACGCGCTTCCTCTTAGAGAAATATGTTTTTGATTTTTAATTTTGTCTTAAAAACATTTCTACAATAAAATTACAAAATTTTTAAAAAACTGTTATGTTATCATTTTATAAATGCATCTTAGAATAACAGATCATCAACAAAAACAAATTATTTTATAAGAAGTTTATATCAAATAACTATAGACACAACTTTAAAGAAACTATAATGTTACCGTTTCGAGGGCGTTGTTAAAAGGCATTACAAAACAATTTTATTAGAGCAAGGAAAATGATTGTTTAGCTTCTCGTAGCAAATTATTTTTATAAGAAGAAGGTATAAGACAATTTGTTATCAGTTTCTTTACGTGACATTTGGAGGCGTTTATGCCCGTATTATAAACCGAAATTATTTGCTAATAATTACCAGGCTGCAACAAAATACCCTATAAAATTTATACGTAATTGGCTAGTTTTATGCCGTATCCTAAAATTATTAATAAAATTGTTAATGATGTGCTTGGTAGTATAGAGCTTTTTATACGAGCCTAACAAAATAAAATGTGGAAGCATGTCCAAACAAATACGCTACCTACTTTTATTTTCCTCATTGTGCGAATGAGTCTGCAAGGTTAAACATCATTTTATAATTATTGTTTGTCTCTTGTAACCAAAAATACAGAATTTAGAAAGAACTCAAGATCATGGGCAGTTTGCCATAATGTTTCTCATTCATCATTGAGGCAATTGTTTAAGCAAGTAAATCAACGGCTTCCGAATATATTACCCAGAGATCCTAGAACACTTTTAGAAACATGCCAGACTGTTATTTTGACCAAAGTTGGAGATGGTTTTTACTTTTATAGTATTCATTTGCTACTGTCCAAGACTAGGCACAATAAAATATATACATTTTATAAGAGTCTCCAATCGCGCGTAATAGAACTTTCAGGCTCAAACGTATTTTATAGTTACTGGGTCAAGTGCGCTATATAATAAACATGTTTATAAGCATATATTACAAGAAAATGATATGGCCATGATAATCTTTTTAAAATACATATAACACGTAATTGCTATATAGCGCATATTCATTGCGTTTATGGTACTGTTTTATTTTAAAAGAATTGCATTACCACGTTTTCGATGACACAGTTATTTTATTGCTTATAGATTTGGGTTTATTCGTACGTCTACCGTACAATATTTTACAGTACGAATCAGTATAGTGAACAAAAGAATAGGGCCGAATTAAGTGATTAAGTATGGTATTTTTATTAGTTTGTACGGATGATTAAGCATATACGAAGTGTCTTCAACTCACTTGATACCTGAGGGCTGTACGTCGTTCAGATACTACAATCGCGTGCGTTAAAATATCACTTTCTGTACTTGTTACGTAGATTAACTAATTCTTTTGGCTTAACAGAAACTGGGAGAAAATAATGGTGATTAACAATTAACAAAAAAGCATATTTTTGTCGGCAAACTTGCAGAACGGCGAATTGAGATACGGCCATTCCCGAAAATGACGTAAAAAGGCCATAATAAATAATGCAATTTTTATATAAGAATTTACCATATTTTCCGTATGTTTTCGCATCAGTCAGCTACAAAGTTAAATGTTATGCGGTTACCACATAATGATATGTGGTATGCCTTTTACTGGGTTAACCGTTATAGCCTATGGCTTTTGTTTTATTTGGAAGCTATCTAAAAGTAAAAATAATTGAAAAATTAATAAATTACGCCCCTGCTGTGAGCTCTTGGCCTCCATCTTTCTATGATTTTGTAAGGATAATTTTCTAGACAGAATTGTATCAAAAAAGCTGTGCTCAACACAAAATTATATTATAATGAATATTATTAATTTAAAATTAATCAAATATCATTTATTTTGAGGGCACGTTAAAATATTGGTCCATATAAACCCATATATTATCAAAAAAATCTCAGTTAGCAGTTAAAATGTACCAGAGAATGTCCGAATCCTACCATAAACATATAATACATCTCAACAGCCAAGGGTACTCCATTTTGGTCGTGAGTACTATAATGAAGTTCAATAAGTACAGAAAGTTTTGTGTCTGGCAGCAACTAAGGAACAAATATGGATTAAGATTATTTTGTTAGTGATGTGCTTGTAGCAAAACAACTACATAACAGAATTTACAGGATAACTATAAAATAATTCCTATAAGTATTTTATAAGAACAACTCGTATGACAAAACTACATATCATATAGAGAGAATAATGTAACTGTTATAAAATAGTTTCATTAGGGGCTTAGCGGAAGTTTTGTAAGACATTCGTAAACGTTTAATAATATTTTTTTAAGGCTCCCAACAGATCTTATAAAATACTAAACTGCAACTAAATTATTTTATTACATGGGCCCTTTTTAGTGGCACAGATATTATATAAACGTGCTAGAAATGTTTCTGAAAATAATCATATTTTATAAAATTACTCTTGGAAATGTTTTCTCCATTTTATAAAATACCAAACCTGAAAGAACGAAAGAATAAATTTGGCGTCCACCAAGACCCACTAAATAGGAAATTGAGTGTATAAGGCTGATGATTATGAGTAAATGGCAAGAGCGATGGGAAGAAAATCTAAAAGTGGCACAATGGACGAAAAAAATAATACAAACCTTGAAAAAAGAATGGACAAAATGTAAACATAACAAGTCAAATCAATAGTTAACACAGTATCTTACCGGGCATGAAACTTTCAGGTTCCATAAACCATTCCCTTATTATTGATATAAAGTAGGCGTTGGAAATCTGTTTCGCTTTAACATTTTTATCGTATCTTCTCCACATGTGCTGAAAGGAAGAAAAATGAAGATTTCAAAGGTAGTGAGATGTAAAAAATAAATAAGTGTGTAATACATAAAAAGGTTAGGCAAAAAGAACGTTAAAAAGTTACACTTTGGGGTCGTCGACTACGTAGAGCGTACGATATTTCTCTGCATGAGATGGTATTAATACGGCAAAAAAGTCGAGGCTGAATTGGAAAAAATGTGAAAAAGAACTAATGATAATGAACAATGAACATTGACAAATAGTAAACAATAGCAGAAAAGATAATGTCAAAAAAATTGAAGAGGAAAAACAAAACTAAAGACGGTTTTTCACAGCTTACAATGCGAAAAAAACCTATTCTCGACTTGAAAAAATGTCTCATGGTGTTACTAGATGCATGCGGGATGAAAAGAGAGAAATAGCTTTTTTTTCTCGCTTTTGCAGTCGATGTTCTGTTAGCACTGATGCTGCCTCTTAATGTACCATCCCGCTCGTTTTAACTCCATCGGTCCTCTTATTTCAAAAAAAAATCAAGAATCGTTATGATGCCTGCTATATCTCCTTGTTTCGCTATATATCCGCTACATATGTGATTCATAGGCGCTTTTGATTCGCTTGGGATTGTATTTTTTCTACTACTGCCTCGAAAATGAACAAATACGCATTACTAACTACCGTTGAAAATTGCATATTCCAAACAGCAAAGTGCACTTTGCGCACGCTTCCATACATTTTATAATACAAATAATCATTTTTCTACGACTGCCTCGAAAATTAACAAATGCGCTCTACTAACTACTGTTGAAAATCGCGCAAAGTGCACATTGCGCACGTACAGAAGCAAAGACCACTTTGCACACTCCTTGCATGTATTTTATAATACCAATGATAATTTATGAAGCAAAATCGCACTAGTAGAAAATAGTTATTTTCCTAACAAGTACGTAAGGTAACACTTTCGCACCACGCGACTGCCATTGCCCGAACGACGCGAAGCGGAGTTCGGGCAGCAGTCAAGTGCGCGAAAGACACTTTGCGCAAGAATTAGGAACAACATTTTTTCTACAACGGTATAGAAGTCCAGCTGCCACTAATATGGAACATCTTTAGTGATTTTATAAATGATTAAGCTTCACAGTTCTTTTCTGCTACCCCTGTATTGACGGGTGCGCGAAAGACTTTGTCGCACGTTTCCTATGGCAACCAGTAAGTGTTTTTTTAGTTTGCTATGGGCGACGTGCGAGAAAGATAACAATGAAAATATGTGTCAGTTTGCATAATGTCAGTAATGCGCAAATCGTGTCATATTTTGACGGTTGTAGAAAAAGTATAGTGTGCAACAGGTACGAAAATCACTCTTCACACTCTTATGACGTTGTATCACTCGCCTACAGCTCGTGTCAAAACCGTGTGAAAAGTAGAATTTTCGACGGTAGTTGCACAATATACTATTATTGTGTGGTGTTTGAGGTTTACCAAGGAAAAGTGTTTTAAGTCCACAATATTACTTAAACCCGCAGCAAAGCAATATTATGGAGTTTGAGGGTAACCAAAGAAGAAGATTTGTTAATTCCCCAACGATACTTAAACCCAGAGCTCTATTGGAACGAATGTGTCTTCGGTCCTTGTAATCTAAGTTATCTTGCTTAATACTTCACACTCTTGCTTAATAACTCACAGCTTTATTGAAACAAATGAGTTTTGAGCCATTGCAATCTAAGTTCTCTTGCTTAAACCCTAAAATATACTAAAATAACTTCCTAAAATCAGACAAAATTGTATGGCGTTTCAGGTTTACTAAGAAAGAAACGTATTTCAATTCACAATATTTTTTAAATCCATGGCTTTATTGGAACAAATATGTCTTCGATTCTTGCAATCTAAGTTATTTTGCTTAATACTCAATTTAATAAGTGCTCAGTTTACTTAAATCAGAGCAAAATTGGAGTATGAAATTTATCAAGCAAGTACCGTTTTTAGCCCTACAATGTTACTTAAACCAACTCTGTTGAAACGAATGTTCCTGAAAAATACAAAATTCAGATTCGAACACGCCAAGTTGGAATGTAAGTAAATATAAGGAGGCACAGGACTTAAGAGTTCACTTGTCCGTTAAATTTCAGATTTTTGTAAGGGTAACAAAATCCACTGGTCTGAAATCAGCCATATTTCTGCACACCTAATAAGAGTTTTGACATGATTAGAAGTGTTGTACCAACTCTCCATTGATCCTTTTTAGAACGGTTCCCGATCCCTCTGCGCCTGAGCAAACGCGTTACAAATCTTGACTTCATATTTTTTTATTGTCGTGAACTCTCGAACCGTTCTGAGACAGTTTCTTAACTGGATTTTATTCAAAAATTCTGAAGTTTATTTGACAATATTAACGTTAAATGTATTATACATGTACAGAATGTTTGAATAGGCGGGGTTATATCGATAGTAAATGTGGCCAAGGGAAGTTGCTGGAAATTTGTTTCAACTCTCTACCGTTAAGGGGGCGCTTCACTGCCACTATTATAACAGGTTTTTTTTTAACTGATTATGAAAAGTCAATCAAAAATACCATAAGTATAATCTCGTATTCCCTACCAACAACTTTGCTTTTCAACTTTTTTCTCTGCCTTTTCAAATAACGTAGTGGAGGTGGGCTAAACTTTGCTGGAATGAAAATCGAATATCTCAAGAACCTAGAATAATAGAGCATTAGTCTTTGTGTTATTTTAAAGAGCATGTTATACACAATTATGTGTAGATAGAAAAAGACCCACTTTGCTTGATCGTAAGGGCATTCGTAAAGGGCATTTTTTTTCGGGATTTTCTTTCGTTTGTTTTCGAGTTATCTCGAAAAAATTAAATACAACAGTATAGCTTTAGATACACTGTTCTGTAGAAAATTTGATATCCTATAGTAGCGTAAAAACTGCAGGACTCTATCCCCTCTAGTAAAAATATGGAAAAAAACATGATTTGTTTGCAACCAAAAAAGGTTGCAACCAAACTCTATTACCGGTTAAATAAAGTGAAGATTTTTCTAAATAGAGCAGTAATTGTAACAGTACGTAGTTTGGGTAATTCCGGCGAATAGTTTTCAAAAATATGTTTTTCAAATACTGGTTATAAGATAGTTTTGCAACATTTTAATGATTGCTTGTAACCATAGTAAGATGTAAAAAGAAAGGTCAGTTTAAGTTATTTTGTTAGTAATTTATTTAAGGGATGTAAATTAACAGATAAAAATTGGCATTCTGTTGTCAAAAAAATAACAATTAGAATAACATTAGAAATAAGCATTTAAAAAACTATTGTAAAATAAAAGTATTGTACACCTATAGTTAGTCAAAAAACTTTTTAATTTTTCGAGTAAAATAGATCAATTATGTTGTCAGATGTTTCAGACTGATTAAAATTAAATAAAACTTGGAAAAAAGTTAATTGCAAAAATACTTCCAAATTGAGTAAAAACCGCATTTTATTTTTTAATTGTCCCTAAAATAAAAAAAAATCCTTTCTCACTTTTCGAGTTAAGTAGGTCAAGTGGTACTTCATTCTTCGCTGCTCTAGAGTCAGTCATTCAGAGGTGAAGTCATAATTTAAGTAACCGACTCTTAAATGCGAAAATGGCCCAATATGAAAGTTAACTAACAAGAAAATTGAGTAAAAAAACAGCTTTTACAGCTGAAATCAAAGCGACACCTCATTTTTAGAAAAACTAAGTAAAAATACACATTCTGACGCTGCAGAATCATGAGCATAATCTAAACTAAACTAACAGGGATATTGAATCTTCTGAACAGAAAAAAAACTAGAGACTTAAAGATATGATGAATATAGATATTTTGCAAACTGCAAACAATTTTCTTCTTTCTATTGATTTCAAAGATGGATAAAAAGTTGATAAATGTTTTTTTATTGAGAGAGGCCTTTCGCTTCATAAGCAATGCTCCAAAAAATTGATGACACCATAAGGTTGATGGACTAGAAAACTCTAGTTCGTCGGGTTATCATCAAAACTGAAAACTAATTTCGTTTTTTTCGGAAAAACAGAAAATGTTCGATATGAATCCCATTCCTAGCTGTATTAATAATTACTCAAATTCACAAAAATTTCAAACTTCTTTAAATCCCCATTGGATATCCAAGTATAGATATTCGAAAAGATAAGATGTTGGGCCAGAAAACTCTAAAAGGTTGATGGACTAGAAAACTCCAGTTAGTCAAGTTATCATCAAAACTGAAATATGCTTTCGTTTTTTTGGGGAAAACAGAAAACTTAGAACGTTATGGGTAAAAAGCTTACTGGGTAATTAAGAAACACGCATATTTTTTGTCCCTGTTTGGAGCAGCAGATTCCAATAAATATCAGTTTTACAATTAGGCAATCTCAGTGAGTATTTTAAAGGGGTGATAGATAATTCAGATCTGATAATGTAATTGAGTTACTGAACTCAAAGCATTTGAAACTGAGGTATCTCTTGGCCAGGTTATCATCAAAACTTGAAAAGTTTTTTTGGGCAAGAAGATAGGAAAAGCAGTAATTTCAAAATTATACAGAAAGATCTCAAACTTTGTTTCTCAAACTTACTGGAAAATTGAGCAATGCACACATTTTTTGTTACTGTTTTGCCTGTCGAGCCCAATAAATATCAGTTTTTGATTATAAATTAGCAATATAAGTGACTATCTCAGGAGCGGGTGAGGGTAATTAGAATCTGAAAGTTTCATTGAGTTTCTGAGTTCAAAGCATCTGAAAATGAAGCGTCACTTGACCAGGTTACTATAGAAACTAAAGTAGTTTTTCTAAAAAAAAAAGAAATATGATTGCTTGAAGATTGTTGAAGTTGCAGGATTACTACCATAAAACCAATTTTTTTTTCTAATTTGCGTTCAGAAACGAATTCTCAAAATTATGCAAACAAATTACTATTTAAGAAAATCTTAACTGCAGACTTTTATTAATATTTCGGATTATATAAAACACAGCTGCAGCAGAGCTATACTATTATATTTAATATTTACGAAATAACTCGGAAAGAAGCGAGAATTGTCACTAGAGGCGAACAACCACCTCTAGTGACAAGCAAAACGTACTTAGTCATTTTTCAGCCGCAAGTAGTAGTGAAAAATATGCTCTTTAAAATCTTACTATTCCCGGTTCTTGAGATATTCGATTTTTACCCGAATAAAGTTCACCCCCACCATGATATTTGCAAAGATAGAAAAAAAAGTTAAAGGGCAAAATTGTTCGTAGGGAGTGGGATATTACGTCTGTGTTGTTTTTGATATAGGAAAATTTTGGACTTATATGAAATTTGCTATAATAGTGGTGGTAAAAACTTTGTTTATCATATGTAAAATGGATGAAAGGGAAAGTAAAGTAATTAAAGGTAGGTCTAAAATAAATGTCTGTACCTTTTACCTGATCGATTATTGTCAAAAGATAGAATATGTCAAACATGTTTGTCAAAAGTTTTAACTCAAAAAACTTCGAAAACCATACTATTAATATTGCTCCACAACGTTACAGTCAGCAAGCACAGCTATTAATTCTAAATGTACGTTTTGGCGTTCTTGGAGATGGAGAAGATTCAGGTAACAAATGGTGTTCCAATCGATTGTGGGAACGTATTACAAACAGCCTCAAATGCGTTGAAAAATGGGAAAACTACGTTGAAATGAATGAATAAACGTAGTTTTCAGATATAGGACAAGGATATTTTGATATGAAGATAATTTGATAACAGGACAAGGATAATTTGGCTAATAAGTCTATGAAGCAAAAAGTAAATAAAACCAAAATAACCGATTTTATGAAGAACAAAATTCGAGACATTATTTACCGTATGTTGGCAAGAAATGAATATGTAACCATTACAAACTTTCGAAGACAACTCCTAAGGTAAAACCCGGTGAGTTCCAAACTTACCTCCAAGATATTTAATTATTATGGATAACGCTTCTTACAACTACGGCCTTTATGAGGGAATTACAAATAAATCCCGACCAAAATATAAATTAATTGATTGGCTATGAAAGACAAAATTCGGGCTATTCGTTACCACAAAAGAAATTTGAATTGGACGAGTATGTGAAACCTTCTGGACATAAAATACTACGTTTTCCACCTTACAGTTGTCAGTATAACGCTATAGAAATGTGGTCGCAATGTAAAACGATTTATGATCAACAAATTGAACGTTCAAAAGGGACTGTAGAGAAAGTGCTGGTTACGTGAAGCAATGTTGTAGAACAAGTCACAGCAGGGGACAATTGGAAAAAATGTGTTGAGCATGTGAACAAAGTCATCAAGGATGGGAGGCAATGAAAACTATTGTCTGCTCGGATGTTGCTCAACTTATAATTTCGCCAGAGAACCATTCCGATGATTCCGATTCCGAGTTTGATACTGCGGAGGATGGCTCGGAGGAAGAAGAGATTTAGTAGAGAGTATTTTACTTACCTACCTTAGTAACTACTTGCATTCTCAATTATTTCCTTCTCAATTCTTTTACTTTCTACTTTAATAACTAATTCGTCAAGAACTTACTAAATCATGTTCATTGCAAACATAACTTACATAATGTCTCAAATTTTGTTCTTCATAAAATCGGTTTTTTAGTTTTATTTAATTTTTGCTTCATAGCTTTGTTATCCAAATAGGTATTCTGTCCGAGTTAATATCACGTTTTTTAATTAGTTTTAGTGTAGCTTTTCTTCCACTTTTCAAGGCAGTTGGGGCTATTTGTATAACACGTTCTCCACCTCTAAGGACCTAATTGAATTAGTTTGTAAAATATATATGGTTGTAAGTTTAGTTTAAATATAAATATAAATAATTTTATTTAATTATAAATAGAGAGTTAGTTACTCACATTAACTTCATAATTGTTCAGTTTAGTATAATATTCACGCCGATAAACCCGGCAGGGTTGCCTGAGCCGAGTTTATTAAGAATTTTGTATTATAAATTAAGTAAAGGTGTGCGTACACTTTTACTTAATTAATTAGCTAAGATTTTTCCTCGATTCAAGAGGAAATTAGAAAACTCATGCGTTATCAAGATGGCTTTTTACATTATTATATTATGTAAATAGGGAATTTTGATCATCCATAATTCTGAAATCATAAAGACACTAAAAAGTGGCAGTTCTTTTAGTGTCTTTATGAAGCTACGCAAATTTAATAGTTGATTGTGCTTGCGGTCTTATGTTTGGCAGCTTTCGTCTTGTGTTAGTTATGTTATGATAATAGGTATGTTAAACTCTGCGATGTACGTAATTTTGATACCTTTTGACGTCAGGCCCAAGTTGTAAAATTACGACTTTAATTTACATCCAATAAAACATATTACACTGGAAACAACCCCAAGGGGATTGGACACAAACCCACACTCGAAAAACAAACTGTCGCGCCCTTTATAGGAAGTTTCCACGTAGAGTAAATATTATGGAAGGAAACATGAAATATCCTCGTATCGATTTTGCAATTAAAGGGAGGCCCTACGAAACCATCCTTCAAAGGCAATATGACGTCGTCGCTCGGGGGCCTGATAAAAAATAGATCAACTTCACTCTGGCATGCATCTAATTCGAAAGCTTATAATTTCCGGGAGGCCATATACGTGAAGAGTCCTGTCAAGGGACGATTGAGGGGCGGGCCTGTTGGAACTCCCTTGAAGAAGTTAGATGCCTATCGGGGCATAACTAATTCAATCGTATTTTGATTGCATGTGTCTATTGCTAATTAGGAAGGTAATTAATTTTTTTTCAATGAATTATTGACTAGCAGCATACGTAGTATTATTAGAAATTTTAAGGCACTGGTAATAATTTTTCCTCGTTTTTTGGGCTTGCCAGGTAACTTGACACTATTGAACCTTTGCTATGACGGCAGACAACTGATACTTTGAGAAAGCAAACTATAGATTTTATGGAAAGATTGCATTACTTGTGGTCGTTTCATCTTTAATGGATGTGGCGTTATGTCTGAAGTGGAATATAAAGGGCGACACAAAAGAAAAACGATGAACGACAGATGGTAGGTATCTACGGATTCAATGCATATCACGACACAATACATATCGGACTTTGAAGTGTGATGTTTCGGATTTCGTGAGTAAATTTATGTACTTGTTTTATTTTAGTTTTAGCAGCATATGCGCGAGCTTTTGCGACATTTTTGGAAATAGTTAGTTTTGGAAATTAGTTTTGGAAATAGGGCTACAGATGTTTTCATTGCACAAAAAAAGCTGGTACGATCGATATTTGGTCTTCATTCTAGAATTAGTTATAAGCAATATTTTGGAAAGCTAAATGTATTAACTGTGCCCTTCCTGTATGTTCTTACTTTAGTGATGTTTGTGGATAGGAATTCGGTGGTGTTCAGCAAAAATGATGAGAACCATGCACCGGACATGTTAATAAATACCAGAAGTGGGAGGGATCTAGCAACTTCTCAACACAAGTCAGTTTTCTTCCAGAAGGGTCCCTACTATCGTGCAGTCAAAGTTTATCGGTGGCTGCCAAGGTCAATAACAAATATCAATAACCCGGTCCAATTCAGAAAAAAAGTAGTATCATATTTGAAGGATAAGCACTTGTATACATTTGATACTGATTAAAGGAATATAATATATTAAGTAATTACAACAAGAATCCAAATGTGCCTATTAAGTAAGTGTAAGATATTATTATGTACTACAAAAATGTATTGAAAACTCTTTTTTGTGACGTTGACTTGTAGTATGTTTACTATTTTGTTGGCAATAAATCTTGATTGATTGATTGATTGATCTAGAAGGCTTTAAATTGTTGACAGAAAACGATGACAATCAAAGTAAATAAACTTTTGTTTCTTCATATTTTTCTTTTGACATAAAGTCTACAACTCATTAGGTAACGTCTTGTTTTCTTAGTAAAGGTCTATTTTTTTCATTATTATCATACTCAAAGAATATTGAGGCTAATGACAGGCTTCTATAAAAGCCAATTAATAACATTAGTTGGTCGCACATGTTTTAGGTGACCATGAATCCAGTGTGCAAATTGGGACCAAAAGGTAAAAATGCTGCGCTTTTAGTGTAGCAGTGCAAAAACTGCCTGCGTATCTCAGCCGATAATTGACTCTGACGAACGTTTTCAGTATCTCTTTTAATTAGTTTCAGCATGACCGTTCCGGTAATTGGCACTGACAGGTCATCTTGATGCACCTCTTCCGTTGTCGAAATGGATGATGCAGTCGGAGTCGTTGACGTTTTCAATTATTGCTCTTTCTCCGAGGTCTATATGGAGTTCCCCTAATATACTGACATATCATATTATTACAAAATCTATTAATTTTGTTATACTGACTATTTTAAGTCACTTTTTTGCTCGTTAAGATCATGTGTAAAACCTATATTTTTACTTAAGTATTCTTTATATATTTCAATATTTTTCTATTTTTATAAACTTAATTACTACTTTTATGTTCCCATTAATTCGCTTATAATCAATATACATACAACTTTTGCTTACTCTAGCTGTTTTAATAACCTAATTCAGTCAGGCCCACGTCTCAAGATAATTAAATACTGGTTAAAGTGAAATGGTAAAACTGGAGACCAAAGTCGATAAGAGGAATAAGGGACACATGCCTAGAATACAGAGGGGGCTCTGGAATGTAGGAGGGAAGAGAGGGTGAATGTTGGATGTGTGCGAGATTAAGCGAAAAAGAGGAGAATGGTGCCGGCATCGAAAGGGAGTGGTTCCGTGAAAGTAGCGGTGTGTGATAAGTAGTTGGGGGCCCTACCGAAGGGGGGTGTTAAGTTGGTAAGACCTAGGCAAAGTTGTTTTTGTTGTTGATAATGTATATGCATATACTGATGAGGAAAAACCCCGGCGACACCCCGAGGGGTGGGGATAGTACTATGCTTCTGGGGTTGCCGATACATAAGAGTTTTGGGGGTATCTCTTATGCTCCCCAGTCGACACTAGCGGGTATGTAGTGTCAGCCTGATGACCGTACCTGCTGGTTAGAGATACTCACTGCTTAGCGGCTTCTGAGTTCTCGGGTGCGAGCCTCAACTCGTTTACTAATCAATTTTAGGGGGGGCACTAGCTAGTTGTCGAAGATCAGAAGGTAACAAAGTAATTGGTGACTTATGTTGAGAGCATTTATATTATTTATTTTTACATTTCCCTGGTCCATGTTACGAGTGTATATTAGTACTAGACGGTACATGGATTGATGGAGTTAGTAGGGCAAGAGAGGCCCGACGCGGGGGTGCTTCGGACCCCCTGTGAGTAGTATGATTTATTGTTATTTTGATGCAGAACAGTAACTGTTTCATTATTTTCATGTGCATATTTCCCGAGCCTTCTCTATCGACGTCTTTATTTGAATTATACTAAAACCACCGATTGATGGCATCGTTATGACCCACAGAAGCATCAAAAAGTAAGTTTATCGTGTTTGTTATGATTTTTATTGAAATCACTTGCTGTTTATACTATTAATCGGTCACATGCTCCCGGGCTAAAATAGCCAGAAAAGACCGAACTTTACACATGTTTCGCCTTTGGCTCTAATTGGACAAGAGTCGTTACCCTAAAGCTGGCAAAAATGGAAAGCTGCGCATTAATTTCTGAATTCAATTAACATTCGGCCGTTAGAACGAGCGTCTCTTGTTTCATTTCCATTAAAACGTAATAATTATTTGAAATATGTTGCCGCCCTATTTTAAGCGCATATTTTACTAATGGCAATTTCTATTCAGTTTATGCGAAGTTTGGAGGCTATTTCGTTTAATCTATTTTAAATGAATTCGGTTCCGATAATAATTTACTGTGCAATTTTCGCATGTATAGATTTTGATAAATAAATATGCGCTAATGCAGCTGCAAATGCATTTTATGTACCGAGTGCCTGGGAAAACCTATTCATCCAGCACTATATAACAAAATACTTTTAGTTTTGTTTATCTCATATTTCAGAAATTTGATCCGCAACCCTCCTTAGTTTTTCTTGCAGCAATTTAAACATCCAAGAGGAAATGGATCGAGCACTTAAGTTTGGGGTGTTTACACTTGGGTGAGTCGAAATTATAAACACATTAGGAGAATATTTTTCTTACAACTCGTTAGCTGCAGCTTCAAAGCCATAACAAGTATCGTAGGGTGTTAAAATAGTCCGACATATATTTGCGTATTAAGGTCGAAGTGTGCTGAAACATACTAACTTTTCTCGGTCGATTATTCAAAATGTCCTCCCGGCTGGTACTGCCATTAACTTAAAACAGGCGTGTTCTTAAGAGAATTATTTATTGCCGAGGAAATCTTCAGACATACAAAACTAAAACCTAATAATTCATTTCAAAGTGTAAGCTTTATTTATGAGCCGGGCAAGTTTAATTTGAATTTAGCATTTCTGGGCGGTTTTTAATTTAAAAATTCTCCCTGTGGTGTCATAACACCGGATGTCGTCGCTTCTTAAATTTCACTTGATAACCTGCAGGTTTTAATTTTTATCGCATGACTTGCTGATGCACGCCCGAAAACCGTTTCCGGGGGAATAGCCCATTAGCCATTTCACACTTGGCGTTTCAATTTGGCAAATTCAATCGCTAATAGTTGCGATAAAATAATCCTAATGACGATATATGCGGCCGTGGGGTAGAATAATGAGTCTTTTTATTGCGTTTTTGCATTAGGGAGAGCCATTACCCGGGCTATCGTTAGGTCGTTCATCTAGCATTATTACTAATACCGTGTAGCACAATGGCACAGATGTGTGCTTCTGTATTACCAAGTACGTGTTTCAGTTATTATAGATTTATATTACTGCATTTTGGAGTAAACAATGGTTTAGAGAAGATGCTGTCCCGTTACCCGATGAAGAAGTTTGTTGTTCAGCTAACAACGTGCTTACAAGAATCAAAATCAAACGGAAAAGTACTTGTAAGACTGTGAAGTCTATCACGGCCGGTCAAATTACAATCTAAAGTGTTTTCCGAAGATCGCCGAAACCCCACGCTAACACTACCCCCACCCCAGAGCTCTCCACAGTTGAATCAGTCAATGTCGGGAAGCATGGGAGATCACTTCGCCCATTGCGTCATCGCCTCTGATAATGTCTGAATGTGGGACCGCCAGTACTGGTTCCTGGCCCACAAAAGATATGAGGCTCAAAGCCTGAGTTATGAGCTCGTTCATAACGGAATTGGCAAAGACTGGGCTCTCAGGGCAACTAGCTTGGCTGAGTCATCTGTTGGTTGATTTCACACATCGCTACATCTAAAAATGATACGTTAAGTAAGAAATATTTCATTGTAATCACAAAAAAAAAAAATCGGGAATTGGGCTGTAAGCTGCACAAAATCTTACCAAACATCCCAAAAGGCATACACTCAAATGATTTATGAAATGAATATTTCAAAGGTAACGGAAAAAATAAGGGAATGATTTATTTGTACTAAAACAGTTAAGTTATATGATGGTGTATATCCGTCTAACAATAGGACTCATGAAAGGGCCTGGCTTATGAGTGTTGCCCTATTTTATAAATCAAAAGATCTTGCCACGCTTCTTTTAAGGGAAGGTGGGCAAAAAAAGGTGATAAAGTAGAAAAAAGAAAAAGGGATTGTCTCACCGATGTCCCGGTTCCAGGTGTTGACAATGAAGACCGAATAACTATCTATTGCACCGCTCTTTCAATAAGCGGGTGGAAAAACTGAAGAAACTGAAAAGTAACTTGTGGAGATGCTGAAAAAAAGGTACTTTTGGGTTTCTAAAAGTAGTGATTAAAGCAGGTAACTATCGATGAAAGAGTGTTTTTCAAATTAGAGTCTAGGCTGATATCCTGCTAAACTTCGACTCCCATCTGTATATATTAAGATTTTGAGCTAAATTTTATAATACATTAACTGGCTAACTGATAAAATTATGATAAAATTAAGTTAGTTAGGACTTTATATAAGCCTATTGTTAACACCAGTTTCTAGTAACACTGAAAGGCGTCACAATTCGATTTTGCTTGAACTGACCGAGTGACGGGCAACAACATCGACATTTTCATTCATAAAAATTAGTTTACTTACTCCTTGATCGCCTAAACTTAAACTTTCTTTATTCATTTGTATCATTTGGACTTTCTATGGCTTATACTTACACGTTTGAGCGACTCACAAAAATAGTACTGCAAGGCCTGAAAGTCATCCAAGTACCCAAATTAGATCCTGGAAACGATACCTAATATACTTAGATGAATGACAAATAAATTGTATTAAATGTAGGAAAAAAATCAATTTTGAACTAAGGAAACACTGAAGAAGAAATAGGTACCTTCTCTCATATTCACTAAATTCTTTCGAGTCGAATGAATATCGACCTCAAGAAAATGGTACTCCTGAGGAACTGAATACTACTTATAAACAAATGTTAGGTGACAGAGTTTCTTTGAATTGTGCTGTTCCTGAAAAGGTTTTTTTTTTGTTCAAGGCATATATGTCTGAGTACATGATAGACAGCCTTATGATAGAACGTTTGCTTTAACCACAACCCAAGCGTTAACTCGAAATTTAACATTATTTCTGTTATAATTTACATGTACCTTACTTTACAACAGCCCTGTTAGCCTAACATAACATCTGTGTAAAGTTAACGGTTAAGTAATAGTTATTTTCCTAACAAGTGCGGAAAGTGATACTTTTTACCGCATGCGACTGCAGTTGATGAAGTCGATTGCGGAAAAGATACTTTCCACAAGTGTTAGGAACAATATTTTTTCTACGAGTAAGGACAACTATTACAACTATCAGTAAAACTTCAGTTTGGAGTTAAAACACCAGACACGGCATTGCTTATCTGTCAGGTAAACAATGCAATGTACATCATATCTGGTATTTTAGCTTCAAACTGAGGTTTTACTGATAGTTGTAAAAGTCGTCCTAAAACTCTGTCAATATATTGGTATTTATTGCCTGCGCGATTAATGATATTTGCTTACTTTTATCGCAAATAGCAATAATTAAAGAAATCAATCTTTTCATTTAAAAAATGTTGAGATCGATATCCTGCCTTTTTTTGCAAAACTAAAATTAAAGATGAATATGATTGCGTCCCAGAGAGATATATGTGGATGTAAATTGGCGGATTGGGACAAGGCAGCAATAAGTACTACAACATCTTCGCCGACGTTTCGTTTAATTTTGCATTAAACTTCATCAGTGCCATGAATGACAATAAATAGAACATTAGAGCTAATATTAAATTATTTGAATGGCATAGAAACCTCGAGATCATCATGTACAGGGTATCCCATTTTCGGCACTTTTGCGGGGTATCTCCCTGATTTTTAAAGATAGAGGGTTGCGGTTTTCTCGACAGTGTGCTACTTTTTTGTGAAACTAAAGATGGCGCCAGCAGAATTTTTATAGCCCTTTTGGTTTTTGAGATACAGGGTGGAATTGAAAAGTATCGCTTTTGAGGCACCCCCCGCATCACAGTTATCTTTAAACTTATCCAAGAAGTTAAAACGCAATCTTAAATAATTTTTTCCGTAGAATCCAATGGCGTAGTCAGTTCTTTCCTAGCAACTTCAGTTTTTGAGTTACGAAGCAAATATATGTTTTTTTAAATGGAACACTCTGTATATTATTTTTCTAGTTTATTAGTCATAATGTGGGCTTTCCAAAAATATATAATTGTATGCAAATATTTTCAAAACAAAGCTCAGAATTTAAGATTTTCTTAAATTTTTATTTTTGTCCAATTCGTAAGTAGTAGGCTATGGCTAAAATATTATTAGGAACAAAATCGATGTAAGTAATAATTATTCTAATTTATAACATCTTCAAATTTAATACAAAAAATCTTTTTTAAATCTCAGTATCTCAGTTATTAGTTATTTATTACAGCATTCAACATAATTAAGTAAACAGTTTTTAAAGGTGGTTTTCAAAATGACGGCCATTTTCCTGTATGCAAAATTGGCACATTTTCGTTATTCTTCTAATCGCGTTAAAAAGAATCATAGGCCTTCTTTGCAAATTTTGGAAAGTTAAATTGATTGCCGCAAGAAGCTCCGATCGAGACTGATACTGTGTTTTATAGACTTCATTTTGCATAAAACCCCATAAAAAAAAATCCAAAATTGAAAGATCGGGAGATCGAGGGGGCCACCTTACAGGTCCGTAGGTACCAATCCACCTTTGAGGAAAGTTATCGTCTAAAAATTCCCTTAAAAGGGCAGAGTTGTGGCTTGGGGCACCATCTTGTTGAAAAAAAACGGCATTATAAAGGGCCAAGGGAACATTTTCCATCAGTTCTGGAATAACTTCCTCAAGAATTTCTCGGTAACGATGCGCTGTCAGACCTCCTTCAATAATTCTGTAGACTATGCGTCTTCCAAAAATGAAACACGAGACTCCAACCCCAAAACGTCCTTGTTGTGCCCTCTCAAAAGTTAAATGGTGATTTTCTGTGGACCAATGTCTAGTATTATGGCGATTAAAAATTGCCGCACTTGAAAAATAACATTCATCGGACCAAATAACGAGTCTGCCAAAAGATTCATCAGTATGGATTTGTTGTAAATACCATTGGCAAAACAACATTCTGCGCTCGGCATCGCCAGGGTGTAAACGTTGAACTATGTGGAATTTATAGGGGTGATACCTATATTTTTTCAAAATTCTCTGAGCATCAGACTTGGATACACCAGTTGCTTCCTCTATATGCTTGCAAGAAGATGAAGGCTTTGCTTCTACATAACCCAATACGTTTATCTCTTTTCTCTCTCTATCTTGTTTGGAGTATGAATTAGGCCTGGGCTGGACAAATGATCCGTGCTCTACTAGATTTGATTTAATTCGGGCAAATATGTCTGGGAAAGGTTGCCTTCTCTCTGGATATCTAATAATAGCAAAAACGACCCCTAAGATGGTATCCTAACCATAGCGTGCAAAATACTTTACCTTTGGAAATATACTTCCGAAGCTTCTTGGGGATTTTCATTAGATTGTATAAAACAAACCAACATATCATACTTCTCATAATTTTCGTAAACCGCCATTATTGTAACAAAATTAATTTAATTAGCAGCTAAATAGTAAAATAGAAACACCAAAACAACAAGCATATTACTAATAAAAACAAAGAGTGACAAAACCACAAAGTTTTTGACATATTGCCTTTTGTTTCAAATAAGCTAGCCATCTAGCCATAGCCTACTACCAACGAATTGGACAAAAATGAAAATTTAAGAAAATCTTAAATTCTGAGCTTCGTTTTGAAAACAATTGCATACAATTATATATTTTTGGAAATCCCACATTATGACTAATAAAATAAAAAGATAATATACGGGGTGTTCCATTTAAAAAAAAACATATATTTGCTTCGTAACTCAAAAACTGAAGTTGCTATGAAAGAACTAACAACGCCACTGGATTCCACGGAAAAAATTGTTTAAGAATGCGTTTTAACTTCTTCGATAAGTTTAAACATAACTGTAATACGGGGGGTGCCTCAAAAGCGATACTTTTCAATTCCACCCTGTATCTCAAAAACCAAAAGGGCTATAAAAATTCTGCTGGCGCCATCTTTAGTTTCACAAAAAAGTAGCACACTGTCGAGAAAACCGCAGCCCTCTATCTTTAAAAATCAGGGAGATACCCCGCAAAAGTGCCGAAAATGGGATACCCTGTACGTTGCCCGTAGTCTTAAATATAAACATTATTAGAGCATGCGAGGTTTAAACGTTATTAAAATGAACCAGTGGTGATTGTAAACTTTTATCCCACTGGTCCATGTTAATAACGTTTAAACCTCGCATGGTCCAATAATGTTTATATTTAAGCCTACAGGCAACGTACATGATGATCTCGAGGTTTGTATGCCATTCAAATAATTTAATATTAGCTCTAATATTCTTATTATTGTTATTCATAGCCCTGATGAAGTTTAAAGTAAAATTAAACGAAACGTCGGCGAAGAGGTTGTAGCACTTATTGCTGCGTTGTCCCAATCCGCCAATTTACATCCACTAAAATTAAAGATGCAGTACAGATATAAGTAAGGTATACCAGGCACCTAATGCCACCATTCCTGACAACTATAAATTATGGTAGTTTTTCTGGTTCTTATTACGCTCTTCCATACCAACCATAATTACCAAGGTTATTTAAAGCAAAATAGCAGCCATTTGAGATATTTCGGCACTAGTGCGAAAAAGTACATCTTCCCGCGATCAAATGCGTGCGGAAAAGTAAAATTTCGCGCACGCGAGTAGAAAAACGTTCTATCATAAGGCTGATTAGAACTTATAAATGACCGAAAAGTATAAAAATTCTTTCGAAAAAGAAGCCTTGTGTTTGTTGAGGTGGATATGCAGTACTTTCCAAATTTCAAACCAATAAATCAGAATTATTCTAGCACACGTGCGTTTTTTTCAGTTCCAGTCTTCCTGGTTACGCTAGTTTAGTCACACTTTTTACGTTTAGATTAGGCTAGCTCAGGTTAGTTCAGTTCTACACTTTATATTAAGAGTAGAGAATAATACAAGAACTGGGTCGTGAGGGCCCGCTTTTCTTTTCATTTTTAGAACAGTTTAACTTTCGGTTAGTTCAGGTTAGTTCCGGTTAGTTCAACTTTCGTTCACTTCCGTTCTAGTTTTCCTGGTTAGGTTAGTTCAGTTACACTTACGAACTGCGAGGACTGCGTAATGATTCTGCTGGATGTGAGAAATGCTTTTAACTCTGCTCTATGGTATAAATTCATCGAATCCCTAGAAAAGAAAAGAGTTAATACTTACCTGATCAACATTGTCAAGAGCTACCTCTCAGATAGGTATATATACGTCCTATGGGGAAGAATGTTGGGTATCTTGCGAGGTAAGGGTCGGTACTTGTACCCCAAGGGTCGGTAGTTGGACTCACCCTATGATGAGATTCTCCCTTTTCTATGACGAGATTCTAAATCTGAAAGTGGAGTGCAGCGTCAAATTGATTGCATAGGCTGATGACATGGCTATTATCGTCAAGGAAGAAACTGCAAGAGGTCTAGAGAGAGAGAGAGAGAGAGAGAGAGAGAGAGAGAGAGAGAGATAGAGAGAAATGTTCTCATGCGTTTTCGAAGGTGGTATCTGGTCTGGAACAATTGGGACTGACGGTGGCTTCGCAAAAAAACTGAAGTTGTGCTTCTTCTGAGCAAAAGAAGTATTAAAGAAATAAATGTGGTTATAGAGGAGTACGCTGTTACAAGCTGCTCGTCATCCAAATACCACTCATATCACAGCGACGGCGACGGTGGAAAAAGCATAAAACATATTGAGCATAATGGCCAGAATAATGCCTTGAGTGGCAAAACCAAGGGCGATGAAGAGAAGGCTGATCAGTAATGTGGTCCTGTACACAGTCTTGTGTGGTGTCTCAACTTGGAGCGAAGTACTGAGATGCAAAAAATATTAAACTCTTATGGAATGAATTACTCGAAGACTTAGTCTCTTGATGACGGCTGCGTGCCGCACTGCACCGGCGAGGGTGGTCCAGGTGGTCGTGGCGTTCCCGCCTAAAAAGTTATTGGTGAACGAAAGGTTGGCGGTGCTACGGGAGGGAGAGAGCTTTAAGCCCCAAGTAGCAACTGAGTGAGCTACGCTCTGCATGGCAAGGATTGTGGGATCAGTATTATAAATGGGCAAAAGTGTTCATTAAGGACATAAGCCAATGAACAACCAGAAAATGGGGAGACATCAGCTACTTCGTGACACAGGCTGTCAGGGGGGCACGGAGTGTTCGGTTTCGGTTCCTACCTGCACAGGATTGGTAAGACCACAATTTTCAAAAACACTCACCTTTCTACCTTGATATAGATTTCAGAGACGTGCTAAAATTTACTTATAATTTTATTTTATTATAAAGGTACCCTAAACTTAACCTATTTGTGTAACCCGCTGACCAGGCTTATATACTCCTATATTGCTAGATTCGAAAAAAATTTTTTAATGGATAAGTTATGAAATTTTTGTTTTACTGACAGAAATCTAGCAAACTAGACAGCGCGGTGATGCACATGCTGCAGGGCATTGCGATGATAAAATGCAAGGATGAGAAGAGACAAAACTAGGAAGAAAGATGTTAGAAAAAAAATAGCGACCCGATGTAATGCCTACCGGCGGTTCCGGGAAGGCCGGGTCTATATATCTGGGAACATATTCTCTAATCCTCTATAAAAAAAAAGTTCAAGATTTCCTGGTTAGGTAGGTTCAGTTACACTTTTTACGTTTAGGTTAGGCTAGTTCAGTTCTACTCTTTATGTTAATTTATGTTAAAACCGGGTCGTGAGGCGTGAGGGCCCGCTTTTCTTTTAATTTTAACAGGTTAACTTTCGGTTAGTTGAAGTTAGGTCTGGTTAGTTCAGGTTAGTCCACTTCTAGTTTCCTGGTTAGGTTAGTTCAGGTTAGGTTAGAAAAAAATTGATTTTAATTGGCAATAATCGGCGAAAAAGTTATGTGTTTTTCTCGGCGAAAATGCAAATTTACTGCTATAGCTCCACTCATAGTCACGTCTTCGACTCGCCTTTGAATAACGCTGGGGCAGTAAAAATTGAAAGTTTTTCGCCTTGTAGAACAAATAAAAATAACTAAACTGCTAACGGAAAAGATCGATACAGCAAAATTTTTTGTTATTTTTGGGGTCTATATCTCGGAAATGCCTTAGCCGAAAGTTACAACCTAAAGAGATTTTGAAAGGTTGTTTCTTCTAGAATCACGGCGGGAGATTGATCCTAAATAAGTTATTCTCTAAAGGATGTACAGGGTAAAGACAAAAACATTGCAAAATGGTTGCATTTCAGAACATTCATTGTTATGACATTTAATGGCGTTAGTTAGTATCTCGGAACGTGTTTGGCAGTTTTCGGTTTTTTTGGCCTACAAAATAAATTACTGGGGTCTTTCAAAAAGTTGACGTTTTGTAAGTCTCGCGAGAATGCCGCAATCGGTTTTAATAAGATTAAAGATCTCTAAAAGATAACTGGTTGTAAAATCAGAGACGTAGACTCATAGTTAATAACACAATTTTATTCCACTTTGTACAAGGATGGCAAAAAATCCAATAAAAAAACTGACTAAAATTTTGTTTACTAGGATGTCATAACGGGAGCCTTAACTTTAAACTAAAAAGAGTCTTTTTTGTAATGATATTTAAGAGCTATGGTCGATATCTCGGGGCAGTTTTGTCGGTTTTTTGTTTTTTTGCCTACTATATCAGTTATAGGGCGTTTACAGAAAATTTGAATTTTTTTGTAAGTTACAATACAAGGTATCCTGAAATTAAATGAGAAATCGCTAGGCAAAAGTAGGGCACAATGTTCATACAAACATAATCCGCAAACGCTTCGTCTCCGAGATACAGGGTGTTGATTTTTTTACTTTATAGACCGACTCTTAGAGTTTTTGGGATATTTAACTTAAATTTTGAATATAGGTAACCAATTATTATCTACATCGTTGGATATACCAACCGCTAACCAAAATCGACAGGGCCTTATTTTTTTTCTCGGGTTGTGTCCGTTTTACCCTCACAAACTTTTTTGTAGCATGCCACTTATCGTTTCTTTTTAAAAATCTAAATTCTCTATTTAATTTAGAAACTTTCTTGCCTCTTGCATCTTTGTCTTATGTCTCACCGTTTTCGAGAAATTTGCAAAACTGTTTAGGGATGCATATAATTGTTCCATAAGAAATGTCTGTTTTCTGCGTTCCTGTTTAAATTCCCAGACACTGATAAAAAAGGGTCACTTATGGAAAAATTATGTGCATTTCTAGACACTTTTGATCATTTCTCGAAAACGGTAGGAGATAAGACAAGGATGCAAGAGGCAACAAAGTTTCTAAATTGAGAGTTTCAGACTTTTAAGAGAAAACGATCAGTGGCGTACTACAAAAAAGTTTGTGAGGGTAAAAGGAATACAACCCGAGAAATAATAAGGCCCTGTCGATTTTGGCTAGCGATTGGAATATCCAACGATGTAGATAATAAATCGTTACATATATTCAATATTTGAGTTAAATATCTCAAAAACTTTAAGAGTTATAAAGAAAAAAATTCAACACCCTGTATCTTGGAGACGAAGCGCTTGCGGGTTATGTTTGTATGAACATTGTGCCCTATTTTTGCCTAGGGATTTCCCGGTTAATTTCGGGATACCTTGTATTGTAATTTTCAAGAAAGTTCAAACTTTCTGTAAATGCCCTGTGACTGATTTAGTAGGCAAAAAAACCAAAAAACCTGCAAAACTGTCCCGAGATATCGACCATAGCTCTTAAATGTCATTACAAAAAGAGTCTTAAAGTTAGGGCTCCGGTCATGACATCGTTTTCGAACAAAATTTTAATCAGTTTTTTATTAGATTTTTTGCCACCCTTGTTCAAAATGGAATAAAATTCTTTTATTAACTATGAGTCTACGTCGCTGATTTTACAACCAATTATTGTTAGAGATCATTTTATCTCATTACAATCGGCTACGGCATTCTCGCGATACAGGGCGTAAAAGAGCGTCAACTTTTTGAAAAACCCCGGTAATTTATTTTGTAGGCCAAAAAACCGAAAACTGTCGAACATGTCTCGAGATACCAACTAACTCCATTAAATGTCATAACAATGAATGTTCTGAAATTACGCTACCTACCAAACGCAGTGGGATGAAATCCCACCATTTTGCTATGCTTTTTTCTTTACCCTGTATATCCTTTAGAGAATAACTTATTTAGGATCAATCTCTAGCCGTGATTCTAGAAGAAACGACATTTCAAAAGCTCTTTAGGTTTTAAATTTCGGCTAAAGGATTTCCGAGATACAAACCCCCAAAAATGACAAAACAATTTTGCTGTATCGATCTTTTTCGTTAGCAGTTTATTTAGCCCTCAGCGATTTGTAAGTTTTCTGTGGAATAAAAGGACCTACTTTAGTCTCTTGTTTTATAAATAACTATTAAAAAGAAGTAAGAAATTTTAGGTAAAATTTTCAACTTTATCACCACTTGTAGTCACCCATCGATCAGAACACCTAACTCCCTTTCATGTAATGAATAATTTTCCTCTTCGTTATCCCAATTATTGAACATTCCACCATATTCATTCAATTTGTTGTATGTTTTGTGAACAATTTTAATTTTTCTCCATTTTCTATCAAACTCAACAAAATTCTTTACGTAATTCTTTTGTGAAACAGGCCCTTAGTTCTAGTAATTGCGATCTTTTTGTCGTAAGTTTTCAACCCACCTATAATCATTCTTCAATTTTAATGCTCTCCTTTTCTTAATATTTAATGCTGCCAATTTACTTAAATGATGCTTTACTGCCAAGACGTATTATATAATTTTATCAATTGTGTGTAAAATTAATATTGAGCAATGTTAAAGTATAGTCAAATCCACTGCCAGGTATGGTAAAATTTCATCAGATTATGTAATTTTTGAGTATTTTGGTGATTTATTCCCAAGTTTAGAAAAAGCCATTTTTGGTGATTTTTAAAAATATTCATAATCTCTTCGTGTTCCTTTTGAATCTCTGTAAAAGATGTTACAATAGAAATAGAAAAAAAAAACTAAAAGAGCACAGTAGTTTCTGATTACTTTACCCTCCTCCCTAACAGTAACAATTTTAGCTTATTCTTCAAATCCATTGTTCTTTTTCTTGACGAAGTTTTTTCTTTTATTTTTCTTTAGACTAACTTCCTCTAGAACTAGGGTCTCCTGCACTTTTTCTGGTAACTGTTCAATAGTGTAAGATAGCCTTTTTTTTAAAAAAGTGGTAGTCGTTTAGTCTTCTTTCTCTAGTCAATTTCAGTTTCTCCTCTTTGTCACCCCTTCTTTGTAATAATTACTCCCCTGTTCACAGTATTTCGTGTTTAAAAACTGTCCTTGGATAGTTCTTGAATTTATCATTCCGACTGTTCAAGTTCTTCTTAATCAATAAGTCTCCTGCTCTGGCCTTCCAGCCCCCCCAGATGTAACAACTTGGGCGTGTCCTTCTTTGACGTCTTTTTTATTTTTTAGAATTCTATTCTTTCCTTGACAATAACTTGTATTTGTTCAAGGACTTCCTCAAGAGCATACAAGTCTTCAAAATCTTGGATCATCTTTAATTGTAACCGTTGTTTGAGTTTTACTTTTTCCTCTATGTAATAATTTCATTTTTTCCACTTTATTGTCGTTCCACTTCATTATTACTAGTATTTTGATAACCTTCTTTTTAGTTACCCCTTTTTTATTACTATGTTACCTCTACTATTTCCTCCGGTAGTTCTTCAACAAGAAATTCCGAATATTTATATATTTCTTTTCTCCATTAAGTAAACAATAAAATAAAAAAATTTAGTGTTATTTGGGGTTATTTGCCTTTCTCTTTCACTATTTCCGTCATCTTTTCCTTGTCGCTTTCTTTTCAAGTTTTCTTATTTTTTATGTATTTTTCATATAGTTCTATTATTTATTTGTTACATTCCGTTCCACGTTTTGTACTTTTGCTTTCTTTTGTTCCTTCAAGACTAAACTAACTGGAACTTGCAACTTTTTACTTGCAAGCATTTTACAAAGAATAGACTGGAACGAAGATCTTAAATCAATGTTTTCTATTTGATTACTGGTGTACTAACTCTATTCCTCTTCCCTTCCACTAAGATCATTTAGACTATACGTATAGTGTCATTATTTAGGTACAAGACAATACTTATCTAAACTGCGTATCGGTTCTAACCCAAACGTTAACACACCCTCCTTCCTCCTTAAACGGGCGTGCCAACAATGAAAACGATCATCCCAAACGATGTTTGCGGAATCGACGTTCTGAGAACAATACTATCCCCCTAGCGATCGGTAAAAGCAAAAATGCATAAAGTCGCACATTTCTTTTGTTTCGATTTCGCATTCTCAGCACCACAGCAACTCCTAGCTAGACTGTCGCTTTTTCTTTTTATATTTAATAGCGATGGACCGTAAATTCTCTGAATTATTAAAAGTCTCTGCGAGGAGCGGCGTGATAAGAATGACTTTCGAGAAACTCGGTGCTTTTGTGGCCTCCCAAAGAGATTTTCAACATATTGTCGAGGACCATTGAGAGATACGCTTTAAGGAATAATCACTGGGTGGGCACGTTTTTCGAGTGCTCTATAATCTGATGGCAATGACTTTTAGTTTCGGTTGGTTTACTTTTTTGTCCTCCTTTTAAGAGCGTTCGTTAGCGATTAACAACCCCTTCAAGGTGGGTTCTCAACTAATGTTCAGGCTGCACCTAAAATAGTACCCAGATTGTAAACTACACTGAACGAAAATGGTAATTGTTATTGCTGGGAAAGCGGCGAAACCCGCATGTTTTCAAACCGACCACACACAATAGGCAGATAACATGGACTTATGGGTTTGGTAATATTAGAAGCTTACACATTATCGTGCCCGTATTTGCGAAGGAAATTTAAAATGGCTTTTAAAGCCACCATGTTCTAAATTAGGATTAGTGCCAACAGCGAACAATGAAAATTACTTTCTGACTAATACTAATAACGACACCAAATAACGCACAAAGTAATAGGGATGTTTGCTTATGACGTGACGTTCGAGAAAAACGACCTCGATTGCCATGAGCTCAGTAGCGCGAACACAATTACCTTTAGACTAGTAGTAATGGGCTCCTTCTTGGGATCTAATGTAGTCGTTTTATTCGTCCTAATGACTTTGAATGTCTTTGCAAATGATACCGTTGGTTTATGCTGGAAGCTCGCCAAGTATTGAGGTTTTATCATTATTTGGAACAGTCTCCCCGTTTTCAGCAGGAGCAAGAAAATCAGCTCAAGCCAAAAGGAATTTTTCAATAAGTGTCTTCGTCGTGATAAGCGATAGACATCGGGACGTCAGAATAAATTTATGTTGTTAAGAGAATCTTTGCTATCTGTCTATCTAGAATCTCCAGCCAGGCAGACTCGGCAATGCCACAATCTACGTATTATACATTAGATACGTAGACGACGTGCATACACAATGGCGACCTGTAAATTATGCCTTATCAGGACATGTCGTAACGTATCAAATACCAACGTGTTCTTTTGTGCAGCCTGCATTTCTGCAAAACCTCCTCGTAATTAGTTCGAGCGGTCTAGAAATAATTCAACTGGCAGTTCCTTTTATAAAAAGAGAAACTATGGCCGATAGACAAAGTTTGAAGGAAAATTGGACTAACAGAAAAAGACTAAGGTATTCTAACATTGTTAGTTCATTAACAGCGGTAACCGAAAGTCTGGCAGTGGGAGCAAAATTGGCAGTTTTTGGAAGTAAAAAGGTGTAGCTTTTTAAATTTTTAGATGAAGAAAAGTGGATTCGAAAATGTATAGAAACGTATTTTTTTATAGAGGAGACTTCTGTAGATAACGAAAAAGATAGAATATGGTGAAATGAAGACGTGGTCTAGGCCTAGATGTAATGGCTGTAGAATTATCTCTAATGGCGAATTGAAAGTAAAACATTTTCAAATATTCAAGACCTAATTGAATGTTCACAAATTAAGTGATGTTGTATAAAATGTATGAAAGCATTTTTTAATACCTTGCCTGATTATTGCAGCCGACAATGAAATCTTGGAATCTTTTGTTCTTTTTTATATCTGCATGAGTTAAAAAAGTTAGTTTTTTTTTATTGTAGAGGAGAAGGTACAAATATGGGCTACCATTTTGTTTTTTTTTATATATTTGACACATTTTTGGTGTATATAAAGTTTTTTGTTTTTTACCGGACAAGTAGAACCTAAATAACATCATGCTGACATTTATTTATCTTTTTACCAAAATTTCTCGTTAATTTTGTTTTATTTAAAAAAGAATGACATTAACGCAGTAATTGAAAACGCGCTACAAATATGGGCTACAAAAGAAAATACCCAAAAAAATTAATTTATGCATTTTATTCAAGTGGAAAATTCGAAAGAATTAGAAACAGTTGCTCAGTTGCTACAAATAACACCTTCGACTAATAATCAGTGCGACAAAAGTCACAAACATAGTTATCTCTGTCGCGGCTGCACACTCGACATGGCACCACAAATTGCACATTAAACATTGAATCCATAGTTCACCTTCGCGATCTTCAGAAAATTTACATTTGCAAAATAGACATTCCGCATCTGAATCATCTGGTTTCTTTTCTCCAGGCATGTCGTCCACATCTAAATCCTCATCCGCAGGCGTAAATTGTGTTTGATCGTCTTAATCTTCTGATTCATCTAACGGTTGGTGCTTTTTATTCTTTTGCGATCGTTTGGAGAGTGACAGATTTTCCTTTGATTGATAAAAAACCTTTTTTTTTAACAGCTTTAACATTTGGTTTATTTTTATTGGCAGTGGTCAACAATAACTCGTCTTTATAAGGGGATGAAATAATTACCGCTGCTTGCGATTCTTTCCCGTCCCTTGTTGTTTTCTTTTTGAATACCGGAACTGGCAAAATGTCATAAGGTCAAAAAAAAATTTCTTTGTACGTCTATATTACGCGTATGTCCATCTAATACCAGGAGAACGGGCAAAGATGCAGACGGTTTTACTATGTTGATGAAATGTCTGAAACACTGGGTGAATGACGTGGCCTGAACTCATCCACTAGTGTGAACTGCTGATATTGATCCTGGAGGCGTGCCTTTCATTAGTTGAATATTCATATTTTTCCTAGGAAATATCAGCATCGGCGGTACGAAGTCTCCCCCTGCACTCATGCAGGCTATCAAAGTGATTGAAGAGCCCCTCTCCAATGAAGTTAAAGAGGCAATTTGCCTTTTACCCTTACCACCTACCCATCAGCTATCTTATTTTGCACAACAGTCAGACCAGTTTCATCCACATTAAACACGCTATTAGCTGGAAAATTGTATTTTTCATAGGCGTTCTGCAGAAGCGGAAAAAAGTTATCAACGCTCTAAACCCTTTGACGCGAGCGAAAGATGTCTCAGTGGGTCTTCTAATTGATAAGGTCTTTTTATGCCTCTTCAAAAAAAGATCTAACCAGCCCCTTCCTGCTGTGCGTGTTTTCCCAAAAATGATGCTTTATGCCGTTTCTTTGTGCCAAATGAAATGCCATGCGTTTAATGTCTTTCCGGGTTAAGCCATAAATCTTTGCTTCCATTTCAAGGATATAGCGAACTAATGTTTCTTCCAACTCTGAACTCAGAACTGTTCCTCGTCCTAGTTTAATTTCAACAACTTGCTCTAGGTTAAGATAATCCATTTGTGCTAATCGCTGCACTGTAGTCCTTGAAACACCAAAAGTTTTAGCTGCCTTTAAAGTAGCCATTCTTTTTTCTCTTACTGCCATAACAGCCTTTTTAATATCCTCTTTATCCCACGTCTTTCGACATTTGGGGCTTAAGTTGGAGAATACCATCGATTTTTGCGTGGCATTCTATAACAAAACGCACCGATTTAAATATTGCTACAAATATGGGCTAGTCCATATTACAAACGTAAAGCCAGCCCGTATTACAAATAACATAAGAAAAAGTTGAAACCTTGACGAATATTTTATATCTTATAATTGTGCACATTTAATAACAAAATCAAAAAATACCAACCTTGCAATTTATAATGGTCGTTAAAAAACAATTCATCCAAAACCTCACTTTGGTATAACGAAAAATAACTACCACTCCAAAATTCTCAAACACCTCTTAATCCAAATCATATCCAAACAAAGCTACGCAAGTCAAAACATGAATCTCGGAATTAGTGGGTGCGTACATATACTAAAGTAAATGTAATTGTCTCGTTAAGCAATAGATGACCTTAGATCCGTGTGAATACCACCCATAGCCCATACTCGAAGCATATTTGTACCTTCTCCTCTATCATTTCAAGACCAGAAGAAAAACAAATTTTCTACTCAATGCACATTGTAACAATTTGGAATTAGACGTACTCGTCTATCAACTACGGCTATGCCCACTTGTTTAGAGTACAGAGTACAGCTTTAATTCTAAAATTTGTTAAACTTAATTTTATGAATACTGACTGAACAAAACTGAACTTCGAAAGATGATTTAATCAATCAACACTGCTTTATTGTCAGAAAAAAAAGTATGTTGACAAAGCCATTCTTAAATTTAAATTTATAAGGAAGTGTCTATGTAACAACAGAAGCCTCGGCAAACAAAATGGTTCCTCTCAAGAGTACAAACACTGGTAGCAAAGCACAATATGTCAATGTGATAAAAAAAAAAAACACTGTAACCACAATTTATAAAAGTATTCTGAAGTCGGTTATTAATAGCCACATGATAAAAATTTATCTCTATAGTGCTGTTACAAAAAAAAAAGACTATTACAGATAACATCTTACTAAGAGCTTATCCATATTCCCAGCCAAACACAGCAAAGTACAACTTACTCAAACCTCTTGAATGCAAAATAATGGTAAGCCTTGAGTCGGCGTCTAGCTGGAAATGCTTCTCAGGTTAAGAGGAGCATATATAGCCACGTAAGAGCAAGCGCAGGGACAGGGAGAGGAATCAAGAAGCGAGCGTGCGTACAGCGAATTCTGGTACAATTCGCAAGCATATAGATATAATCAAAATAAAAAGTGAAGGAAGAGCAAGAATCCTTTGCACAGTAAAATGACCCCTACAAGAATCTTTAGACCCCAAGGAACACAAGCATCTAAGTGCACGCTTTCGCTGAAAACACGCTCAAACAATCCAAGGCCACATGTATCCCAGAAACAAATGTCGTACCTAAGGTGGGGATCCACCAGAGAGAAATAGACAACCCTAGCCAGTGAAACTTCAAGGTTGAGACGCATGATACGTACAGCATAACAAGCTGAGGATACCCTACCGCAAAGACCTCAATGTGTTTCAATCAATGTCAACCTTTGATCTACTTCCAGGCCTAAGTACCGACAAGAGTTCAGGCTGCCCAATGGGGTTGATCCAATGTAAGCATTCAGTGCGCACTTAAAGTTTAAGATATTTGTCTTAGAAACATTAAGGGTAAGGTATTTTGCCACGCACCACCCCCTGACCACCTCTAAGTCAGCATTAACCAAGCACTTCAACACTGAGACATCCTTGTGATGCCAAATGAACGGTATGTCAGCAGCAAAGAAACGCACTTGCCGAACTGAACATTCAGGTGGAGGTCATTTACAAATATGAGGAACAGTAACGGGCCAAGCACCGATGCCTGAGGCATTCGTGCAGAAAGTCTTCCACCAGCCGACATATCTTCACCAAACCGAACAGCCTGCATTCTAATCTAACAAATATGAACTCAGCTACTCCAACACACTACCCCTGAATCCATACCACTCCAGCTTACGAAGCAAAAACTTTTTGAGACGGGAACCACGGGAACTACGGGAAGGAATAGAAACTCTCGTGCATACAAGGGCCCATATCCAGAACATGATCATCACCATTTTCACTGCTCCCAAGCCTCTGTGAACCAGTGTAGTAAAAACTGTTAATGTCACCTGCGGTCAAATTCGTAGTGCATGATGTGTGTCCCCTCGCTGCGCCTCTGAAACTGTTCACAATATTCCAAATTTTGTTCTGCTTATTACCGGAATCTGAAATTCGAGTTTGGTAGTAAGATTCCCTGGCAAACCTATCGCATATTCCAAATATATTCCTATAGCGCAAATAGTAGCATCTTTTCTGCAAGATACCTTCTTATATAATTAAGGTTTCTCATATTCCTCGAAGAGCAAATCAGTCTTCCAGTAATTTAAGGCTTCTTACTTTTATTTTCTATTTTTATAAGACATATAAAGAAAGATAAACAAATTAGGAAGTGTGCCATGAAAAGCGGCCAACTGATCAGTCCCAAGCTCCACAACACCCCAATGGACCCTCCTCACACCGAATATAAACCTTTCATAGTTATGTTCAGAGAACAACCTACCATTTCGCTTTTTATTCACAGCTTCGTGATCGGATAGATCAGCATTCTTCACCCTAAAATCAACAAGTGACTCGTCTACATTGAGCATAGATAGTCCAATAAAATTTTAGTCTGCTCAGTCAATCTAGTAAATTCATGCACATGCGCCGGACAAACTCCAAAATCACACGACGTTAAAATATCATGAAGAATTTGCAGAGATGCCCGTGTCTCATCAATAAAATTTATGTTCCAATCTCCAGATAATATTGCGAGTGCTCTTCGAGGTAGGCTAGACAATACAGATTCAATGTTTGCCAGAGATAAATTGTAATCTGACGTTGGAGATCGGTAGACGCGAGCAATAGAAAGATTACTTACACTTGGAGTAAACCATGCAACATTCAAACAATTTCTTAGTATTAAGTCCATTAAGCTTATCATTCAAAATAAACCCATGAGTCTTCCCGCACCAAAATAATGCTTCCTCCTCCTTTTGACCCCGACCTCGAAAATCTAAAACATGTTATATAACTCTCATAAAGAGGCTCATCATCCTTAAGCCAATGTTCCGTTATGAGAAGCACATGAGGTTGCCCCACAGTATACAAGAAAAGTTCAAGGTTATCAGTCTTATTCCTAATTGATTGAACATTTAAAAGCTTTAATGTTATGAATGGCTTATATTTTTTATTCCCGATATCTTCAGGAAGTACGGCAAATCTGATGAATTACGTATCACTATAAGGTGTTCCACGTAAGAATGATTAACATGAAGGTTTTAAAAACAATACAAAACACAAAATTGTTGAAACAGAAAAAAAGTAGGGCATTCTAAAGCTTAACAAAATTGTTTTTAAGGACTTAAAAACTTCCGACTGTGTTCGAAAATCTTCGAATAATTCCAAAGTTTTGTAAATCAACAAGTATCAGTACAATCAAAGCTAGGCTACCTGCTTCTTTGGAGATTTAGACTCCCTGAAGTATTACTAGTCCGGAGTTATTTGCTTTTTTATATTTGAGTTTGGATAAGTCTATAGCTGCTACATGCTTACCCTTCTTACTCAAAATAAAAATTTCTTATTATTAAATATAAACTCTTTATTAAAAAGCTATATTATCAAACAGTTTGATTGATTGTACTCAAAAACCTTTAAACCTGACTAGAGAACCTAGGAGTACGGTTTGCACGCAAAGTTGTATGCATTAAAACTTGCATAATATTTTTTGTAGCGTGCACAGGCCAATATAAAAATAAAAGTTTGTTTAGGAAAATATTGGGATTATTCCAGGTATCTCGACCACAGTTGGAAATTTTCAGATAATTTTGTTACGGTTTAGAATCCTCTATTTTATCTTGTTTGATCAACTTAGTATTTTTTAGTGTTTTCAAGACACTCATGTTTTTTATTTTTACGTGGGACACCTTGTAGTAATACGAAATTTTTTAGATCAGCCGTACTTTTTGAACATACTGGAAATAAAAAATTGCAACTATTGGTTAATTATCACTGTTCCTGTTAATAAAAGATTAACTTTCGAAGTTCAATTTTGTTTAGTCACATTTGAGAATATAAAATTTAAAGAAAAATAAAATGAGTGTAAATTTGGTGGCCCACCCTGTATATCTACCTATAAACTATAACCTAAACAAGTAGGCATAGCTCTAGTTCACAGATGAGTATGTCCAAATGCAAATTGTTGTAATGCTGCATATTGAGAAAAAGATTTGTTCCTCGTGTGGTGTAATGTTACATTTTAAGAACAACCTACTTTTTTTTTATTAATAAATATATTAAGAAGAACAGAAAAAGGTACCGAGGTATCGTTAATAGCTGCAATAATTAGGCAGCAAAATTCAAAAATTTTTCCACATCATTTAATTGGTGGACATTCAACTCTTCAATATTTGAAATGTTTACTTTCTCCTCGCCACTGTAGATCTGTCTAATTTTACAGCCATTACGCCTATACGTGTAGATTGCCCTATTTGTATTCTTTATACCCCATATGAAAATTGTATAAATATTTTTATCATAGTAAATAGGTAATAAAAGATACCACTTTTATAGAAAAAATTAAATATCTATTGAACCCAAGCAAAATAGCCAAAAAACACCAAAAAGTTTTGTTGAACCCTGTAGTAGCAAACCAATAAATCGTACAACACAAAACCTCTATACGTGGACATTTCCAAAATGGCATTGCAAACGAAAATGGTTGAATGGCTTTAGAGATAGACAGTTTAAAATTTCATTCAAAATTTGGGGTGTAACGTTTCAATTGCTTCTTAGTTTAGTTGCAGACTCGGTATTCGAATAATTACAGTGTAAATGATTTTAATTAAAACACTATTTATTTACTCAACAACCACCACAAGTGTAATTCATCCCCTTACAGTCCACTATTAGGGAAAAGAAATTTCTTTGTATTATTAATCTTCAAAATGAAAATTTTAATATACAATAACACTTTACTATAGCTTTCTGTTATCGCTTGGTTTTTTTAACTTACAAAGACTCAATTGAGATTTAGACACAAGACCCTCAGCGGTTCCTGCCTTTGATATCAACAACTACATCTTAGCAATGCAGTCCGAAAGAAAGAAAAGAACGCTAAGGCCTTATTGGGTAATATGCCCATTTAAGGCAAAAAGCAACAGTGAATAAGAAATACAAGAGCAGAAAGGAGCCATTTGACGGCATGCTCCAAGAATACCATAGTTCAGATGGGGGCTGCTCGGCTGCCATAAAAATAGCGTAAAGAATAATATCATAGTAAACCTGCGCAAAGTGGCGACCGTATTCTAGGCACAAATAATAGCAATAATTACATGTGTTAAAGAAATTATTAAGATATCTTATAAAAACAAAAAATGCAAATAGTCTGCACTAGATGCACTGGACTCTATAGAGATATTTTCTAAAACAGTCAAAAAAATGCAGACACTTTGGCATGCATAGAGAAACAATAAAATTTACCTTAGATGGTCGTAAGAACTAGGGCTAGAACTAAGGCTAGAACCGACTTCCAGAGTAGCACAGCAATAAGGGCCATACTAAGGAAGTAACACCACTCATACAAGGACTCCCTAGGGTAAGGCTAACCCGGGAGTTGTTGGGAAATAGACCCAGAGAGAGGGCAAATCAACCTTGAATGTGGAAAAGGAGCAAGTGAGGAGGGCCGTGGATTTGATCACAAAACACAGTTACAGTTCACTGAGAAAACACCTACACTAGTTACGAAGATAACAATATCTCGAATGCAGAGACAGGATTACACAAAGACCCAGGAAAATACCCTAGACCTGCTTTTAGGTACTCAGTTCCTGTGAAGCGTGTTCTAAACCTAAATGCAGGCAAGAGATAACTACAATAAGGATCTCAAAACAAAACTGGAAAGTCGCATGTGTATTCACAGTGTATTAATCATAGGTTATATCCCGAGACCTTCAGGTTTTATCGGGTAAAATGTGCATAGGTGTTTTTTTGTGAAATTTTGATTGGAAAATGATTGAGACTAAATAATTCGACGATTTAGTCGAAACTATTTGCCTAATAGCAAAATTTTGCAAAAAATTTACCTATGCACAATTTTTGTGATAAAACGTGAAAGTCGAGGGGTATATGTCATGATTATTTCTTGAAAAAATACTTTTTTATTTCTAACGTTTACGTTATTAAGAAACAAACTAGTAACTACACAAAAAAACATCAAGTCAATATGTAACGATAATCATAAAGAATGGATGTTAACTGGAAGCTGGAACGTTGATTAGTTAACATTAATATTTAATTATGTTTAAAGTTTGAACAATTATTATGTTTCTCATCTTTTGAATAATGTTCAAATGATGATCAGGATTTAGTTGCAGGTATGTCTTAATGAAACTGGCATTGGAGATCTTTATAAGTTCTTGTTATTCAACACCGTTGTGGGAGAGATTACTTACTGCGGTTGCTCGGTTAGAATGATTCGATATTTTATTGCTTTCAGTGTCTAACCCAACTTTTTTGGCTGCATTTCTGGTCCATTTCGAAATTTCATTTCTACGTATAGGACAGCTTTTGTACCATTGTTTGGTACTATTCTTGGTCCAAAACCGATTGCAAATTAGAAATAATCTGTTTGTAGTTATGGCCTTTGGCCTTTTGGCGACTAGTTTATTAAAAAGTCGAAGAGGGTTTAAACTATTTTGTACCAACCGCTTACTTTCGGTCAGTCTTTTCGCTCCACCTTGACCTGTTTTGGAAAAAACTGGGTTGTATTCAACTCTGCCTATAAAGAAAAAAAATATATATCATAGCTGGCTTATTGGTTTAAAATCGAAATATTTTACCTGTTGCAATACCTTTCTGTTTAAAAATAGTCAATCAAGCAATTGACTGCCTCTCCGCCTCGCCAAACCAAGTTCGATGGCAACTATTTGACAAAATTTTTGTTGTAAACCAGATGGACTTTCTTCATCAAACGAATCTACAAGAGCTTTGCTTCTTTGTAATAATTTTCGTTTATTTATTATGTCTTTGAATGGATCAAAAACTATATTATAATTTTCAAAATATAACTGTTGTAGTTGCTTCGCTGTTATATTCCACATTGTCTTGATAACTCCTTTATTATCTGTTTCATCGAATTTTTTCATATGAAATGCATAATCTTTCATAATGTTGGCAAGAATTTCAACTGATGTTGATTAATTTAAAACATACCCTTTCCTTCCATAAAAGGCGATTTTGCTTCATAGACACAGCTTTGTCTAATTTAAGGGAGCAAAGAGTAGGGGATAGCGAATAAAAGTATATTCAACCAATGGTTTCGTTGTGGCGGCTACTAAAGGCCTATTTTTACTACGAAATTCTAGCCTCTTTTGCCTTGAAGACGGAACAAGTGGTGGGGGGTAAATTAGAGTAAACGTAGACATGTAACAGATTTGTCATACCCACTGAGTGCGTGTTCTTCATCAACTAATTGGATAGTCTTGTCCTCTCAGTGCAGAATAGTTAACAGTTAATTCCTCAAATTTTAATTTTGGTGTTTTTTAGTGAAATTTTCTATAGGTTCAAAAAATTAATTTTACCAAAAACAATAAATTAGAAGATTTGAATCAATTTTGCCTAATTTTATTCTAAAATTGTATTTCTGGAAATTGAAACATTTTCATTATTATACGGGGGGTGTTCTTGGGGTGTGGTCCTTGGTGATGGGAAACAAAAAAACACAGTGTTTTATTCTTTTCCTCAAACTTCTATTGTACTAAACGTTTCGATGCCCTATGGCATCTTCATCAGTAGAGGTTCTTAAGTTTCGCTATCTTGTTGCTAAGGCTCGGACTGCTTCATCATAGCGGAGGTGTCATTTCCATATGTTGCGGTGATGTTGTTGTAAGAGAGCATTTTTGCCCTACTCTGCAAATATATAGTTGCGACGTATAAACATGCGTCGTTCTTGGACCTTGTTGTATAAACGGGGAAAAAATGCTCTCATACAACAACATCACCGCAACATATGGAAATGACACCTCCGCTATGATGAAGCAATCCGTGAGCCTTGGCACCAAGATAGCGAAACTTAAGAACCTCTACTGATGAAGATGCCATAGGGCATCGAAACGTTTAGCACAATAGAAGTTTGAGGAAAAGAAAAAAAACACTGTGTTTGTTTTTTGGTTTTCCATCACCAAGGACCACACCCCAAGAACACCCCCCCGTATATACAACAAGGTCAAAGAACGACGCACGTTTATTCGTCGCAACTATATATTTTCATTATTATACAATGTGGCTCAATTTTAATCGACTTTAACCATAATACTGACCTGAATTTTTTCAACGGCTCCAAAATTGCATATTAGACGCTTTGTAATATTTAAGTAATTTTAGTCCGTATCTTTCCAAAAAAAAAATCCAAATTTGCATTTTTAGATACTTTGACTCATTTTTCAAAGATTTTTGACCGCAATCTTAAGATGCCATTCTAGAAAAATTTCATAATTTCATCTTGATGATGTCGAGCGATGTTGAGAATGTCATGATTCCATCATGACATTCTCCTGTCAAATTTTAAGCATTTGGTCAAGAAATATTAGTTTTTTTCACTTCCTTTAGTCAAAAAACAAACAAATTAAGAGATTTGAATAAAATATGCCTGACTTTGTTCTAAAAGAAAATTTCTCCATTTTCAGATAATGTGGTCCATTTTTAATCGAGTTTCTCATTTTTAATCGGACCCCCAATTCTAACCTAAATTCCTCAAAAGACTTCAAATTTGCTTTTTTTTTCGCTTTAAGTTTCTTTTTTAACCGATTATGGATCGAAATCTCACCTAGTTTTTCTCCAACAAATTTTAATTTGCTTTAGACGCTTTAAGTATTTTTTTGACCATAATCTTCACCAGCATTTCTTCAAGTATTCCACATTTGTATTTTTGCACGCGTTCAGTAATTTTTTACCGATTTTAACTTTAATCAGAGCCCGACTTTTTCGGAAAACACCAAATTGCAATTTGAAGCGTTTTAAGTCAAACTTCACTTAGTTTGGTCCAAAAAAAGTTAATTAGTTTTACCATTTATTTGAATCAGTTTTGCCTGATTATGCTCTAAAGTTTAATTTCTCTAAAGATTATAAATTTGCATTTTTAATTGTGTTGTCATTTTTTAACCAGCTTTGGTCCCCATTTTAACCGGCACTTCTCCAGGAATGTCTTATTTACAATTAGTCAGCCTTTGACAAATTTTGGATCTAATCCTAATGTGAATTTTTCCAAATTTAAATTTAATTATCATCTTTATTCGCTTTGAGTCATCTTTGAACGATTTTGACCTTAATCTTCATCTGTCAAATTTCACTTATTTTGGCACAAAAACTAATTTTATCAAAAACAACCAATTTGTTTTTGAAGTTTTTAATTTTTCAATTTTGAAGATTTTAACCAGTTTTGCTTGATTTTGTTCAAGACTTTGTGACAGAAAAGGATAACATATTCAAAGTCCAAGACCAAGCTGAGGTACTACGGCTTGAACAAGATGAGCGTTGCTGGAGAGGTTTCTTCAGGGGCGTACTCAAAGCGTCTTGTATGGGGTGGGAGCTGTCGAGAGAATGGGCCTGGGTCGGACATGCTGTGGTTCCTGGTTTACATAAACGACATAGCTTGTGCCTCACCGGGTTCTAAACTTCTCTCTTCTTTCTTTATTTGCAGATGACACTTCGCTTGTTGGGGCGAGAACCTAGATGATGTTGAGCGTAGGGTTGATTGAGAGTTCGGTGACTTCAAACGGTGGTTTCTGGCAAACAGGCTGTGTTTAAATGATGAAAAGTCGGTGAATGCTTGCTTTAGTCTTGGATGTTTGAACGAGAGGAGTAATGTGAATTTCCTGGGCGTGACTCTTGATTTAAAACTGAATTTTGAGGCACATAGAGATGCCTAGGTTGGTCGACTTGCGGGAGCAGTGTTTCTTCGGAAAGGCTTGAAGCGGATTATACCGGATGAGTGTGTGCTTTGGGTTTTCCATGCCATGTTCCAGTCGGTGGCTGTGTATGCCATAATGGTTTGGGGCCATTCGCTCATGCAGGGAGACTTTTTGCTGTCCTAAGGAGGGCGGTCCGTGTCTTGACTGGGATATCGTGTTGATGTACGTCGAGCGTTTGTCGAGCTGGCGATCATGACATTGTCATAACATTACATGTATGAATGTATACTCTACTGATGAAGTAATTTTGAACAGTATCGACTGACCTCTGATGTGCATGGGTATTCGACGAGACAGGGTTCACAGATTAGAGTGGACTTACTGAGATATGTCTCAGTAAGTCGTAGACGTCCGTAATCTACGACTGCCCGATGATATTCAATAATTTGGCGCAAACGGACAGGGATTTGCCTCTTAATTTGCTTGAGTCGAAAGTAAAAAAATATCTCATTGACAATGCCTTCTATAGCGTGGACAAGTTTCTTTGGACTGACATTCGTTTTAACTAATAATTTTTAACTTCATAATTTTTTTTAATGGTCCCTATGGGACTGTGTGCAACTTATCTGTTTTAATTGGACCCACTACAACGTGACGCAGTGTATTATTCAATGGATGTAACGTTTGTGACTCATACTCAGGGCGTGTTTCTCTTCGCCAGATTGCAGCTTCATTTACTTTTACTTCAAAAAAGGTGGTAAGGGACGAATTAGCATAGACTTAAATACGCTTATTGTGGTGGGTGTGTTTTTTTTTATCGCCCCCTAATTTTTATGGGATAGGAATCACCGTAATATACCTTTTATAGTGTCAAACAACTCACGTCTGTTCTTAAAATAAGACAACTTAGACATAGTTCGATGGTATATACAATTTTCTGCTGGCCGTGAAGCTAAGCCAACAAAATTGTGCAATTTTGGCCAGCTAATTACTCAAGTTTGTTAAAAATCGATATCTATTTAGTGGAAGTCACGTCTTAGCCTTAAACCCCCCAGTATTTTAAACGTGTTCTATAATTTAGCCATCAGCAAAGAGCTTTTTAATGAAAGGTTAAGTGGAATCAGAGGTGGATATTAAAATCCCGTAATTAAGTTTCTCCTGCCGAGCCGTCGTCGTATCGATCCTCTGCTTCTTCAATAAAAAAATTCTCTAATACCTTTAATAAATTGCAGGCGTTGAGGCGGTATAACCACGTCGCAGATAAATTTTCCGATGTGTTCTTTTAGAGAAGTTTTTTTTTATTTGTAGTTGTCGAGACGAATTTATCGAGAATGGAATGGAAATTTACGGAGACTTATTTTTGGCCCTTCGTGGAGTTAAATAAGAGTAAGGGTTCAATTTAATTCCGTTTTTTTTCTCTTCAATTAATTAAAGAACAGCACAATGTCCTTTGGTTCTCCAGATGCTTTACAAATCTTTTCAGAGAATATTTCCCACCGCAATTTCAGACGGTATTAAATCACCTTTATTTTGTTAGCTGCGCGTACAATAGAGCTTAAAGAAATGCTAAGGGGTTGGAATTTAAAAGTACCTACTTGATGGTCTTCAACAAAATGCTGGTTATCAAAGCATTATAGCGTTTTTTGAAAAACGAATCAGGGATATGAACGTCTTTTTATAGTGATTAGTGATGGGTCTTTATGGGTTATAAAAAAATTATTGTTTTCTGTTCCTCATACTTTTCATGAGTCGCAAAAGCCAAACAAATGTCCTATTGTCATTAATAAAATAAACTTTCAATCATTTAGTCTTGTAGAGGTTTACTCATAATATTATTTTGTTCTATATTAAGGTATAGAGAGTGTCCCAGAGGAAAAAGTCCACTCGATTAACTTTTTGTTTTTTGTCTTAAAAAAACAATGGTATCAACTAGAAAAATGCTTCATACCAAGAGAAAAGGAATGACGTAAAGTGAAGGTATAGTCCATCAACAATATCTACCACCAATATATTGGTTACCAAGCTCCATATCACTATCATCTATACAAGTATTATTCAAGGCAGCACATACAGTTACAAGTTTTGTCACAAACTATGGGTCATCTAGTGTGTTCCTTTAAAATACATGACAACCTTGTTTTTAAAATTCCGTTGCATATTTACACGATGCTTCTGGCTAGGGATTCATCAAGTCAAGTAGCTTGACAATTTAAAGAAATACTTGACTTTAAGTACTGGACAACTCGGTACTTGAACTGACTTGATTTTTTACAGTTGAGCTTGACTTGAAGCAAAGTATTTTTAAACTACTTGAGTGAATGATGAATGAACAATATGAACACAAACAAGGTTACCTATTTTCGTAACAATTGATTTGAGAACTTTCAGTGATGACCAGAAATCTACAGAATGGATCTTTATTCACAACCATATATGTAATGATGTCATTCCTAACTTCATAGGAGGGTGGGAAATTACCTATTACCTACCTCTAAATTAGTCGTAAGTAATGGGTATTCATTACCACCCTAGGGCGGTAATGGCTTATTACCTACCTCTCTTTCAACCCTCATTTTCCATGCTTATTTCTTGGCCCCTAAAATTTAATGTCTTATAGAATATATAGAATTAAAAAGGTGTCCCTAGTAGCATCGAACTAGGTAAGATAGTACACTGGTATTTTTTAAAAAAGATAGTTAAAAATATTATAAATATCTTATACGAAAACTATAAATTCATATTATGAAGGTTGTAAATAAAGTAGTATACAAAGCTCGGTAGGAAGTTTCCTTACCGTCTCGAGATTTTATAGTTCATCTCGACGCTGCGCGTCTTGATAAACTATCAAATTTCTCGACAGTAATGAACGACTTCCCACCCCGGTATGTAATATACTATTTATACTCTGACGGTACTATAAACATGATAGATTTGCGACACTTTTCCAACTCTCCCACTTGTGAAATGCAACACTCTCCCACGAATTGTGAAAACCAGCAAAATGTATTTCTTCAATAAAAAGGAAAAGTTGAAGGGACTTAAAAAATTCTAAATCTTCGTTAACAATAAAATTGAACCAAATTTGTACAGCAAAGTATAATCCCCATCTGAAATAAGAAACAAATGCAGGACAACAAAAACTTCCAGATTTTTATCAAAAAGGCTAGAAGAAATTGATTTCAGATTTTTCTTTAAAGAAACAAATTGAAGGGATTTTCTCAAATAAACAGAAATGTATAATTCATCACAGAAGAAAGTGAAGAAAACTTTGGCAAAAAAAATGAACCTAATGGAAAGAATTTAATGAAATCGAAACACTAGTTTTAGAATCTAAAGTGTTTTTCGGGCTTTGAAGCCATGGTCTAATGGAATTTCTTCCTGATGTTTCGTCTACGGCTGAAAAAACGGAGTGTCTTAGGATGGTCATCAGTTTCCTTAATCAAGTCAATATTGTCATTGATCTTCCTCGAAATTGTTAGTATTTTAGAGACAAGTTGCAGGCTTACACTGTTTTCGGCTGACCGTTCTCGAGAGCTCTGATTTTCACGCTCTGGTATTTGAATTCTTATTGAAAAAAAGGTCTCGGAAAAGAAAGAATGGAAATACTTTCGCAGCACTCCAAACATCTGAGTAGAGGCATCCTTCTACCATCTCTATGCTTTTCGCCACCATCTTTGCTACCGTGTATGTGCTCAATAAAACCCTGGAATATGGCGTACGTAACCTCAGTCAGCTCGACCCACCAATAAAAGATAGTTCAGCTTAGATATTGCAAGTTGAATAATTGAAAATCTGATTCTAGTCTTGCAATTATTTGATAACATTTTATTGAAAATGCGGCAACGAATAAGTTAATTCTTATAGTTTGCAATTTTAGCTTTAAAAAGATAAGCTTTTATAGAGTTTACAACAAGGTTTCAGTAAAAAAAGAGTGACTAAAGATGGGCATGAGTTTCCTTAATCAAATCAATTTTCTCATTGGTCTTCCTCGAGATTATACGGGGGCAGTTCTTGGGGTGCGGTTTTTTCTCATCACTTAAAGACCGCACCCCAAGAACTACCCCCGTATAATACAACCAAGAGCCAAGAACGACTCGCGTTCATACGTCGCAACTATATATTCCTCGAGATTGTTGGTATCTTGGAGGCAAGCAAGACCACGCTTTCGAGTGCTCTGAGGGTATTCATATCCTTTAACATTTCATCACTTTAAGGTAAGTCCTAGGTTAGTTCATTTGAATGATTTGAGTAGGGTGATATGCCTTTTAGTACGTAATGTAGGTAGCAGGTAATGTACTAGCACTTAAGTAATTACATATTATAATCTAAAGACAGAAAAATGCTCCTATTTAGAAATTACTTATTTATTCCCCCTCCGGCGCCGGCGCTGTCTCGCTGCAGTGGAGGGACTGAGGTGGGGGTAGTGGTGGCACGGAGTTTCGGCGCAATCAAAGTACCTCTTTGAAGTCGCTTCCAGTCTGCATTTAGAAAAGTAATTTCCTCCTTCCTGTTGAAATTGTTATGGTGTTTAAAGATCTTAATGGCCTCTCTCATTAGTCTCGGACAGAAACGCTACGATTGATATAAGATATCCACCTCGTTGAAAAATCGGGACCTTCGGAGATAACAAGGTGACGGAGAAAGCAAACTGCTTTTGTGTTTATCCCAGCCTGCAACTCTGTTGTGTTCCATATTCCTCGTCCTGACATTGCTATTATTTGGAGCCATGGCGTGGGAGAATTTCAAAACTTCCTCTTCCACCTCAACTCTATCAACCCAAAAATTCAATTCACTATAGAGATAGAAAAGGAAGGACGCCTACCGTTTTTGGATGTCTTAGTATCACGGAATATGGGAAGCTTGTGCACACCGTTTATAGAAAACCAACACACACTGACCGATATCTCAATAAAGGATCAATCATCATCCCAGACAGAAAAGGGGAGTCTGTGAGAGCCAAGAGAATTTGTGAGCCGGCTGATTTGAAACGGGAAATGAAGCATCTGGAAAGAGTCTTTGATTGGAATGGATTCAGCAAGCACGAGTTTAGTAGGGCCGTCCGTCCAAGTCTGTCTAAGGAATGTAGAGCGCCAGGAAGGAACAATGGGAGAAGATAAAGAAAAGCGCGGATGGACTAGTCTACCATACATTTGCAAAGTAACGGACAGGATCGGCAGGCTACTGAAACAGCACAATGCTAAACTCTCTTTAGACCCACTCGAACAATACAACAGAGCTTGAGATCGGCCAAAAACCGAAGAGATCGTCTATCGGCACCCGGAGTTTACCGAGTTCCATTCAGCTGTCGCTCGGTATACATTGGCACCATAAGACGCAGTGACAACACGAGGATTACGGAACACAACAGGAGTTGCAGGCTGGGAGAAACACAAGAGTCAGCAGTAGCAGAGCACGATCTCTCCGAAGATCATGACATCCTTTTCAACGAGGTGAATATCTTATATCAATCGCAGCCTTTTTATCCAAAACTAACGAGAACGCCATTGAGATCTTTAAACACGACAACAATTTCAACAGGAAGGAGGAAATTACGTTTCTAAATGCAGAATGGAAGCGAGTTCTACGACGTACTTCAAGTGCGCCGAAACCCCGCCCCACCTATAAATACCACTGAGCTCTCCACAGTCGAATCAGTCAACGCCGGGAAGCACGGGAGATCACTTCGCCCATTGCCTCATCGTCTTTGATAATGTTTACCGCAGCTGTAGACGAAACATCAGGAAGAAATTCCATTGCACCACGCCTTCGTCAAAACCCGGAAAACACTTGAGATTGTAGTTTGACCGGCCGTGAAAGTTTTCATAACAGTTTTAGATCTTCTGAAATCAATTGAAGAATACTAAAATCGGTATATTCATTAAAATACAAAATCTAAAGGAATCAATTCCAAATGTTCATTAAAAAGGCAAATGAAGCGAATTTGTCTTATAAGCCATCAGATTTATTTGGGAGTAATAACGTGACTTTCAAATTTGTAACTGTAACAAGGAGGGAACTTAAGGAATTTATCTTCTTAAATAATTCGTGAGATTCTTCAGGAATGAATGGGCTCAAAATGCTTTGCAGAAAACATCTAAATATTTATCAAAAAAAATTGAAGAAATTTTGTGCAACGAAATATGAGCTTTATGTAAAACCAATACCTAAAACATGAGTTATTGAATTACAAAAAAAGTCATTGAAGAAAACTTTCTTTACATTAAGTGAAAACAATACAGTAAATGACAATAAAAACAAATCTAAATATTGAATAAAACTGAGAATTTAAGATTTTATCTCTAATCTTTGTCAGCAAGAAAATTGAAACAAATTTATGTGGCAAATTGGGAGATTTATTTGAATTTCGTTAACAGACAAATGCAGAACAATGAAAAATTTCAGTCTGTTTACGAAGAGAAAAGAAAAAAATTACTTCTAATTTTTCGATTTTCTCGAATAACCTGTGAAGATTATCTGAAAAGAAGAGGAACAAATTGCTTTAATTTTATTAAAGAGATAATTGGAGACACTTTTTGCAACAAAATGTACAGAAATAAATAAAGACAAAAAATTAGTTTAGGTCTTTAGTAACGAAAAAAGAGGGAAGTCATTATTGTTTGAAATAATGTTACACAACAACTTATTTTGCAAAATCATGTTAAAAAAATAATTAATTTATATTTTTTTGTTTCAGTCACCCTGAAACCATCGAATAATTTTACTTTGTGACGGAACTTCATCCACCGGTGGCACCGCGGTGGATTCCTATTCACAAGTGCCAGCGCCAAAACTTCACTCACCGTCTCACAGGTGGCAGCTTTAGTCGAAATCCTCCATAACATCACACCGCCTTTCCTGCGCCGAATTTGTGTTAAAATACAAGTTCCAACTATGAATTCTTACCCAGGCGTATAAGGCAAGGGTCTACCACGCCGGCGCCGTGCCGATGAGTCCAAGGTAGACTCCGGGACAAAACGCCAAAACCACATGGGTGGGCTATAGCGATCTCAGGTCGTCCCATTGGTGTTTCCCTGAATAACAAAAATCTTTTCTGGGAATACATTTCTCATCTATGGCCTGTCATAACCGACGCTATAATTGGTGACCCTCGACAAAGGCAACACGTAGTCTTCCAAGCACAAGTCCGCAACAAGGATCGCTTTAACGCCACGAGACTACCAGAGCAGCATCTCTCTCTCTCTCTCTCATACGCACCACACGCAGCATCCAGCAAATGCTTTCTTCACTCACTGCATAGCGAAATACTCTCACACACATCCCTCCCTAGTACCATTATCGGCAACACTGGCACATCCTTCATCACTCACCTCGCTCAAGTAACAGCAACACAACTTCGTCCCCTCAGTTCGCAAAAAGAGCTTTGCTTCTCTCCCATCATACATCGTCCTCGTTGTCACTGGGAGGGGAGTATTGTGAAGGAACTTCATCCACCGACTCACAGGTGGTAGCGCCGAAACTTCACCCACCGACTCACAGGTGGCAGCATTAGTCGAAATCCTTCATAACATCACACTGGCTTTCCTGCGCCGAAGTTGTCTTCAAATACAAGTTCCAACTATGAACTCTCACTTAGGCGTATAAGGCATGGGTCTACCACGAGTTACTGATGAGTCCAAGGTAAACCCCGGGACGAAACGCCAACACCGCATACCTCTTAGGTCGTCGCAGTGGTGTTTCCCTGAATAACAAAAATCTTTTCTGGGAATACATTTCCTATCCATGGCTCATGGATATCCATGGCTCATGACTTGAAATCAAGTCAAGTAGCTTGAAAATCAAGTCAAGCCGTGAATCCCTACTTCTTGCTGAAGAGTGTGCATGATTGTATTTTTCTTCTGCTCATTGATTGAATTTCTAAATGGTATCATTAAAAACAGAGACAATGGATACCAGAGTCACCAAGCAACCAACATCTTTGACTACCCCCTGTGATCATACATACATATTCATTTACCGATTGCTCTGAACTTCTCAATATGAAGCTAACGTATGTAGCCCCTCTAAAATTGGCAAATACAATTCTAATTATTAATCTATGGTCACAAATTAATTGCACATTTATTGAGCAATATCCATTGTGGTTGATATTCAAATGGGTGTCAATCTGTGATTTCAATATTGCTATGTGAATGCCATCAATTGCATCAGTGCAATGCAAATTATTATTTTTCTATTGATTATCTAGTAATTTATAGTGTTAGCTACAAGTCTCACATATTTGTTGACTATTCACTGATCCAGTCTAAAATCAAATTCGTCTCCAAGATCATGTTTTTAAAAGATATTCCTCGAATGTTTCTTGTTTCTGGTTGGTGAGGCGACGTGCCTATGAATTCTGAAGCCAAATCATTGTTTAAATGACCTTGTTTAATGTAGCAAATAAACAGTTTATTAGGTATTACAAATAAGAAATACGAGCGTTGGAGTGTGCCATTCCCACAAGAGTATCCTACCATCCCTGACATTTGGCGTCACTCTATCTTGCATCCTTCAATGCCACACTAATTGTTGTCTCCAAACAATCTGATAAAAAACTGAATAGATTCATCTTACAAGATACTCAAGATACTCAACTGCTTCTTCGTTGTTCAAGGAAACACTCTGTGTAAAGTGACTGTGTCCTGTATAGAGAGCAGTCGCACCTCGAAGTTTTCTTCTAGTCAGTTTCTACTTTTCTCTTTTAAGATTTTTTTGAAATGTGCCTTTCCCGGACGTATCCCACGATCCCTGACATTTGGCGTCACTACATCCTTAGATCGCTGTCCTTTCTTTGAGGTCTTCCTTGTTTTTCTCGTAATTTTAATGGCTGTTCCTTCAGAGAGTCCATGCTCAAGTTTGTGCACATCTAGTCTAAGGTGACTGTGTCCTGTATGGAAAGCAGTTGGACCTCGAAGTTATCTTCGATTTAGTTTCTATTCTACTCCTTTATGCTTTTTTTGGAGTGTGCAGTTCCCGGAAGAGTCTCCCATAATCACGGACATTTGCCGTCACTCCATCTCTGGGCTTCTGTCCCTCTCTTCATGGGCTTTCACGATGCTCTTGTACTCTTGATCGTTGTTTCTTTGGAGGAACCATGCTCAAGTTTGTGCATCTGCAAAGTAAGGTGACTGTATCCTGTATGGAGAACAGTCAGAACTCAAAGTTGCCTCCTCCTTTATGATTTTTTTGGAGTGTACCATTCCCAGAAGTCTTCCTACCATCTCTGACATTTGTCAGCTCATTAAATTTTTTCATTTCTGCCACCCTCTTTGTTCGTTTTCTTCCTGTTTTTTGGTCCTGCCGTAAACCTTCATTAACAATAGGCAAAAGTTTGAACTCTTGCTTCCAACTTTCTTGGAAGATTTGAAGGGATAAATTTTTATTGAGCGATTTGGTTGACTGTCGATTTATATTAGATCGAATCGAATAGTTTTTCGAGTTTCGTTCTGCACTTTACACGCGATTCGATTTGTCGAATTTAACTATCGACTTTTCTGCTCTTGCTGCTGATTTTAATATGCTCCTTTTATTGCTCATGAAAACTCTATTTGAATCTATGATAATAATCAACTGTTCCAGCCAACCCAACCATATTATTATTAATCGACCAACATACATTCAACAACGTGGTATTTAATTAACGTTTGATAATGTCATAATAACATGCATGCAATATTTCATTAAATTAGCAACAGCTCGTATGACGTTGCGGCCTAATAAATGTAATATTTATTATTGTAACGTTACAAGCCTATTCGTATGACAGGATGGGGTCGTTAAGTTTCTATATTGCTCCGACGCCCATCACATGCCAGTTACGAGATTAAAAATAGGAATTATTATGTCTATATACATAGGTATTACGGTAATGTAATAGGAATTCTGAATAACAGGTGTATCAATCAGAGATTAACCGGACAGATTTCCAAATGGGGTAGTCGATTGCTAATGCAATTTGTAGCTAATAAGTTCTGGTTATAAATGAGCGAAACCTTGAAAAACAGTCAATTAATCCTGTTGATATATAGCTTTTTCTAAAGCCAAGTATCCCACACACATAGAGAGAGAGAAATGAGAATCAAGAAATCAGAGTACATCATCTGTAAAAGATATTATTCTCATTTCTAGATAAATCGGCAGAACTAAACTGGGACATGGCTAATATAGGAAAACTTATCTCAAAGTGATAAAGTATATCTGCCTTATTATGTAAATGAGTTATCTTTATGTTATTTCTTTGTTGTTAAGGGTTTGTCAAAGGGCTAGATAATCATTTTCTATGCTTGCATATAATTTGATTGACGCATAAGCATAGACAATTTTTTGTCGGCTACGCACATGCCATAAGCGTTTAATATAAGCAACGATGTTAACCTCATTAGTTTCTGCTTTGTATCTCGCTCATTAATTATTTCACACATGATCCGTCTCCAATTTATCTGACAGTTTTACTGATCAGCTGATCGGGGCGTTGTAAAATGCAGATGACAAGCTTTAACGTTAACCAGGCAGTATTTTTGGATCCAGTTAGTATGTAGGTGCCTAATACTCAATCATTACATCGTATAAAAGACAATAGCTTATGTTATGTTGTAATATTTGCACTTTTATTAGTTTAGGTTTAATAAAAGCTCACAATCTATGCCATTCTAAAAATCATTCTGGGAATATCGTTTATAAGTGCTGCATATATCTCTAATTAGGGATTCAGCGTGAAGCGCGAAGTGCAAGAATAATGCCATTAAAGACCCATTTGTTCTTCTGTATGCTTCACCGAATGTATAAAGGCGAATATAAAAGGCACTTTAAGAAACGCGGTAGAGAGCTGACGGGTGATATGCTAATACGAACTTGACAGATAAATTTGATTATAAATGATATCCGACTAGTTGGGAGGGCTAAAATTTTAATGTAGCTTACATTAAAAGTTTGTAATAATTCAATTTTGGTTGAACACAAATTGGTTCATCGCCATCATGGGTTCAATGCCACTCCCCCTTAAGGTCGATGAAATATTAAAATTCGGCCAATGATAGCGACACATAGCATTAAAGCGTAATGAGGGCGAAATGCCAGCAGCTTTCAAATTAAGGAACTGCTAATGACTTCTGGAAATGACGCTCGCCTAAGTTGGACTCTCGCTAACAACGTTTTACGGTTCACAGCGCCCGATCTTTAGCTTTTCGTGTATTAATTAAGCGAATGTAAAAATTGTAATTAACCTAACGAGGGTACTTGGGAGCTTTGATATCTAAATTATAATTTTATTTAAGTTAACATTTTCAGAATTTTGTTTTTATCAGGCCACATCGAATGATGCTAGTAGTAGCAGTAGTAGTAAATCTTGCGATTACGCCTTAAAAAGGTTCTAGTTTACAGTCCCCCTGGTCCATCCTTTCCTGGACCCTCATTCCTTCCACGACTCGACCAGTCTCCCTAATGAAAGACAACATCCCGCCCCATCTAAGTGTCGGAAGCGCCATTTACTTTACGGAATTCTCGAAATGCGTTTTTTTTTAATCATTGTTTTATTAAAAAGTACAAAAAGTGTAATTCAAGATTAAGAGATAAAAAAAATACGCATAATGTCCATGTCAATTCTGCCGGTGGTCATCTCCTTTCGATTACGGGTCACTTATTAGTCACTTAGACAGATCACTCCCCTATTCCATAATGTATGCATAGTAGAGTCTCTATCTAGGAGGGCACCTACTATTTAGTCTGCTGCTGCAAGGTTTATCTGATTGGGTATAGATTAGGTTAGATCGTCTACACATTCTTGACTCTAAGCAGTTTATCTTTGTACTCTTTCACGCTTGAAGTTATTCTTTTAGTTTCTTTCATAGTCTTCAGAGCACTTTTGTAATCCTGAATAAGTCTTGAACTCACCATGTTCTTGCAAATGGCTTCCAGAGCGGCCTGACCGTCGAAGTAGATGCAAATCTTCTGCTCTGCCTCTTGTATGATCTCTTATCGTGTGGTCCCTTCGAGTATTGTGAAAACCTCTTCTTCTTCTTCTACTTTTCGGAAAACTTAAGGCTTGTTTTACCCATCCATTTGCCCCTCTTAGGATGTAACGACCAGCTGTCCTTCCACCGCTTGGAGTGGGTCCCGGAGGAAGTCACGGTCTGCTGTATGTTAGTTTTCTATTTCTGGCGATTTTTGCCAGTCTTTGGTTTTCCATCCTGGATGTGTTCGTTCCAGAAGCGTCTTCTGGCACGGGTCCATCTAACCACTGCCCTCCCCCAGCCCGCACTCTTCCCTAATTTCGCTACTCCTTCTTTGGTCCCGAAGTGTGATCCCTGTGATCATTCTTATTATTCTGATTTCGCTGGTTCGTGCCCTCCTTTTCGTCTCCGCTGTGTAAGCTCGTGTTTCTGCCGTGTATGTCATTATGGGCCTGACACATGCTTTATATGTTCTAACTTTGGTCGGCATTGATATGTATGTGTTTTTCCATACGGTTGTTTGGAAAACCCCCCACTATCGTGGCTACCTTGTTTATCTAGTTTCGCACACCAATCGTGAGTTCACGATATGATGACATTGTTGTTCCCAGAGAGTTGAATTCAGAAGTCTCGTCTGTTGTTCTGTTGTAGTTTGCATTTGCGCGGTTCCCTACCGATCACCAGGCTTTTTGTTTTATTGGTTGATATTTTCATGTTAACTTTTTTGGCCTCTTTCTTAAATGCCTGTAAGAGCCATTGCAGCCTGTCTTCCATGTCCGCGAATAGCGTTACGTCGTCTGCGTAACATATTAAGTTGTTGGTTTCCCATCTTGTATCCCTGGTCTATCTTGCGCACTTGCTCTATTATTCTGTCCATTATGTTGAACAGCAGTGGGCTGTCTCCTTGTCGTATTCCTGTACTTTGCTCTATTTTTTCTGTTGTTGTTAATTTTGATCGTATTGTTGTGGTGTTGTTTGTGTTGAGCTCTCTAACCGTCTCTGTGATACTTGGGGTATTCCCCTGCGGTTCAGTTCGTTGCTAACGTCCTGTAGCCTTATCTTGTCGAACGCTTTCGTCAAATCTATTAAGAATAGGTTTGCTGGTTTGTTATACTCTATTGCATTCTCTATAACCTGCCTGATAACGAACACTGCGTCAATCGTCGAACAGTTCTTCCGAAAACCTTGCTGCTCCTCGCTTATTGTGGTCTAACTGAGAATACGTTGTTGTAGCATACGAGTGTATAATTTCATGGTCATGTCTAGAAGCGGTATTCCTCGGTAGTTCGCCGGATCTGAGGTTTTCTTTTTTTGAATATAGGGATTGTGATGCTGTGTCTCCATTTTGCTGGTGTTTTTTCGTCCTTCAATATTTTGTTTTATAGTTCGGCCAGCTGTTGAGCTAGAGCTTCTCCTCCGCATTTCAGCAGTTCATTGGGGACGTTGTCCGACCCTGGAGCTTTACCGTTTCATCACTTCCTCCATCGTGTATTGTTCTACATTCTCGATGTCTATGGCGTCGCCTCGATTCAACCTCCTCCGCTCATTGGACCTTTGTTGTTCCTGTTCGTCCCGGTTCGTATAGAGGCCCTGAAAATAGGTGGTCCATTCGACTACTGAGATGTTATTTAATTGCACTGTCTCATTTATTTCTCTCTTTGTTGTTCTGAGCATTTTCCATATCCGTTTTTCTCTCTTTATTTCCCTTATACGGTTGTTTACTCTGTTCCTTCTTTCGATGTCTTTGATGTGGTTTCTTGGAGTCTTGTTGGCTATGAATGTTAGGTGGGCTTTTTCCTTTTCACGGGCCAGTATTTTCACCACTGCTTTGAACCATGGCTTTTTTATTTTTGTGTTTTCTCGTTGTGTTGATTGTTCGTTTGGCTAGTGCCTCCTCTGCTGCTTGATTTATGTTGTTTAGTAGGATGTCCCATGCGCGGTCTACTGTGTGTTGCTGAGGAATGGGTTTCATTTCAATTTTTTGGGATATGCGCCGTTTGCACAGATCCAGAGTGCTTCCTGGTTTTAGTGATTTGATATTGAACTTTGTTGATGGGTTGTCCGCTTTCTCCCTGTTGAAATCTGACTTTATATTGGGGTCTGTGATCAAAGTATGTGTTTTTAATCCTTAGTTCCTGGTAAGCTCAAAATTCAAAAAGTTTCTCACCTTGCTCGTTCGTTGCCTGCTCATTGAATCTATTCTTGACTCCAGGTATTACCTTGTTTCCTAGTCGTCCATTCGAGTCGTCCATTATTATTATGCCTTCATGTTGGGGTATTATTTCTATCAACATTTGGAGTTGTTCGTAAAAATCGATGGTCTCCTGGACAGGCTTTCAAGTATCTGGTACGTAAACGGACACTATATAAAGAGTTTGTTTGTTTAGTTTCAGTTTAGCTGAAAGTGAAAAACTCAGCCTGGAAAACCATCGTATGCCCTCCCAAGGGAAAGCACTTCTCTTATTTGTGGCCGGTTTTTTATACAGGTTGGCAACTGACTGCCAACTGTGTGCCAACCATTCTTGATCCTTCTGTATACCACACCTGAATATTTTGGTTGCTGAAGCAGATCTTCCCAATTCCAATGTTTCCTTTTTGCGATGTTTATTCCTAATGACTGTTTTAGGCTCACTTCATCGCTGAGATGCCCCTCTTGCGACAGGGCAATCGTTGTTTTCTTCTAGTGGTCGCAGCATGGCATTTCCTTGTAGGAAACCATAGCCTTTCTCTTTACTCAGACTGAATAAGGCACTGAGAGCAGCTCTGGGCATTGTTCTGAATGGCCTATTGTAATTGGTTGCAGCTTTGTCAAAAATCAAAAAAGAGTACCAACAGCACTTTTAGTTTGAGTACGTTTTCTCCATTTTATGCACTACGGAAGGGAGATCCATCTCTGTAGACTTACCTTGCTGTAGCCGACGTTGTTTTTTATTTATGGGCAGTCTCTCCAGAATTTCCTCTGTGATGACCGATGATCTTTTCCAACGTTTTCATCAGAAAGAATGTCAAACTTATGGGTTTGAACGATTTGACAACAGGGTAGTCACCGTTTTTCAGCTTTTCGGATCACAGATCTCTATGCCTGAGTGCCACATTCTTCACGAACACCTTGTTCAGCGACGGGATCACCTTGTCTAGTCCTTCTTCTAGTATAACTCCAATTATGTCGTGTCGTGTCGCTACCTTCTATGGACTAAATTTGTTCACCGCTCATTTAAGTGGTATTCGTTTGACTGAACCGCTTAGGACCAACTTGAAACAATTTTACAAATTGTAAGGACCAGCTCCAAAGTACGACTGACGTTTCATAAGTCATATTCCGTGTTTTTGTGTTTATTAATTTCCAGACTATTAATTTCTTATTTTAGATGTTTATTTCTTATATAATCCTTTTCTTAAATCAAAAATGACTCCCACCAAAAAGCGGAATGTAGTCCGGACCTTTCTAAGGATATTATGAAGAAGACTAGGATATTTACTGCCGATTTTCGGTCAGTGTTGCCTTCTCTAGTACAATTGTACTAGATCTAGTCATTTCCCATCTTATTTAGTAGTCTAGTACCCACATCCCCGAATCTAGAACAATCTTCACAGTTCACGCGCTCACGCTGGGTGTCTCCGGGATATATCTAAACTACAAGTTTTTATGTTAATTGTCATTTTTTGTTATTGTATGCGGAGTTGGGTTCCAATAACTTGACAATCAGTGTTTTTGATCGAATACTGTTGAGATTTATACGAAGAGTCGCCTTTGGTTCCAATGTTCGAAATGTGAACGTTCGAGTAGGCGTTGGAATCCCGACATCAGCCCGGTTGGTCTTAACTGCGCATGCGCAAAATTTATTAAAAGTATTGTGGGTTACTGGTTTCTTTTGTTTACGGTTCCGGCCATTTTGACAATCAAAAATTACGTTTTGCAAATAATTTACAGTAATTTTTAATTTCAGCAAAGTTGGTGTAATAGAATTGCTGTTTTCAATTAGTAAAAGGAATCTTTGTTTAGCAAGAATTGCGCGAGATTCGTTAACGCAACGTGTCAAGTGACGGATTTATTGGATTCTCGTATTTCGAGAAAGCGTCATGCAGGTACACAAGCCGGCACCCAGTTTTCCTGTTTCTGCTCCACTCATTTCTCAATAATATCAATTTTTCTTATTATCAAATGATCTACACACACTTTTCAGTACAGTCTTGTGCTTGTGTAGTACCTAAAGATGTAAGTATCCAGTATCTAGGTGTGTAATAATTTGGTATGGTGTTGGTGTGAAAGAATGGAAGGTAGGGGCAGCATGAGTTTGAGGTAGTTTTTGAAATAGTCCCTACAAAGGAACATTGTGTTCACAGCTGTTGACAACCCTGGCCTTGTTGTAAAGGCTGTAAAGCATACATAAGTCCACAGTAAGGTTAGGGCTCATGTATGCTTTACAACTTTTCTTTTATTCAACAGCTCATAAGTATGGCACTCTCCTTTCATTTTGTTCATCACTTATGCCATTTGCATTTGCTAGTATGATTAAGTAGGGCTATCGGCTATCCTTACCCCTAATTTGAAATGATAAACACTGGTTGTGGTAGGTAAGTTAAAAATTCTCGTTTTTTAGGAAGGGTTTAGTAAGTCCTACACACTGGAGAGTATATAGAACCTTTGTTTAAAAGAGAAAAAGGATATATTTTAATCAAGTTCCAGCAGATGCTCTATTAGGCCAGAGATCCACTATCCCAGTTAATAATGTATTTATATCCTATTCATATGGAAGCAAAGTGACTCTCGTCTTGCTAGACAATTATGCTATGGGTACATCCACAGTGCAGTTAAGGTTTGTATAAAGATTTGGATACTTACATTAAAACTACTAGGACCAGAAATAGATTATGCCTATGCCATTTTCAATGTGTGCACAATAAGCTCTCCTCTCATTTTTGACTCAAAAGCAAGTAGCTGGTTTGGCAATTTATGCTGCATTAGCTTTTCTGCATACTTATGTCTATGTCAGCTACCTTACTAGAAATGTATTTATGAAGGTTTACGGGTGCGCTATTTACTAAGAAGCATATTAGAAGGCATACTTTTGTACCAAAAAACTAACAATATAAGGATACATCTTAGCACTTAAGTTAAATTATTACTTTTCTTTTGCAATGACTAAAGTTCAGAAGCCTGTTACTGTTAAGGTACCAAATTATTTTTTTTTAGTGAGATATGAGGGTAAATAACATAAAAACATATTGTGTAAACCCTGTTTTTTATCTCTTTTTTTACTTACCTCTTATCTTGTTATAGGGTTTCAGAATAGTCTTGAGAAGGGGTTTTTTTGTGGAAATGAGATGTGGCAGAGTTTTTTCCTTATGTAGTACCAACCTAGGATTCAACCATGGAAAGGCGACTTATAAATAGATAATAAATAAAAGATTTGTGTGTTTCAAAGAAATTCCAGGGTGCCACTAAGGTTTCAAGCATGTAAGTTAGCATCAAATTTCATACTTGATTAAACCCTCCTTTTAATCTAAACTAAGAATCAATTGAAATGATACACCTTAAATTTTGAATGAACTTTAAAACTGTCTACCTCTAAAGCCACTCAACCGATTTTCATTGGAGATGCCATTTTGGTAAGATCCGTGTATAAACTGCTTTAAGTGGTTATGTACTCGCTTATATGTTTTGCAGGTTACATAATACAGGGTTCAACAAAACTTGATGCACGTTTGTAAAACCTTTTTGAGCAGATAATTTTGCGGAAAAAAAATTCAGAACATGTTTTGCTACGGGAGTATGTGGAGACGCGTCATACCTTGGGACATATTTGGTGTTTTTTTGGATATTTTGTCTGGTTCCATAGATATTTAGTTTTTAACGAGGTATCATTTAACACTGGAGCTCCAATTTGCCCCATAATACAAATATTGATAAAAATTTTATATGGAATATAAAGACTATGCACAGGGCGAGCTGGATCTTACCAAAATGGCATTTACAACGAAAATCGGTTGAGTGGCTTTAGAGAGAGACAGTTTTAAATTTCATTCAAAATTTGGGGTGTATCGTTTCAATTGATTCTTAGTTTAGTTTATAGATTGCTCACATTGTTAACACTTAACACACTCAATAATTTTCGCTCAGTTGATTCCTGAATGTAGTTCGTATTTTTTTGTCTCTTCGTCAAGTCTAGCCAACAAGCTATGAAATGTGTTGCCAGTTTAACAAAAGTCCTTTTTTCACTTGAATAATCCTTTTTTTGCGATTGTCTTACTATATGCACATATTCTGCTCAAAAACTCATTTTTTTCTGTGTAATAATAATCCTGAAAATTGTGATCAAATACTTATTGGTCAATTATGGATTTGCAATACGCTTCATTAATAAAAAATGACGGTTTTGTATTTCATATATTTTATACTTTATTTTCAGTATGATGAAAAATCTTGAAAAAAAGTAAAATGTTTAAGTACAAAGATAACGTGCAGGTGAAGAAGTTAGTAATTCCTCTCTATTATATATGCCTTCTACTAATTACTCCTGCTGGAAAGTAAGCAGAGGATCGAAAAATTAATAGGGAGCATATGACTTAATCAATTAATAGGCATTCCGTGATCACATTATTACATTAATTATGATTAAGCAGTCTTTTGATCAAATGTGCTCAAAACAATTAATTTTTATATGAGATTGAGAATTTTATTCGCCAATTCCATTGTTACATATTCAACATTAGAAAAATGTATCGGTGTTTTTCTTTGTTATAGGGTTGATAAACATTGGTTTAAGTGAAGGACAAAGAAAGTCTGTCATACTGGCTTCCAATTTCCTGGGAAGGAAAACGGAAGTAGTTCGGATATGGAGTTTCCATCCTGCATTGAAACCCACAGTTTAAATTTGAAGATGAATGAAGACAAGCGCGTAAAAAAGGTCGCGCCACTTCTGCATGCTGAAGAACTGTACTGCTATGACGTCTATAAAACTCTTGGGTACCACTAGCCTATAAAAAGATATCTTCAATTGAGTAATGGTCAATGAAACAATACAACTATTTTACGGTAATCTGAAAAACAAAAAATGTGGATTTCTTCATTCAGAGGTTTAGGAAACATATGTTAAAGATATGTGATATTAAAGTTTGAAATGTTAGGTAAATTAAAAACACATATTTTATATATGCCATGTTTATTTGTGCACCAAAATCAAAATAAACGACATTGATTTTTTACTTATTTTACTTAAAAAAACGTATAAGTTATGTATTCAACGTATAGGTTATTGTAGTGTTATTTGCAGTGTATATCAGAAAGCAATTATCAATAATTCCAAAGGATCCTTCGATTAAGTTTTATTTCTTTGTAAAGCTATTAAAGTCAAATAAGACGATGTAAGGTTAATTTGTTATTATTATTTTTTTTTGTGTCAGTTATTAAAAGTTTTGATAAGTATATAAGAATTATAAAAACCATACCTAAATAAAAATAAATTAATAACTAAAGAGCAAAATAATTTTTTAACATCCTGTATTCAATAACTGATTTTGAGATTTTTTTTAAAATTATCTACGTTTTAACAATCTGTGCTTTGAAGTAGAGCTAACATGATAATTATTATAAATTATTATTGTCATATTATATAATAAAACAATCTTTCCAGTACATGATCTATGGATTCATTAGATAGAAGTTTCTTTTTCCTGATAACTATTAGAAGAGATCTCAAAGATTTTATTCGGGTCTTGGACCCTCTTAATTGTTTTGCCTTTGAAAATAATGTGACGCTCTTGCGACGAACATATTTTGCCTTCTGCGGTTCCTCCATGCCAATGGTTGTACACTCATCAAACTTGAATTTTGGACCTAGAGATTGACAGGAAATAAATATATTAACGGTCATACATTCCGCCAAAGCGATAAGGGCGGTCGGTTAATGAAAACAACTATTAAGGCTTAGTGACTATTAACTGTGAAAATGAAACTTAACTATGAAAATAACTATTAAGACTTATCCATGCTGGAGCAAAAAACTGACAGATATATATTATATAATTTTAAATAGAACATAAATAACTTTACTCCCTCATCTGACTGTATTGTCTCTATAAGTACCATATTTTAATTAGAAAGAGCAATGCCTTATTAAGGCACTTGCTCTTTCTAATTAAATTTAAAAATTAATTATTAATTATTGCAGATACAGGGAGATTCAGAATCTGATATAAAAAATAGAGGACTGTATCTAAAAAAAATTGAAGCAATGTTGTTTGCATGAAAATGAAAGGTCGGATTTTAAATTTGAAAATACCGCGTTGAAGAAAGCAAAAAGTGGCTATGAAGAAGTGTTAAATTGTTTTTAATTAACTCATTAAATTAAGGCTAGAAAAAATAAAAACGTTTTGTGAATATTTCCAAAACCAGCCGAAGTTTTCAAAATTTGAAAACAACTTTTATACCCTTCTAATTGCGCAACTTTGCCCTAATTTAACCTTCGTTGTATCTCTTCAAATAACCAAGATCCCCATGGTTAAACTCCAAACGATCACCCTGTATTTCTTCCTTTAATGTTACAAAAGTTCATACCAGGTTATAGGAAATTATATACAGGGTCAGAGTCTGGCAATAGGGACTGATAGTTTCCAAAGTCTTATGATAAGGCTACCACTCAGAATGTCATCAAAACTTGTGGAAAAAAGTTACACAGTTTGGACAAGAAAGCCCATGCTGCAATGTATCTTTTGCTTCACATTGTTTTTCCAAAGTTGGTCGAAAATCTAACATTTATACAATCCTTTGAGTTTTGAAAAGATAAAATTCAAAGTTGAAGTGCCAAATTGCATAAATCCTCTGAAGGACACTTGATGTTGCCCAAACTCCATGGTGTTGTTTGTCAATATTTTCTAGTATCCTATCATCCTGTAGGTTGTGGATGTACCTAAATGTTCTAGGTATATAATATCAGTGTTATTGAACCTTTAATTGATACATAGAAGAAAAATATTGTAAGCATGACATGCTGTATAGGGTCTACAGAACAAATTACTTTGTGCTGTTTATACATCAGAATAACAATATGGCCTTAAGCATAAGAATATGGTTTTACTTAGGAATGAGCTTAGGAATAACCTACCTTCAATATTATTTAAACATAAAACCATTTAAATTGAAAGATAGCTTAATCCTTAGGTAAGCATTAAGCAATATTTGTTTAATAATCACATGTTTTGGTTAATGCCTAACCAACCATTATCTTATTCTTTCCGAGATTCTTTCATTCTTAAACGTTATTCTTTATTCTCATGAATAAACCCACCATTTATAGCTAAAAAAAATAAATCAATGTTTTTTTTTCTACATATTGTGTCACTATTTCTGATCTCTATCTAAATCTCTCATCATGTAAGGCTCGGAAAACTATCAGTACCCAACAGTTAAATTTAACAGGTAGTTCTAAATTTAGACGAAAAACAAAAATTAGTTTTGCATAAAGAATAATTTCTAATTACCTGGACTGTGGGAGCAGCATATTTTCTCAACTTTTTCTTTCCCAGGTCTTGTGCCATAAAGTGCCATTCGCCTATAAAGTGGCTCCGGATGATGAAGTCAATTTCTCCTAGATGCATAACCCCACAACCAACACTAAAATCTATGCCAGAAATTTTAACCACTGGTTCCTATAGAAATCTAAAAAGATTTAAAAAAAAATTATTAGCTACCTCCAATTCTATTAAATAACTCTTATGACAAGCTTCAACACTTCTTAAATTATAATCCTCCTCATCATTCCCTGGGTTGGAATCTATTATTGGTCTTATTATGTTCAAAATATGAGTTCAAAGTTTATGGTAGTTGGTAGTATATTACCTACACCAACAACATTTAAGTAAAAATAAAAATAGGTAGTACTTCATATCATATAAGTAGCTACCTAAATACCTAACTAACTACTTTTCCGATACTCATTCAACTAGATACATATGAGAGAAAATTCCTTTTTCTCTCATATTTATTTTAGAAAAATAGACTTTTTAATAAAGTGCAAAAATGCTAGGTACTGATGTTGCTATAGTACGGCATCTATTTAATTGTGAAGATTTCTTCCAAAGCCTTTAGTTACGCAATATTGCCAATAAAAATGTTATCCCTTAGTTATCTACATACAAATCTACAAGTATAAAAAAAAAGTAAATACATACTACATCTACTCACCCCAAGAAAACTCCATCCACTAGAGGTTTTTCAGCATCTCACACTTTTCACACTATGCATTGCACGTTTATAATTTTGTTCTTCTTGGCATCCACGTTTTTTTTATGGATCTTTGGGCTTGTTAATAATTGCAAATAGAATAATGTTGAAAGATTCCGGAATCTTCAGTTTCAAGTTTAAAGTAATCATTTAATAGCACAGAACTTAACAGAACAGCAGAAAAAAGCAAAATAGTACAGCAATAAACTGAAAGGCTATTGAAATAATTTAAATTTGAAGTTAAAACAACCCCAACACAAACTAAAGCTGCTAAAAAGCCAAAATTTACAACTAAAATTTTATTTTTTGGATGCTTACGATTTACAATTTTATAAATTGTACGATGACGATGATCAGGAAAGAGGTTCTATACTAACACCAAGCGCTTTTGCATTTTACGTCACGAAAATTATGACGATGTTGTTTGGCTGAGAAATTCCTTTAGCCAACGTTGATTGGCTCGACGTCGGCAAAAATGAAGCTTAACTGTTTAGAGGACGCATGCGGATTAGTTAGCAACCGGGCTGATCTTCGGGTTCCAAGCTACATTTTTGAGGCCTTGACTACTTCTATATTCAATTGTTTTCTATTTGTTTTTGATAGAAAAAAACAAAAAACATTTTTGACAGAAAAGGGTTCCATAATTCGACGAGGTACTTAACTTAAGTCGAAATATCTCGAAATGCGGGACAAATAGCGTACCGGAGATGATCGTGCGGGACGCAGGACAAACGGGTCCAAATCCGGGACGTCCAACCAAAACGTCAACCGAAACATTAATAAAGCCTAGTTCTCATAAACGAGTATTCGGTGAAAAAGTCCGAATAAACGGAAAAATTGACAGATGTCAAAAGTCATTCAAATTACGTAGTTCCCATTAAAAAATTCAAACTTCCGAAAAGTTTCAAATTAGTTTGAAATGATGATGGATTATTCAGAAATTTCTGAAGAAGGTTCAGAGGTAAGTGCAGTGCAATGCAAAGAAATTATTATTTAGTACTCGGCAAATTCAGCTCCATGTCTAACTTGTTTTTCTTTTTCAGTCGTTTTACTGTACTGACTGCGAAACAACTGTGTTTTTGAACAATTTGTGTCCTCATTTTGAGATCAGAGAAGTAGAGGAAACGTAAGAAATTTATCTCTGTTTTTCTTATTTTTAATAATCTTCTTTAAGGCTTTCAACAGGTATAGGATCGACTATTACTAGTAGCTTTGAAGGAGAGCTAATTAGTCAGATCCAACTGCGACCAGCCTTGTGGAATAATCGGCTACCCCTCAAGTCGAACAATTAAGAACAAGGAGTGGTTGGAAGTCGAAGAGTATTTTAGAGGTAAGCGATATTCTGATTACCTTTTAGGTAATAGAAAAATGCAAAAGTAGAAGTTTTGTAGGAAGATATAAGCTTGAACTATTGATAAAGAAATGGCACAACTTAAGGGAGACACACATATAAAAAAGAAACAAGAGATCTCATATGAACCTAGTGGTTCGCAACCAAACAGAAAAAAGCATGGAAACATTTTGACTCTTTATCTTTGCTGTCAGATACTGTTGCGCCTAGGGAGTAAGTTTGTCAAGTGTTATTTTATTTCATAATGTTATTAAATTTAATATAGAACAATAACTAATTTTCTAAAAATAACAACACCGCAAAAGAGTCCACCAGTAGTCTCAACTCCAACCTCAACTCGTGTAGCAAACTCTAACGCAGGTGAGTAAAATATCTTAAAAATAATTGCATTTGCATTCTTTTTAATCATGATTTTATATCAATGTTGCTGATGGGTAGAGATAGTAGAGAAAACTAGTAGAGAAACATAGTAGAGAAAACTTAAATTTTCACAAAACATCAACAAAGATTCCAGAACCAACCTGAATACATTTATTTAACAACATATTTTTCGATTCCACATACGTTTTTATTTTTTTACAGGGAATGGAGCTATTAGCAACTTGGAGGAAAGTTCTTCTCTGCTTCTTAATACACTCAAGATTTTTCCTCCTATGCCTCCACTACCACAGCCACGCCAGGGCATAAATCCTATCTGTCTTAGAATTTCTGAGATACTAGGTAAAATGCCAGATGAATACCGCTTACCCTTGGAGATTAAATTGCTTCAAACAGCATATGAAAAACTCTCAGAATTCAATAATAATAAGTAAGTAATACCTAAATAGAAATAAATTTTCAAAATGTTTTATCACAAATAATTATTGTTTTGAAAAGGCACAGCCCCTTCTCCTACAAAATACAACGCTAATTGCTCTCGCATATGATTTGCATTATTTCTATAAGTATTTGCCCCCAATCTTGGTATTCTTGCAAAAGTTCTAGTATTCACGCCATTCGCCTTCTAAAATATTTCCATCAATATCTACTCTATCTATAAAATTGCTAGGGCAATACAACTTCGTCTTACAAACTTCTTCATGTTTCATAATAAAGTTATGTAAACAAATTGTTGCCTGAATAATAGCTTCTACAGTTTCAATTGATGCTATAATTGGTTTTCGAAATATTCTCCATCTTGAACATAAAATGCCAAATGCCTTTTCAATAACTCGTCTCCCTCTGCTTAACCTGCAGAATCATAACCCAATGCCGTAATAATTTACAAAATGGAAAAACTATTAAATTCTTACCTATAGTTGTATATCCTCTTTTTTATTATCTGATCCAAGTAGTGGCCAGGGTAGAGTCTCATAGTGTTAACCGTTAATGGAAAAGCCTCGTCACAAGCAATAAAATTAGATGTAGAATCGCCACCATATTCAATAGGTTGTAGACCTGGTATATTTAGATTATTTGTTAAAAGTTGTTGACCAAATTGTGAATTTCGAAAGATTGCACCATCACTTTGTTTACCCCTGGCTCTTATGTCGACCATTGTAAATCTGTATTTGGTATCACACAATGCTAACAGAACAAGGCTATGACTTTTTTTATAATTAAAAAACTGTGAACCTGTTTTAGGTAAAGCCTAAAATAACCAACATCAACATAAATTAATTATCATAAACTACAACTACTTACTTGCATTACAACATGTTTACCATCTATAGCGCAAAAACAATTTGGTACTTGCCACAAATTGTTAAAATCTTCATTAACCGTGTTCCATTCATTTATACCTGGAGCTGAAAGTACTTCATCCTTTAATACATCCCAAAGAGCTAAACAAGTCTCTCGAATCACATTAGTAACTGTGCTTTTTCCCAAACGAAACGCATATGACATGGGTGTCATACTATCACCAGATGCTAAAAACCTAGAGGTAGGTATTTGGTTTTCAAAATATTTTTCTTTTCCACCATAACATATTTTGTTACCGTAAGGTGCAAGCTAGTCTTTCTCCAGCAAATATAGCCTCCCGGTTCCTGCAATGCTTGGTAATATGACGTCCGACTTTGGTTACCAAATGGTCAAATAATTCTTTAGACATTCTTAAGTAATTAAAATGTTTATTTAGATCTTGCAAACGCATTTCCTGTATTAGGTTGTGGTAAGCTCTTTGTTCAGGCCTTCTTTGGAGAGTTTCTCGAACCCATATACGACGTTTTTTTATATATTTTTTTCTACAAGATGTTTTCTCACATAATGATAACTGTGTAATATTCAAATACACGGTCCCAATAATAACTGCAAATATCTTGATAGATTGATAGATATTGCAAGTAATAATAATTGTAATGATCCCTGATGGAAGATACGAAAGGCAGCACAAAGCACAAAACTTACTATTAACAAGAAGATCCAAAAATAATAATTAAATCTTGTATTTATTTATTTTGATATCTAATAATCCCACATCAAACACAAACGGCAAAAAACATAACCAATGAAAATACAGGTACGAAAAACTGGAAAAGTTGAAATTATTTTAACGATTTCCGACAAACGTCAAATCATTTGATAAATTCGGATTTTTCGCCAAATATTCGTTCATGAGAACTAGGCTTTATGGGTCATTAAGGGCCGTTCGCATCAAGCAATTTTTAAGTACACTTAGTTAAGGCTTCCATTATTACCATGGTTGCTCACGCTAGCAGCTATGGCTTAAGTGCCCTTAACTTTAAGTTTACTTAAAATTTTCTTGGTGGAAATGGCCATAAAACGTCTTCATTTGGAACCAATTGTAACCACTGTCAAACATCCCTATCATTTTTACCTTCGAGTTTTTTGGACCGGGACCAGCTACGGAGTAATGGCCTCGCTATTTTCTCCGGGACTTTGGATATCCAGGAGCATTCTTAGGGTTTTTTCTTGACGTCCAGTCCATGTACCGTGCGGTTTATTTACTATGCCTAGTTGATTTCCTTTTTCTGAACTCAGAAATTTGCAAGCCTGCTCGATTACCGAAAGGAGAGTCCATCTCTCTGCAGAATATCCGTCAGCTATCTCTTTTATTTCAAATCCTTCAAATTTTTTTTAACCCTCTGTGGATTTCATCATATCAATTCCACCCCGTCTAGGCGCTCTTTTCGGTTGGTTTAAAGTACTGCTGTCATTCCAACACGGTCTCTGCATCTTTAGTGGGTGCAACTCAGCAATTTGCAAGCCTGAGCGATTACCGAAAGAAGAGTCCATCTCTTTGCAGAGTTTGTGTCATCTATCTCTTTTATTTCAAATTATTTTTTTAACTCTCTGCGAGTTTCGTTATATCAATTCCACTCCACTTGCGGGCCCTTTTTGGTCGGCGCCAGCCTTAAGGCACTCCGGTGTGTCATTCCACCACGGTCTCTGCTTCTTTAGTGGGCGCAACTCTGTCGAATTACATATCATGTCTGTGAGTCGTGTGTCTGTCCGGGCTGAATTCGATATTATCGCAGCATCCTGTGGTCGAACATCAAAATGTCTCCAGTGTTTTACTTCTCCGGAGTTCCGTTGCAACTCTACCATCATATCTATCACTTCCTAACACACGCGATTTGTGTGCGCGTAAAATAAGGTTTCTATAAATTGCATGAGGAACTTTATAAACCCAAGGGAGGTCTGTGTAGAAGAGTTTAAGGTATGAGGGATGGAAGAGATGGTTATGTCATCATTGTTTGAGGCAAGGCAGAAAATTGAATAATAAGAAGAGTTGTGGAGTCAAACCAGTTGAGCCAGCGTTCAAAAGCCAATTTTGCCCATTTTTTTAAATATTGGGAGTCGCAAAGAACTTTACAAAGAACGGGATCGAAGCCACTATAGAACAACAAAAACCTTGAATTCGTGACCAAGGTGAATACAAGATGTCCTAAAGAACGCGAGTGTATTCATGGAGAGTAGGTGGTCACCAATTTGTCGATCAACGCATCTGCATACTAGTTTCGGGGTCTACCCCTCATCAGTACAGCTTTGGCTGGTCGACAAATTGGAGACCGTGAGTTCCCGGTTTTCCTTAGTCATCCACCAGCGTATTAGATTTAATACTGCATGGCAGATGGATCTCGGTTCGAGAAGCAGCACATGTTTGCTCTGTACCTCACAGGTTATCGGAACAAAAACGAAGTGTTAAAAAGTAGGTGGTCACCAACTTGTCGATCAACCCATCTCCATACTAGTTTCGGGGTCTACCCCTCATGGGTTAATCAACAAATTGGTGACCACCTACTCTTTACACTTCGTTCTGGTACAGAGCAATGCTTCTCGAACCGAAAACCATCTACCATGCAGTATTAGATCTAATACGCTAGCGGATGTCTCCCGCTGCTGCTCTATACAACATCTCACTGTATTCATGGAGTTGCACCTCTTCACCTTCTGGAGAGTAAAGAAAGCCATATTAATTAAACTTTTCGCACACCGCCTGTCACGAATGTGAACGGGGATGCTGGCTACAAGATGGGAAGTGAGGATGGGTCGACGGAGAGATTGAGCGTAAGCGTTGCACCGGAAAGAGAAGGAATGGAGAAAAAACCACGTGACCGGGGCCAACAGGCACTAACAAGCAGTATTCACAGTGATGAGAGTGGCAGTGATCAGGATCGGAAGGATGGTGAAAGTGAGGGGGGAAGAGAAGGATCAAGAATCAGCAGATATTTTGAAACTCGCAGCGAAAGAGAGTACAAGTACTTGGTGTCAGTGGAGGAAATGGTATCTGAGGTTTGTGCATCTGTGGGTAAAATTCAGCAAACGATTGTTAGTGACGAAATGGTATTGAACATCCCTGCGGTGGAGCAGAATCTTTGTTGAATGCCGTTGATGCATAGAATTGCCATGCTGGAGGAAGAGAGTGTAGTTTTGGGGTATCCACAGCCCGGTACCTATTGGGGAGAGGGACACAGATCATAGGATGCCAGTCGGGAAGGCTGACAGTTGTGTAAGGTGAACGGCATAATTCAGCGACCAGGACATGTGCAACAGTCACTGCTGGCGAATTGAAAGAGAGGCGATCGGCCTAGTCTCCACTCCCCCAAAGCTGATCCACACAGCTGGACGACACCAAGGATCCGCGAGAGGTTGGAGGCAGTGGATCATGTCGGGGATGCCACTGGCGCGATAGTTGCGATGCAGACAGTTGAGGGAAACATCTCTGCAAGGGATGTAGGTCGGGGCTTTGAAATGGTTGCATGCCTGAAGAATGAAGGTGTTGTGCTTGAGAGTCATGACGGGGGGCAGCAGGAAAAATTTAAACATGCACTCCAGAATGCAGCAAATATAAGGATTGAAGAATCAGCGGGGACGGACCCGGTGTTTGTGAAAGGAATGTCCGACAGGGAGTTTCTCGAGGACGTTGTCCGACTGAATGCTGAAATTTTGGCAGATCTAGGAGATGATATAATGGATGGGATTAGTATCGTGACTTTAGAAAAGGTAGACTAGAGGAAGTAGGGTACGACGCAGGCGTCTGTTACCAGTTTGCTACAATCTGTCAAGTGTGAAAATGCCCGTTAAGTAGCATTGGTATTGTAGGACATAAGAAGATATTTTATTAAAAATGATAATGGAACTGAATCACTATTTGTAACATTAGTAATATTATTAGCAAACATCTACTTTTTATTAAATAAATAAAAATAATTGTGAAATAATAGTCGTTGATAACCGTGGGATTACATCTCCTACGCCACTGGAAAAATTGCTCAAAAATGTAAATAAAAAAACTATCTACAAGTTACAGGATTAGAAAAATATTTCCCAAAATAGCATTATTGGCTTCGCTGCGGTATATACTAAATCATTGGATGTATATACTAAATCATTTGGATGTAAAATAACCGGTTTTAGAGTTATTTGAGATAATTTCATTGTTGCCGAAAAACGCAATTATCTGTTTACCTGTGAAACGTAACTCCAGGCTCCTTTCTATAGCCGCTGCTTTTACAACCGTAAGCTGCACATCCCACCATTGAAAACAACACAATTATTTATAATATTAAAGTCTTGCAAAATGCAATTTGTTGCAAAAAAACACATAGCCAACGAAACGTTTGGTTTTCGCCTTAAACATGGCGTCTCATCATTTCTGGTAACAGCTGTCAATGTACCGGAGAATTGCGCGAACGAATTCCATTAGTCTACTTATTATGAGATCGTGACCAAAGAGGCAGTGTAGACATCCAAGTGAGGAAGCTTTGATTCTCCAGGCATCGCCTGAGTTTGCTGAGTGGTCTCTTAAGAGGCACAGAATAGATTTTGATTTGGTGAAGGTGTTTGTACAGGAACATTTCAATCTGGCACAGTGTTTTGAATGTTTTGGCATCAATCATGTAGCGAAATGCTGCAGGGGGAAAGCAATATTGCCACACATGTGCTGGAGATCATCTTGGGGCTGACTGCCAGGAGGAGGGATTGAAGTGCCCTAACTGCGCCAGAATAGGGTTTGCACCAGAAGTAGGTCGGCGTTCTGCACGGGATGGCGAGTACCCCGTTTGTGAAAGAAAGCTTGACCGATATCAGAGCAATGTCAACTGTTCAGATTCAACAAATTTTCTTTGGGAGACACAACCAATGACATACTGCCGAATCGGACTGGTAAAATTCATCAAAGCATACAGTCGGTTGGAGGCTCAATTGATGGCATGAATGACATGTTGATCGTTCATGAGGCTTGCGGCCTGCTTTGCGTCACCGAGCATTGGAGTTCTGAGGAGCGATTGAGGGGTGTAGCAATTGAGGGATTTGCGTTGACGTCGTCATGTTGTCGAGAGGAGGGAGGAAAACGGCAGTATTGTGTGAAAAGCACTTGGAGTGCAGACCTCGTGGCAATTTGAATGAACTATCTGTACTAGACGTGTTTGAGTGTGCGGGAGTCGAATGGAGTATGGGTGAGATGAGGGCTCTAATTGCATCCATGTACCGGCCACAGACTGGTGACTTTGGTGTCTTCATGTTATGCATGGAACATTTGTTGCAGTTGGTGTCAGTGGATTAGTTGGAGTCAATGTCCAGTCTACGAAGACATCTCAGTTTTAAGGTGTTCAGGTTAGTTCAGAAACTGTTCAGGAAGCACAGGATGGCTGATTGCAACAGTCGAATTTAGTGTAGAAATTGTAAGAAAGCCATGTCGCTATGTGGTACATATTTTAAAGTTAGGTGTTTCCAAATATCTAAGGGACGGGCTTACCTTTGGCTCTGATATGCACCGCACGATCGAGTTTTGAGCAACGATGGTAGTCGACTATGGTGTCCCGCAAGAGCACAACTCTTACTTAGTATTAGATTTAGAACAAGAAGCTAAATACGAAAGTTGCAGCATAAGATTTGCCGTACAATTTAAAATTGCACGAAAATATACAGGATGGTGTAAAAAAGCCTGGTAGTTTTCTGGCTTTAAAACTTTAATTGTGAAGAAATATTCCAAAATGAATTAGAAAGTCAGTTCTATTAAATCCAAGTAAAAGAAAGCGATAGTTTCGTTTATGACCTTAAGACCGTATTACATTTATGCAATTTGTTTTCGTTGCATGCAATGATCATTCAAGTGGAGGCATTCAGTCACTTGATAAATTGCGGCTGTATTATGTATAATTTAATAAGAAGGTAAATACATTAGTAAATTGGACCTTCGCAAACACACCAAGGGTCGAATGTTGAAAAGAACATCGTTGTAGTCATGAAACGATTTTTCCCCAGAATTTATTTTTTTATCTCAATAGCAGAATCTTTCTTCCTCGACAATCAAGCACAATACGATTATTGCCGAAATTTACTTTGCGGAAAGCGTAGTAATACATTTTCGGCTCGGCGGGATATCAGGGTATATAAGCCATTGGGCACGGCCCTTAAGGGTATTATAAACTCGTAGATCGCCCGCCGTCATAGACAATGTACTGGAATAAATCAATCTTCACACCCCTGGAGCCGTTCTAGTTGCAGGCTGCAAAGCACGCTACCATAATTAACTTTGGCCCTTAGAAAATATTCCGTTCAGTTTCGGATATAAGTAATTGTAGTTTCCACTTTTCTGTGCCGTATACAGATTAATGATCTCCCGGGTTTTTGCGCTGTTAGTGGGCCAAGTGGATTATCGCGTGTGTTCATTCGCAACATCAAGATGAGTCATAACGAATTTAATGGAAAATAAAACATGCCAGCAACAATAATAAGACACGGAAGCCACTGGAAAGATGCCTAAATATGTTGAAATTTTTGGCTCTAGTCACCATTAATCTTCGGCACTTTCGGTAATTAATATTTAGGCACACAAAGCCCTATTTTAGACAATCAGCCATTGTTGTAGCTGAAAAGCTGCACACAATGGCAGATATAAAATTTAATAAACTTATTAAAATTTATTTTCGTGTAACAAAGCATTGTTCGTGAAAAGACCGCGTCTTTCCGAAATGATTTTGCACTTATATTGTGAATTGTGTTCGACCTTTTTGTTTTATATACACGTACCCGTGGAACAATCGGAATTCAATATTATTTTTGTTCAATAAAGGAAAACAATACGAACGCGGTTTTTATATCTCCACGATTTGATTGTCAAACGTTAAATTAAAAAAATAAACTCCCCTCCGCTTACAATAGATTTTGATTTTATCATGGTAATTGGAGGTTCATTTTGAATGTTAATGTAGAGCGGCTCTGGCATTAAATGCTTTCATTGTGGTTTACGATTTACGAATTATCTGGGATCGCGGTTTGAGCGGAAATAATGTGCCATCAATGGAGTGACCGGCATAGCTAGAATAGAATCGATTAATGAGGACTGATAGGCAGCGAATCTACATTCATTTCGCGTTATGCCTTAAACCTAGTAGATTTACATACAGTGTGTCCCGAAATAAATGCAACCGAGTTTACTGGTATAATCTACGACCAAAAAAGAGACAAAAAGTGTATAATATAAACTTTGAACCGCATACTCTTCGTCTCCGAGATAAAGAGTGTTAATTTTTTTATCTCATTGTTTGGCTTTTAAAGTTGTTTAGTTACTTAAGTCAGATTTAGAATATAACTAACTATTTTTGATCCAGATTCATGGATATACCAACTGATATAGCGAGAATCTGCAAAATCTTATTTTTTCTGAGGTTGTATTCCATTTTAGCTCCCCAAATTTTTTTTTAAGCTATAATCACTTCTTTCTAAAGATCTGAATCTATTTAAATTTAAAAACTTCCGTACCTCCTGCATTTTTGTCTTATCTATCACTGTTTGTAAATCTGCAAAACTATCTAGAAATGCACATAAATATTTTTTCCATAATAAATGCCTGTGCCTCCTGAATTTCCATTTAGACTCCCAAATTCGAATGAAAGAGAGCATAATTGCATTTTTATATGCTTTTGCAAAATCTCCGAAAACGATAGGGAATAAGAAAAAAATGAAAGAGATTTCAGACCTTTAAGAAGGAATGATCAGTGACGAGTGAAGATCACTACACGAAAATTTTGTGAAGGTGAAAAGGAACACGACCCAGAAAAAATAAGACCATATAGACTTTATCTACAGGGTCTTAAGGCTTGCGTATACAAGGATGTATATCATACATAGTTAATTATATTCTTCACAAAATTCCACTTTAAGATTAAATTTTTACATTTTTATTTTTTTTCACACTTCATTAGAATTTTTAGACAAAATACACGTTTAAATAGTGTGTCTAAGTGGGCAGATATTGTTCAAATGCTTTGAGCCACGTGAATGTCATCACTATACGAAAATCAAAAGTCTAATTCTGGTGTCTTTTCATCTATAAATCTCTGGAACTTGTACAGCATTCATCATCAAATCAATCATACATATCATACACGTAACCTTAAACAATCCGAATGGCGTTTTCTGAATATTTTCTACCCCCAGAGGAACCTGATTGAAAACCCAAATTAGATCGATAACTGAGAAGATAATTTTCTTCTGTAACAGTCAGGTATTATTCTGTTCTGATTGTTTTGAATCTCTGTCTTCACTACGAAGTTCAAAAATCATACACGAGAGAGTGAATAATCCGAATGGTGTGGTTAAGTTTGTTTTCTGAACACTTTCTTTGGCCAGAGGGATCTTGTTAGAATAAGATTATAGTGCTTCGATTAAGTGTTAATTAAGAGCTAGTATAAGAATGTCATTAAGAGTAGTAATAAGAAGTAACAGTGTCATAAAGCTTGCCTCTCCCTGGGGCACAATATATTTGTGTTTTACAGTCAAGGGCCTGAGGACCATAAAAGGATGACCATCGGAAGCCCCGACCCAAGAAGCCTGGTTGTCAAGAAGTGAAGAAGTCAGTCCAAAGCCGAACCGCGTTTAGAGCGGATGTCTTTTACACTTCCGTAGACCTTTATACTTATTTTATTGTGCAACACTCACTTGTACTAGTTTTACGCGAGTTACATTAAAATATAATAGACAACAAAGTATATGCCTATTACTTTTTCTAACAGATCTGAATAAAAACCCCAACTAAACTGCTGGCCAATTGCTTTGCAACACTCGATTTTTGCACCAAGTCTGGGAAAGAATAACTTTAGATAAAGTAAACCAACGGTATTCTTCGATCGAAGCGAATTTGGGTAAACCCGTAATTCACTAGGTATGTCCAAAGAAGTTAACTTACTTATGTGAAACTATACAGGATTGAAATAAAGACTATACAGAATAAGGCAATATAATTTTGCGTACACTTCTCGTTTGCACAAATTTTAGAAAAAAATAACTTTGGACATACAAAGTAAATTTTCTTCCCGGCTTTGAAGCCGTGGTCTAATGGAACTTCTACCTGACGTTTCGTCTACAGCTACGGCAAATATTATCAAAGGCGATGAGGAAATAGGCGAAGTAATCGACTGTGGTGAGCTCCGTGGTATTTATTCCTCAGCCGTCGCGCTGCAGAAGGGACTGGAGTGGGGGAGGGGTTTCCGCGCACCTGAAATATGTCGCAGAACTCGCTTCCAGTCTGCATTTAGAAACGTAATTTCCTCTACCCTGTTGAAGTGGTTGTCGTGTTTAAAGGTCTCATGGGTTTCTCTCGTTAGTTTCTGATAGAAACCCTGCGATTGATATAAGATATCCACCTGGTTGAAGAGGATGTTGTGACCTCCGGAGAGAGCGTGCTCTGCTACTGCTGACTTTTGTATTTGTCGCAGCCTGCAACTCGTCTTGTATTCCGTAATCCTCGTGCTGGCACTGCGTATTGTGGTGCCAATGTATACCCAGCCACAGCTGCATGGAACTTGGTAAACTCCGGGTGACGATAGGGGATCTCTGCGATCTTTCGCCTATATCAAGCTCTGTTGTATTGTACGAGTTGATTTAAAGATAGTTTTAACATTGTGCTTTTTCAGTAGCCTGATCTTCTCTCGTTGTTCGTTCCAGGCACTCTACATTCCTTGGACGGACGACCCAATCGAACTCGTGCTTGCTGTATCCATTGCAACCAAAAGCTCTTTCCAGATGCTTCATTTCCCGTTCCAATTCAGCCGGTTCACAAATTCTCTTGGCTCTCACAGTCAGAGTCTTTATGACTTCCTTTTTCTGTCTGGGATGTCTCAGTGTTAGTTTTGTACAATGTGCGCAAGCTTCCCATTCGGCCTCTTTGATACAAAAACATCCAAAAACGGTACTGAATTGAATTTTTGGATTGATAGAGTTGAGGTGTAAAAGCAAGTTTTGAATTTCGCCCTCGCCATGGCTCCAAATAACAAAGGTGTCGTCCACGCATCGGGACCAGCTCTTTGGCCTCTTATTTGCTTGCCAACGCCTTGGCCTCGAAAATTTCCATAAAATAATTGGCTACTACTGGACTAAGGGGGCTGTCCATAGCTTCACCATCAAGCTCGTAGAAATCTTCCTTCTATTGAAAATATGTAGTAGTTAGGCCGTGTTGGAACAACTTGGCAATATCTTGTGGAAATTCCTGATTAATATGTTCCATGGCTTCCTTAATGAGTACCATCTTGAGTGATGGTAAACTTTTAACATTTTGTATTCCACTGGTATATCTAACGGATGGAGAAGTCATTTTTTAGCGCATGAATAAGTTCCTGTGATCGCTGCACTAATTCTGCATGATGCATTGAATAAAAAACGTCAACTGCACTTTAGGACTTTTTTCAAAATATGGTATATTTATCGAACTAGGCAATATATCGGAAAGAACACGAACATGTCCCGAGAAGTTACATCATTCTTTATAGTCGTGTATCAAAAATCAGTTTCCATTTTTTTTCTAAAATTGTGGAAACTAAAATTACACCATCTTATTTTCTATCCTGTATATTTTTCACCTGAATAACTTCTTCTTCTTGATCTCAGCTTCTCCTTCGAAGGTTGCTGATCATCTAGGCTATTCTAACTTTAAAGGCAGCTGTCCGCGATAGTTCGACAGATGAGAGGTTTACCAGTCTCGCAGGTTACGTAGCCAGGAAATTCTACGTCGACCGACCCTTCTGCGTCCCACGATCTTCCCCTGCATGATGAGCTGGAGAATTTCATATTTTGAATTACGCATAACATGCCCAAGAAACTCTAGTTTTCTTCTCTTAATTGTGAAAAGAATTTCCATTTGCTTATTCATTCTTTCCAGAACTTGTTCGTTCGTAATGCGGTCCATCCAGGAGATCTTTAACATTCGGCGGTACACCCACCGCTCAAACGATTCCAGTCTCTTCGATGTTTCGTGGTTCAGTGTCCATCCTTCAAGACCATGGAACTGATGTTCTTTTTAGATATTATTAGCATTTTTGTTTTATTAATATTATTATTTAGCCCATACTCTTCGCTAACTACTGTTACTTTGTCTACCAGTCTCTACACATCTTTGAGCCAGCTTGCTATTACAGCGGTATCATCAGCGCACCTGATGTTGTTGACAGTTCTGCCATTGATTGCTATACCGGCCATCTCCTCTTCCAGTGCCTCCCGAAAAACAAACTTCGAGTAAATATTAAATAGCATAGGAGAGAGAACACATCCCTGTCTGACTGCCTTCCGAATACTAATTTGTTCTGTCAAAGCATTGTCATATTTCACTCTAGAAGTTTGTCCCCAATAGATATTTGATATTATTGGGACATCGTGGTAATCAATTCCAGGTCCTTGCAGTATATCCAAAAGCTTTTCGTGCTTGACATTGTCGAACGCCTTACTATAATCTATGAAGCATACGTAAAGGTCTTGGTTTACATCTAGGCATCTCTGAGACAAGACATTTAAAGCAAAGATGGCCTCTCTCGTGCCCATTTCGTTACGGAATCCAAATTGTGTGTCTGATGATTCAGCCCTACATTTTTTTTATATTCTCAAACTTGTTAGTCCCTGATCATCAAACTTTGACGCTCGAGGTTTTTTCGGGATAGGAACAAAGGTGGAAAGCAGCCATTCACTGGGAATTACTGCTATTGAATAGATCCACTATGACACTGATTGAACGCTCATCCAGCAGTTTCAAAACCTCACAATGCACCTCATCTGGCCCTACTGCTTTACCGGATTTTGAAGTTTTGATGACCTACTCTACTTTTTCCTTCGTTATTTCTGGAGCGCTCTCTGATATAGTTATATCATATGTCTCCGTTCTTTGGTCATCAAATAGTTGAGTTATATATTGCTGCCACAGTCTCAGTCTGGCATCGAAGTCAGCAACCAGTGCGCCCTTTTCATCTTTCAGTCACTTCTGAATAACTTATCTTCTTTAAACATACTATGTAAATTAGTAAAGGAACAGGTCTGCACAAATTCGCTTCGTTCGAAAAAATCTGTTGAGCCATTTCAGAGTTAGGCTCTCTCAAACTTGGTTTTAAAATCGACTGCTGCAAAGCAATTGGCCAGCAGTTTAGATCGATAACTGAGAAGATGATTTATCTCTGTAACCATTGGCAAACATCATGAGTTTTGAATGTGACCTACGAGGTTATGTAACGTTCTGTATTGCTAGTTATGAAGCTCTGGAACCTGTGCAGCATTCCAAAATCCAAGAATCAGACACGGGATCTTGATCAATGCAAATGGTGTTGATTTTTGAATATCTTCTTTCGCCAGAGGAACTTTATTGCGAACCAAGCAATAACTGAGAAAATATTTTTTTTTCTGTAACTGAGAAACTGCATGAATTTTGAGTGTGACGTACATTGGTCAGGTATCATTCTGCTATTAAATGCCCGGTAGTTACTACAAGAATTCCATTTGTTACCGTTTTGGAAACTAAATATAGAGGAGCTAACCGTGAATTTTTGAAGGTCTTGAGAGGCTCAATTTCACCATACTCTCAAACACTTCTTTCGCTGCTTTGAGTTTGTCCAGAACAAAGTTTTTTTGGGCTACTGGAGACATCAGCTATCATTAACGACTAACCTTGTCCCGTTTTTTAATTAATTTAATATAAATTTAAATTAAATAAAAATATTATTTGACGCTAGTTATCTAATTTTTAAATCCGTCAACTGTAGTATTAACAGATGTATTGGTAGATCGCTCTGATTTTCTTTTTTGGTCAATATAGGCGATGATACTTCTGCCTCAGGCTTGGATGCATCGTGGAAAAAATAGCATCCACTAACTCCGAAGTCTCCATCAAAGGTTGGTTAAGGTTAATATTAGTAAAAAGTGGCTGGTCACCAATTTGTCGATCAACCCATCTGCATACTAGTTTCGGGGTATACCCCTCATCAGTACAGCTTTGGCTGGTCGACAAATTGGAGACCGGGAGTTTGAGGATTAAAGCCAGAAATCTACGGAAAAACGGTGAGATGTTGTACAGAGCAACATCAGGCGATATCCACCAGCGTATTAGATTTAATACTGCATGGCAGATGGCTCTCAGTTCGAGAAGCAGCGCATATTGCTCTGCACCTCGCAGGTTACCGCAATCAGAACGAGATTTAAAGGTAGGTGGTCACCAATTGGTCGCTCAACCCATCTGCATATTAGTTTCGTGGTATATCCCTTATTAGTACAGCTTTGACTGGTAGACAAATTGGAGACCGGGAGTTCGCGGCTTAAGACAACAATCTACGGAAGAGCGGTGAGATGTTGGACAGAGCAGAAGCAGGCGACATCCACCAGCGTATTAGATCTTAGGCAGATGGCTCTTAGTTCGAGAAGCAGCCTATATGGCTCTACACCTCGCAGATTATCGGAACCAGAACGAACTGTAAAGAATAGGTCGTCACCAATTTGTCGATCAACCCATCTGCATACTAGTTTCGGGCTCTACCCCTCATCAGTACAGCTTTGGCTGGTCGACAAATTGGAAACCGGGAGTTCGCGGCTTATAGTAAAAAATTTACGGAAGAGTGGTGAGATGTTTTACAGAGCAGGATGGGCTGCTTCTCGAACTGAGAGCCATCTGCCATGCAGTATTAGATCTCATACGTTGGTGTATGTCGCCTTCTCCATCTCTCATATTGAGTGTAGGTAGTGTAGAGAGAGAAAGAGAGAGAGATAGAGAGAGAGAGAGAGAGAGAGAGAGAGAGAGAGAGAGAGAGAGAAAGTGTATAAAGGAAATGCTTATGATGAAAACGAAACTATTTAAGTGACAATTAAAGAAGCGGTAAACCTCTAAACTTACTGAAACCTATCACTGAAGGATTGCTGAAGAGGGGACATGAGCCAGATAAAGAAAGTTGAGGCAGAGGAGAATGATCAGGACTCAAGAGGAAGAAGAGTGTTAAGGATGGATTTTTAGATGGCTTTAGAACTGCCGAAAGACATTCAACAAACCAAGATTATGAGCAAACGTAAAGCTATTATCCTCGTTCAATTTTTGATAATGAACTGATTCCTGAATGACCGATCATTATAAGTACTTTATTCTCTCGATTGGTGTTTCTATAGGAGGTGTTCATTTAGAAAGTCATCGAGCTGGTTGCAAAATGTAAACCATTTAATGTTATTTTTACTTATTTACTTTCCTGTCAAAATTGATTGTCCAACTTTCAAACCCCATATATATTTTTCTAAGTCAATACTCCTCAGATAGGTCGACCAAGTTATACTGGTGCCTGAGTTCAATCAGGGTATCAGCTGCTCTCAAATATTTCTCAGTTCATCGTTACACCATACTTTGTTGACTCGAAGCCACTCTATAAAGCGTCGCAGGGAAAGCCAAATGCCCCCTCCAGGACACGTTAAAAATTATTATACAAATCCGGACCCATGACCTTTCATCAAGAATATCATGAAACACATTTAAACCCTTCTGCGTCTAATTACTTTCCGACCCTTTCCAAAAGTCATATTCGCCCCAATCACTCGACAATCAAGAATTTGATATCGATAGTCCGACATTCCAGACTCACCGACACTCACCTCTTTCTCATTACCATCCATATCCACCTCAAGGCCTCATGTCTAGTAGTCTCAAGCACAGTGGGCCTGAGATCAAAGCTCTTCAGCACTTTGCCAAATCTTACCTTTTGAAAAAAAGTATTAAAAGGAGCGATGAAATCCTCCGCGACAATAATCTGGTTAGGAAAAAGTATATATATATTGATCAGTTCACAACGTTCTTCGACGTCCTCTGATTTCCAGCCTCCACTTGTCTCGGTCCTCCCATAGGTTTTCTTCTATGCCCCTTGATCTCATGTCCTTAGTTATTCCCTCTCTCCAACTCAATCTAGGTCTTCCCCTTTTTCTTCTTCCATCTGGCATCCACTCCAGGACCTGCTTCGGCAGTCTATCGTTTCCCATTCTCTGGACGTGCCCGTACCACCTCAGTTGTTTTTCTCTGATGTCGTCAGTAATTCGATGTTCAACTTTCATTATCTCAAGAATTCTTTCATTCCTCACTCTGTCTAATCTACTCTTACCGGCCGCTCTTCTCCAATAATCCATTTCCATAGCCTCGAGTGAGTGGAGAGCCTTCTGTTTTAATGGCCATATTTCACTACCGTAGGATGCTATAGTTTTGACTATGGAATCGTACACTCTGTGCTTGTTGTTTTTTGAAATTGATTTATCCCATAGTATTCCATTCAGTTGCCTGATTGCTATTCTTCCTAGGTTGTTTCGGTGTTTTATTTCTTCATCCATACTTCCGTCGTTTCTGATCTGTACTCCAAGATATTTGTATTTGCTGCATTTCTTTATAACTTGCTGTTCCAGTACCAAGTCCTGTTGTTCTCCGCCAATACACATATACTCTGTCTTACTGATGTTTACTTCTAGCCCCCATTTGTCGTACTCCTCTATAAGTTTCCGTGTCATGTACTCTAGATCCTCGTATTCTTGGGCCAAGACCACCTGATCGTCGGCAAAACACAGAGTGTAGAGAATTGTCTCACTTAATGGTATACCCATGCCCCGACACTTCCTCTTCCATATCCTGAGAACCTGTTCTAGATAGATTTTGAACAGAGAAGGTGAAAGACAGCAGCCCTGCTTCAGCCCCTTGCTCACGCAGGATCCAGTTGAAACCATTTTTCCTCTTTTTACTTGACTTTTATTGTCTTTGCATAAATCCTTGACCGCCTTGATGAGGGTTAAACTTATATTAGTTCTTTCAAGGGCTTCCCACAGTTTTTGTTGGGGTACGCTGTCATACGCTTTTTTGAGGTCTACGTAGAGTAAATGAATTTCCTGGTTTAGCGCTCTTTTCTTCTCTATTACTTGCGTAAGAGTGAACAGATGGTCGATTGTCGATCTACCGGCCCTAAAACCGGCCTGTTCTTCAGCTTCCATGTCAGAGAACTCCCCTTCGATCTTTTCCAACAAAAGTTTTCCGTATACTCTGGAAATACTACTCAGCACAGCGATACCTCGAAAGTTATCACAGATTTCCTTGTTACCCTTTTTATGGATTGTTGTTATGTAGGAGGATCTCCATTCCTCAGGGACGCTTTCTCCATTGAGACATTTTTCAAACAGGTCAGCAAGACATTCGAACAATTTGTCTGTACCATATTTGAGTAGTTTTGGGGGTATATTACCTGGGCCCGGGGACTTTCTATTTTTCAGTCCGCGGCATATCCTTTCGACTTGCTCTTTAATGACTCTTATAGGGGATCCAGTAGTTGTAAGGTGATCATTCTCATACGGTTGGTTGTACTCTGCCCTGTCTTCCGCCAAGAGTTCTCTGAAATGTTCGTCCCACTTCTGTAAAGAAATTGGTGAGACAATGTCTCCCTTCTTGTTCTGCCGAAGAGCTCTCAATGTTCTCCAGCTCTCTGTGCTCTTTGTACCTCCTATATATGAATTGATTTTTTCGCAGGTTCTTTCCCAGCTTTTGTTTTTCTTCGCTGCTATTGCTCTATGCACTTGTTTCTGTGCTGATCTATATTCCTTTCTGCAGTGTTCTGTTTTCGTACTGAGGTATATGTTATATTTTTTCTTTTTAGCTCTGATTATCTCCTCGATCTCTTCGTCCCACCAATACGGTTTCCTTCCGATGCTCCTCTCTTGTTCTCCCAAAGCCTCCAGCGCTGCACCTGTTAAGCATTCTTTTATGTAATCATATTGTTGTTCCATGGTCTCAAAATATTCTTGGGTGAGTTTGGCGTTTAATCTGGACTGGTATAGTTTTCTAACACTCTCTTGGTCGAAGCTCTCGAGGTTATATTTTTTGTTCTCCGTGATTTCCTGTTCGTTGTCTTCGGTATAGGTTTTTTGGCTGCTTTGAATTCCGAAGGGGATAATTTTGGCTTTGACGAGGTAATGGTCGCTTCCACATGTTACCCCTCTGTAGGCTCGTACGTCTTGGATGACCATCCGTGTTTGCTGTCGTATGATCACATAATCTATGATTGATTTCAAATTTCTTGTATGTTGGACCCAGGTGAACTTGTGAATTGAGCGGTGTTGAAAGAATCCATTCAGTATTTTGAGGCTGTTATGTTCACAAATATCTATAAGTCTGCTTCCGTTGTCATTTACTGTGTCTTCTCCGAATCGACCTATTATTTTATCCTGCTGTTTTGAACCCGTTCTGGCATTGAAATCTCCCAACAGAATGACTTCTCTGGAGGTTCCTATTTTTGATATTTCATACGAGAGTTGTTCGTAGAATTCGTCCTTCTCTCTTACACTGGAATCGTCGTTAACGGCATATATTCCAACTATTGTGACCTTATTCCCCAGCAGAGTTAGGTTTAGTTTGACTATGCGTTGGCTTATTGCTTCCCAGGAATTAACGTATCTCCTCAGATCTTTTCGTACAAGTATGGACACTCCTTGCTGAGCCCTCTTATCCGTACCCACTCCAGAATAGAAATGATCATAAAATCCCAGATTATCCGATCCTTGGCCCTTCCTCTTAGTTTCCGTGAGCACCACTATATCCATGCTAGAGCTTTTCAATTCTTGAACAACATCATTCAGTTTGTGGGAAAGACCTTGAACATTCCATGTTCCGATATTCATTATCCTTTTTCGTAGCATGAGTCGTCTTCGCATCATCCGTCCTGTCCGAGGCTTGTTGCTGGAATTTTTAACCTTTATGCCTTTTTCCAAGTACTGAGTGGTTGGCCCAATGCCTCAACCTCCAACCTGGAGGGTCAGGGTTTGATTTCAGAGTATCCTTCTCTTAGGCAGATTGCTGTCACTATAGCTGGAGAGTTCTGCCCACCCTGCTTGTTGGTCCGCGGGTGGTATTTTATTTCCCACCTACCCGCCGAACTGCTCAACAGATCGGTTAGGGCGTTCCCCTATCCGCCACCTGGGGACGCGCCCTCTAGGGGTTTCAAGCTCCCCCGAGGGCTAGGAAAAAGTAACTTGTTATTATATCAAAGGAAATCAATTATTAATAAAGAAGTTTTCTAAAAAAAGGTATAAAACATCTGTTACAGTTAAACTCTGTATTAAGACAATCAGTGTTAGCCAATAATTCGCGGCCAGTTTCCAGGTCCTCCGGGAAGTTTCCAGTCCAGTCTTTTTCTTCTTTTCAGTTCTCTTTCTCTTTCCATCCAATTGCGGGTCCTTAGCTGCCGCGCTACTAGAGAATGGACTCGGAATAAGGTATAGGGTCTTTTTTACTGTTTTAATTTATGAGTGTCTTTTTGATATCTAACTCTCAGAGTTATGATTATGAAACTAAAATAAAATAACATTTTTAGTCAAAGAAGGAAGTAACTATTCGAATTTGTTTTTACTATTGCATAGTGTAGAAGGTATTTCTCAGAGAATAGCCCCTAAAAGATCGTGTCGCTTAGCCGTTCCAAGGAATTATGGGGTCGATCAGAAATCCAGGACGCGTGCATCGTACGGCCCTTAAGGTTTTAGATAACATTTTTATGGCTCATCGCTCTTAGGAAGGAAATGTCGTTCCTATTAAGTTTATATAGACAGTTTTGTCTTATCTCCATTATGAAGATATATCAAGTTAAGGCCGCCGATCCGAGTAGAAGTTATTTTTGTTTGTTGACGTTGGCTTATCGGTTCGGGAGAGTTAATCTAATCTGTCGAGCCAAGAAGTTTAAACGAGAAACGAATTGATAGGAGTTTTACGGGAAATTCATTAGGATCAGTCAGACTCGTGAAAGAAGCATAAATTCAGTGAAATAAGTCTGTGTGGAACACGAATTATAATTCCCTTTTTTCATGACTGGGCGATATTATTATGGCGGCGTATCTGCCCTAATACCCCTATCATCCATCAATGTGAACATCACAAAAAGCCACACGATAAGCCCATTTCGTTATGAATGGCCTAAAACTTTTAGTTTACATAAAACGTAGATATGCCAGCGAATAAACTTTTATCTATACAATATATTGCGCATTCTATGCTCTGAATATACAGGAAGTTTAACATAAATTTTACTTTGATAAATAGACGTACGTATCTACCCGCACGAACGTTTCTGTATATTTACAGACCATTATGACTTGTCGTACGGCCTGGGCTTGATAAATTTTGTTTGGACAGTCGGTACTTCGACTTGTTCGTTATGACAGACAATATTGAGTGTATTTATTCTTAATAAAAAGTGCAAACAATATTCCCCGTTTCGTCTTCCAATCGGGAGGGTGCAATTAAATTAGATCAACAACTCTGAGTTTTTTTTTTAATCTAAGGGCATACACTATTTGTAGGTACAAAAATACATATTGATGCGAACCCACATGCCGTCTCCATATAACCACAATACAATATCTGAATAATCTGGCTGTCAGGGAATTTGAGTTATGGGGTATTTCCCATTTAGGAGTGCAGCATTGCATTTCGTGACGACATGACATAGTGCACGGATTGTTCCCAATCGAAGGAGCCATTCTGTGCGGAATACGCTGAATTGTTGTTGGCCCCCTTGTGGCAGATGTTGCGGTGTGCATGTATATTAAATCGTGATCTATAATTTACGATCCCGTTTATTTTTTTTAAACTTAAAACATGCGTCTAATAAACCGCGCAAACCCCAACGAAGACGTGGCCTATCTAGATATCCTAACGTTCTACATAATTTCTAACCAAGCTAGACAGTAAGCTAAAGCTGTCCGGATACAAAGGCTTTATTTATCTTTTATTCTCGCTGTGCTATATTGGAAGAACCTTTCTTTGTCGGTGATAATAGCCCTGGACTGAATAGCATATTATCGGGCATTTTCTTATACGGATAATACACGAAATGACATTTACGACGGGGAGGCTTCTTATTAGTAAACGCCTCTTGTAATTTACAACAGCTCATCTTAGTATTGTGTTTTCTACTTAGTCGTTGCCGCTGGTGCCGTAACGAATGACTAGATCTAGTTTTTATGGGCAGGGAAAAATAAGTCTGAATGTCTTAAATGTACATACGCCATCGATCTGGCAATTGTTTATGGCAAGTATTTTCGAAGGAGTATTTATTGTTTTTATCTATGAAACTGATTCATTGCATTTATCGCAAACCCCACATAACGAAGAGGAATAAAATAGTTTGATTATTGAAATAAATCAGAAACGTGCAGAAATATGTTTGTTGGAACCTAACTACAAAGACGTCAAATGGGCTTCAAAATGTCGACTTTAAACATAGATTTCTTAGAAAATAGGGTTTTAATATCCCTAAGAGAATAATTCTCCTAGAAATTAAGCATAGAACACAGAGGCGGAACATAGAAGCTGGTCCTAAAACAAAAAATGTTATTAGTTTACGCATTTTTCAGAATTTGAATATATACCGGGTGTTTGTGATTTGTGCTTAAATTTTCTTAGACGCAATTGCTTTCTAACCAAAATTGAGGAGGCCCTTGAATGAAATGAAGAAACTTACCTAAAATTTTCCGTAAGTAGGGATAGACGCGGGAGTAAGACAAGGATGCATTTTATCACCAATGCTATTTAACATATATGGCGAATACATCATGCGTAAAGTGTTAGAGACCTGGGATGGTGGCGTGTAGGTTGGAGGAAGAAAAATAAATAATTTAAGATATGCTGACGATACCTTGATCATCGCAGCTAAAAAGGAAGAAATGGTGGACATAATGAACTGGTTGAGCAGCGTTAGCCGAAGTTACGGACTCGAACTCAATAAACAGAAAACAAAAATAATGATTGTAGATCGACAGAACTACAACCAACCTCATATTCGAGGAATAGCTGGTTTCGAGGTGGTTAATACGTTTAATTGCCTTGGCTCCATTATCACAAATTCGCGGGTTGTGAAATGGAAATCAAAAGAAGGCTTGCCATAGCAAGAAACGCAACAACTAAATGAACAAAAATATGGAAATCAACTGCAATTACCCGAAACACTAAGCTGCGAATAGCACGCTCGATCATATTTGCCATCGCAGCTGAGACATGGACGTTCAAAGAGACGGACAAAATGAGAATAAACGCTTTCAAAGTGTGTGTTTCCTGTTGAACCCTGCGAATACCCTGGACTGCCCACAGAACTGATGTGTCCATACTAGAAGAACTACATATTAAAACAGCCAAATAGCCAAACAGACTCGATGGAAAGACTAATCGTGGAAGAAAGGGTTGAAGGGAGACGAATACGTGGGCTGATCACCAAAGCAATAAGTGTACCAAGTCAAACACATGGTGGGCCCTAGTCTACCGGATAAAGCACTCCTGGCACAGAAAAAAACTGCCTGGAAAGAGACAATCGAGAGAATTGATACATGATGCTTGATACTTATTGCGCCAAGTCTCTATACCAAAAGAAGGAAACTAAAGGATTCCGCTCACCCTCGCTGTACGGTGAACCTTTGCTCCTAAAGCCTGAGGCTCAGTACCTGGGGGTGACCATTGACAGCGGGCTGACCTAGAAAGGTCACGTGGAAAAGGCATGCAATAACGCAACAGCACTGACATAGCAACTACTCAGGGCAGTCGTGGACAGAGCATGCTAGGTGCTGAAGTTGGCCAGATTGCAAAGTACAGTCTGCCCAGCCATAACGGGTGCATTCAGAACAACACCGGGAGCAGCACTCAGTGCCTCACTGGGTCTGCCGGAGCTTCCAATCTGGGTTAAGAGGGAGGCGATGGCGTCCTGCAGGAGGCTGGATTGCTGCGGCTAGTGGAAGGATACAGCTATGAGAAGTGGTCACACGCAGATTGCCAACCTCATTCAGCGGGACATCCCGATTATCTTGTCGCAAGTGGGGGGGGGGGCCACGCGATCAGCTGAGACTGAAACAGCCATTTGGGATGAACATCCCAACAAGGGACGAATTCAAGGAAGAGCTGCTTCAGCAACCTTCTGAGAATAATCAGGTATGGTATACAGACGGATCAGAAATGGCTAATACACAGTCGTCAGGAGCCGGAATATACAAAGCAGGCCATGTAGAGGGCGAGGGCTTCACCTTGGAAAGCCACACCATGGTTTTCCAGGCGGAGGTGTTCGCAATACTCGAGGTGTCCACAAGAACAGAAGTCAGCCAGAGAGCAGAGCAGGATATCTACATCTACTCCGACAGTCAGGCGGCTTTACGAGCCATCTGCAGGAGCGGAGGAACGAGTTCAAAGCTCGTTCAGGACTGCAGGGATGCTCTAGAGACATTGGCAGAAACAAAAATTGTAATCCTGTGATGGGTTCCTGAACATAGGGGCATCGAGGGGAACCAACGTGCCGGCGAATCGGCCAAGCGTGGTTCCCAGACATGCTTTACTGGACCAGAGAAATGTCTAGGAGTAAGTAAAGGGTACATCTCAACACTCGGAACAACTCACACACTCAACTCTCACACTCGGAATGTGGGCTTGGGAGAGTACAAGGACAAACTGGTAACAGTCAGGAATATGCAGACAAACCAAGGAAATCTCTCCTAACCCGGATATATCGTGCCTCGAAGACCTTATAGGAATCCTTACCAGACACTGCAGACTAAAAAGGGACATGCACCTACTAGGAATGGCTGACAGTCCACTCTGCACCCACTATGTTAGGAGTGTGCCATAGGTGGGTGCGACTGCGCCATAAGGCACTTGGAGCCGCTTTTCTTCATCGCGAGAAGCTTGCGACTCTGAAATAGGACGAGATGGTCTCCTTCGTTAGAGGGACGGGTCGACTCGTGAGGGAATGAGGCCCCTGGTGGTGTAGGGATGGGTGGTCCGATGGACAGTGAAAAGAGCTTCTAAGGCCTAGTCGCAAAACTACTGCTACTACTACTACCATTGCGCAAAGTCCAGTCTGATCAATGTCAGTATCAACCCAATGGCAATTTTGCAAAGAAATTACAAATCTTAAAACTAAGAGATTGGAGGTGCAAATAAAAAACAGTTCTTCCTTCGCGCAAGAAAAGTAAATAATTCGAAATCACACTTGGTAACTCAGCAGCTCGTATTTGATGTACAAAGCAATTCGAGAAGTGTAAATATAATCGTGCCTATTCACAGAGGTCCTAAAGGTCCAGTAGTAGTTTGGTTTGAGTGTTCAAAGTGAAAATTAGCAGAAAGTGACGACAACTTCTATCAGCTCTACCAGGTTCACAGGGCAAAATCATTTGGGGAAGCTTCCCCAGGTAATAGTGGTGATCCACGGGCAGCAATCAAGCCGCTTAATAGGTAACCTCACTTGCTAGGTGCAGTGACCTCGACAAGCTGGTAAAACTCTAATAGTCGGTGAAACATGAAAAAGTGGTTCTTTTTTTTCTATCGTTTCGACTGACAGATAATAAAGGGAATGAATGAATGAATGTCCCTTGACGTACTGGTACCAGCTCTTGTACTGATACTGGTTGTTCATGTCTTAGGTATGAGGAGGTAAAGAGAGACACACAACATTAGAAATAGTGGAATAAGTTAGGATAAGAATGTCTGGGACTAGCTGCGGAATTTCTGGAAACCGTCATTTATCTTATTTTGCAACTGTAGGCTGCATATTTGAGAATGAATTTCAAGCAGGACCTTCCATATTATTTTTGAGAAACGATTCGATTAAAATCAAATAACCAGTACCCGTTCTAATAACAATTGTTGAGTTCAAGCTTCAAAAAAACTAAGAAAATTAACCTCACTTCCGAGGTAATAAAACTGCCAAATATCAAATTAAAAAAGAATCCAAAGAGACAAGAAATGGCAAAAGTGAAACTTCCCAAGCTTATGTTAAAAACCATAACTAATTGGCTGGATTTCATACAAATCAATGAAACCTTAAGAAGAAAAAACCGAAGGAAGTCGGTTTGGCGTTAACATATGCTGAACTTTTTACAATCCTGATTAACCAAGAAGAAGAAAGAACCAAGAACAAGAGGATGTTGATACGGATGTTTTGAAGATACATCCACGGAAGAAACTATAAAAAACTACTGAACAAGCGGATACTTCTGGAAAGATAACAAAGACCGGGCTAAAGGTCCAGATTTCGAAATATCTAACTTCACCCATTAAAACATTGACGAAGACATATGAGTCAATAAGCTAGTCCTGTGGACCACGACAGCGAAAACCTATAAAGAAAAAGACTAAAGCAAAGCCAGAAAAAAAGCAGAAAGATGATATCTGAATTTGAGAAAATAAACATCGGAGAGGGTAATCCACAAGGCTCGGAATAGAAGAAATAATGCGAAGCTCACGAGAATCTGGTCCCTTTGAAGAACCTGATCCTGAAGAATTAAATCGAGAAAAAAGCACAGAAAGAAAGAGAGAATATACCGATGATCGTTCCAAATACCGACGATGACTTCAAGAAGAGAAAGAAAATAGATCAAACCAAAGAAGGGACCTCTAGAGAAAGTGAAGTTTTACAACAGAAAAACCGTGTACAGGTAGTTTTCAAACCTAAACCTAAGAAGAGGACAGAAGAGACTCCCGAAACTGTAAAAGTTGTATTAAAAAAAGAACAAAAGTGACGATCCCTGAAAAAATGTTTATAGAGGAAAGTTCCCAAACGTGAGGAATGGGATGGGATTAAAGGAAAAGTTACAGTACAACCCAATGAAGAAAATGAGATTTTTGGTGTAAAAGTCATCACTAAGAAGAAAGGTAAAATTTCAAAACCAAAAGAAGAAGGTGTAGAACTAAATGTAGAAAAGGAAGAACCGCCCCCCTCCCCCCCCCCCCCGCCTCCCGTAAAAATCTAACAGGTGGCAGCGCCGAAACTTCACCCACCGACTTACAGGTGGCAGCATTAGTCGAAATCCTTCGTAACGTCACACTGCCTTTCCTGCGCCGAATTTGTCTTCAAATACAAATTCCTATGATGAACTCCCACCCCAGCCTACCACGCCTTACTGACGAGTCCAAGGTAACCCCGGGACGAAACGCCAAACACCACATACATAGGCTATAACGATTTCAGGTCGTCCCAGTGCCCACGCATGGCACGTCATTTACAACGCCATAATTGGTGACCATCAACAAAAGCGATCTTCCCAGCAAAAGGTCGCAACAAGGATCGCTTCAACACCACGAGACTACTAAATCAGCATCTCTCTCACACCCACCACACGCAGCCTCAAGCAACTCTCTCTTCACTCACTGCACCGCTGAATTATCTCACACACATCATTCCGTGGTACCAATCCCGGTAACACTGGTACATCCTCCATCACTCACCCCGCTCAAGCAACAGCAACACAACTTCGTCCTCTGAGTTTGAAAAGGCGCCTCGTTTCTCTCCCATCATACAACTTCCGTTCTCGTTGTCACTGGGAGGAATTCATTGTGGCGGAACTTCATCCACTGACTCACAGGTGGCAGCATTAGTCGAAATCCTTCGTAACATCACACCACCTTTCCTACGCCGAATTTTCTTCAAATACAAGTTCCAACTATGAACTCTCACCGCGGCGAATAAGGCAGGGGTCACCACTCATTACTGACTAGTCCGAGGTAGACTCCGGGCCGAAACGCCAAACACCACATACTATAACGATTTCAGGTCGTCCCAGTGGCGTTTCCCTGAATAACAAAAATCTTTTCTGGGAATATATCTCCCACGCATGGCACGTCATATCGACGACATAGTTTTTTTCCGCTATCAAGCAAAGATACAAATATGAAATCTAATTTTTTTCTGAATCTAAACATAAGAAAGATAAACTCAATCCTCAAAGTTCTTCAAATTCATATGCCTTTCTTCTTTTTTCCTCACAGAGTTAACGATTTGGGTTACCAAACCCATTTGGCATGCCCGCCGAATGGGTTTGGTTGAAATTCTGGCTCTTCCTCCACTTGAATAATACTATAGCCCAAAGCAGCATTTTAATTATATACTATATGGCCGTAATGGCCAATATGGAATCTAAATTTGTACACAAAACAGATTCACTCCTCAAAGTTCGTCAAATTTATGGTTTTCTTCTTTTTTTTCTCACAGAGTTAACAATTTGGGTTACCAAAACCATTTTGCGCTCGCTAATCGCGTGCTGGGTATTTCAATACGCGATAAGTACCACAGCCCCAAACAGCATTATAGTTTCATTATACATGACCACATGGATTTAGTGGCAATCATGCCTTACTACTGGGTGTGCCGGAGCTTCCAATCTGGGTTAAGAGGGAGGCGATGGCTTCCTGCAGGAGAATGGAGTTACAGGACGATACAGCTATGAGAAGTAGTCTCACGCAGATCGCCAGCCTCATTCAGCGAAACATACCGATTGTCTTGTCGCAGGAGCGGCGCCTTCGCGATCAGCTGAGACTTAAATAGCCATTTGGGATAAACATCACAACAATGGACGAATTCAAGGAAGAACTGCTTCAGCAACCTTCTGAGAATAAGCAGGTTTGGTATACAGACGGATCAAGATTGGCTAAGACACAGCGTCAGGAGCCGGAATATACAAAGCAGGCCACGTAGAAGGCGAGGGCTTCGCCTTGGAAAGCCATATGATGGTTTTCCAGGCGGAGGTGTTCGCAATACTCGAGGTGGCCACAAGAACAGAAGTCAGATAGAGAGCAGAGAAGGGACATCTACATTTACTACGACAGTCAGGCGTCTCTGCGAGCCATCTGCAGGAGCAGAACGAGTTCAAAGCTCGTTCAGGACTGCAGAGATGCTTTAGAGTCACTGGCAGTAACAAAGGGTTCCAGACATGCTTTACTGGACCAGAACCATGTCTAGGCGTAAGTAAAAGGTACGTCTCTCACGCTCTGAATGAGTGGGCATGGGAGAGTACAAGGACAAACTGGACACAGGAATATGTAGACAGACCAAGGAAATTTACCCTAATGAGAATAAAAGCCCTCGTGGCTTCTTGGGAAAAGCCGGCAGTACCTGGGATACCTTATAGGAATCCTTACTGGACACTGCAGACTAAACAGGCACATGCACCTCGTAGTGCACCTCCACTCTGGACCCACTTCTGAGACCTGCACCATAGGACACTTGGAGCCGTGTTTGTTCATCGAGACGATCTTCCGACTCTGAAGTGGGAAGGGATACTCTCCTTCATTAGAGGGACGGGTCGACTCGTGGAGGGAATGATAGCTCTAGTGTAATAGGAACGGGTGGCCCGGGGGACTGTGAAAAGGGCCTCTAAGGCCTAGTCGCAAGGCTTTACCCCATCCCCCCCATTATTTACTACTACTGCTACTACGTTTGCATTTATAACTCCCTTGTTTCTTCCCGACCTATGGAATTTTTACGGTTTTTTTCTTCAGCAGTTGCTTGCTTCTTCTTCTTCGCCAAAAGCGATTTTTTCGTTTAGACAATTAGTTCTACAACTTCTTTCGGTTTTGTAATCTTAGTTTTCTTCCTCATAAAGATCCTTCTCTTCTTCTTTTTCCTTGGGTGGTACCGTAACTTTTGCTTCAGCAAATTTCGCTTCTTCAGATTTGAGTGCATTCTTCAGTAAAACAGTTTCGGCCTCTACTTTTTCAGGCTCCACTGGTTGCTCCTTCTGTAACACAATTTTTACTGTTTCGAGAGTTTGCTTTTTTGTCTCCTTTTTAGGTTTAGGTTTTAAAGCTGCCTGTAGAGGTTCTTCTTCTTGTGGAGTTTTCATTGAAATAGACTCCTCCCTATCGGTAAGCGCAACGTCCTCTGTAGCTTGTTCTGTTGTTTGGCCTTTTTCTTTTTCTTCTTCAAGTGATCATAGATAATTTACCACCTCTTTTTCTCTTAGAGGTTTTCTCGAAACAATTATATCAATCTCCTTTTCTTTCTCTTTAGTTTTTTTTGTTCTCTTTCTTCTTGATAATCTTCATTATAAGAAATTTAGCAGTTTCTTTCTCTGACTTTCTCTTAGGCTTGCACTTGAATTCTTCTTAAGGTTCTTTCACGGGGTTGCCATTTTTTTATTAAACCTCATAGTTTTTACGTTCGTGGTAGCCCATGCTAAATTCACGGAAATATTACATCCGGTAGGCCAAGTCCTACCTCCCCTATCAGTTCAAAGATTATGTCGTTGTAGATCTAAGAACATCTTTTCGACAATTTTAAGACAGCCAAGCAATAATGACTAATTCAATTTTTATATGTAGTTTGCCTCCTCTCATCGTCATGCCGGCGTCGGCGTCTCCTTTTGTCCGACGCTCCCCCACGTTCGAAACAGCTGCTCCACGTGGGAATTATAGGCACTTTGCTGAAGGCACTAAATTGTATCTCACTTGAATTCAGCGTCGCTAAATTTATGCTTGATAAATACGCTTTATTAGACTTACGCTCGTGGGGTGTGCCGCATAAATTTATTTTGGACACGAGGAAACTACACTACGTACCCGTTTATCATATACCGTGTATGCGTATTATACTTTAATGTAATGGATAGAGGAAGCGGGTACATTACTGCGATCCTCGCAACAGATACGCACAAAGAGTTATTTAAGTTCTATCTTTTGTGGGACCGCGTGAATCTCAAGGGCATGACGGATTGGCACCCATTCAATGCAGCGCCTTTAAATCATTCTTTTCAAATTCAAAAAGACGGGTTTTTAAGAACAAAAGAGTTTAATCCAGCAGCGCAATCCCTCGGGGAGTTGCCTGGAAGTAAATTCAACAGCTGCTCGGCAATTCAAAGTGCACCAGACAAACAGGTCCGCGCTCAAGAGCCAAATTTTATTTTAATCACATTGCACCATAAAAAGTACAAAGCACAGTCCCATTTTGAAGTAGGTTAGGTATTAAAAGCTTAAGTTTCGACGACAAGGTGTAATTTATTTGCTGGATAATGAATAAGAACGGCTTTGAAAAGAAACGACCCATAAGACGTAGTTTTTTTGTTATAACAACCATGGGATGGGTTCGCCCGGCCGGTAGTTTCGCCCAAAGCCACCTTTAACGGTATAGCCGCGGCTTTCGTGAAAAATCGTTACCGCACCTTTGAAAAATAACGCCGGTGTTTAATCACAAAATTGCCTACTCATATCCATATTAATTATAGATGTGTGTAAATGATAGGACAGGTAATATGTTCCATCAATCAATCGGTTTTAAATACGCTTTAGAGGTATGGCTGTGTAGTAATCTGCAATGTAATTTATTATTTGGAAAATTCAAAGTTAATAGCTATGCTATTTTGTGCCGATTTCGTTATGCAGCTAAAGTCTGAATTAGAAAAGTGATTTTGAAGATTGGGAAATGGTTATGAATTATTGTGAAAGATTAGGTGGGAAACTACCTATAGGAAGTAGCTATGATGTATGTGTTAAAAGTGCAATTTTAAGGCATCACTGTGAAAGTTCAAGAATTTCGCACGACTTTCTTAAAAGCACTTTTAACACGAATGACATACAATACTTTTTTCTACAAACGCATTAAAAATTATTCTATGGAAATTTAGGTAGTATTATTTACTTTTAAAAACCGTGTTAAAAGTAATTTACTTTTAACACTAGTGCCTTAAAACGCTATATAAATACTACATATACTAGACTACTATTCTGTAATAATGTACATGTCTGTAATAATATAATAAAAATAGTAAAAAAGTAAAAAGAAATAGATTTATGTGAAAAATAATCTGCAGAATAACCTCAAATCGTTAAAAACCGATGTGGGCGGGAATTATTTCGATTCTCGATGTTCACAACTGCCGTACATCTTTATGGTATTTACAGAATTCCTTCCACTAAATCACATCCACTTAGAACAAAAAACTTAAAATTTTTGTCCGATCAACTTTATAATATTTTCTTTTTCATAGATTCAATGTTTACGTTTCAGTTTACGTGCCCACACATTTTCGGTATCCTTAAAAAATGAGAGGGCACGTAAACGTGCCCGTACATTTTCAGACTTATAAAAACGACGAAAAATAAACACTGCTAAACTGTGAATGTGTTTTTTTTTAACAATTTATTAGCCTGTTAAAAGTTGAATTTTTAATACGTTTCAAAAAAAAACAATTTATAGCAAAATTTGATGTTACAGAAGTGTTTGGAAAGATTTGGAGGATAGTTTTGAAAAATCACAAGGAACATCATTAAAAAGTCAAACTAGAATTAAAATAGTTATTTATGTATTAAGAGCGAAAAGTACAACTTTTTTGCTCGAGAGCAAAAAAGTTACTTTTTGCTCGTAATGCATACAACGTTTTTTCTGCAAACGATCAATTTCAAATAATGTGAATCACAACTGAGCATCATTGAAGACACAATCTGAAAATTTAAATCAAAGTGACAATGACGTTTTAAATATTTGGTTGAGGGGTGGTAGTTGCTATTGACAGCAAGCGAAAAAATCTTTTTTTACTCGCGTGCGCGATAGTTTACTTTTCCGCACGCAGTTGAGTGCGGAAAAAACCTCAAATGGCTGCTGTTTTGCTTTAAATAACCTTGGTAACTATGGTTGGTATGGAAGAATGTAAAAAGAACCAGTTAAACTACCATGATTTATAGTTGTCAGAAATGGTGGCATTAGGTGCCTGGTATACCATCTTACTTGTACCTGTACTGCATCTTTAATTTTAATTTTGCAAAAAAGTCAGGCTATCTGTCTCAACATTTTTTAATTGAAAGGGTTGATTTCTTTAATTATCGCTATGTGCGATAAAAGTAAGCAAACATCATTCATCGCGCAACTGAGGCAATAAATACCAATATATTAACAGAGTTTTGGGACGAATTTTACTAACAATCAGTAAAACTTCAGTTTGAACTTAAAATACCAGATATGACATACGATGCATTGTTTACCTGACAGATAAACAACGCCATGCCTAAAATTTAACATCAAACTGAAGTTTTATTGATAGTTACTCTTAGAGACCTTACCTTACTCGTAGAAAAAATATTGTTCCTAACACTTGCGGAAAGTATCTTTTCCGCACTCGACTTCATGGTGACAATTGCAGTGGCGTGCGGAAAAGTATCACTTTTCGCACTTGTTAGGAAAATAACTATTTTCGCTTGCTTTCCTGAGCAACGCGCATAAAAGTAAACACACATTCTGATCCTCAAAAAAGGTTAGGTTTTCGTTTGTCTAATGAAAGCGTAAAATGCGTCATTATTTGACGTTTGTAGAAAATAGTATATTGTTTAACGAGTGACGAAAATAGCATTTTTTCTCGCATGAGAACAGTTTACCAACCGAGGCGAAGCCGAGTTTGGTAATGTTCTCGAGCGATAGAAAATACTTTTTTGACGAGTAAAACACTATACTTTTCCTTCGACCATGCTAACATTAAGTCTTCATTAACTTTAAAAACAATCTCTATAGAGTATTTCTTTAAAAAATTAAGGCGCTTCATTGTCAACATGACACCTCGACTGCCAATGAGTTCACTTTTCTGAGGCCCCGGCAGGCAAAATATACATGTTTTTGTATGATATCACCATTTTCCATGGTGTTTTATAAGATTAGACCAGTTAAATCGCATTTAATTGGCGATGTACAGGTGAAATTAGAACAACTTATTTTCGTCACTAGACACGAAAGTTAACGTTATGGGATTTTCTCTCACTAGAGACGAAAGTTACGTTTTCGGCTAGGGCAAGGTATGACGAAAGTTGTTTATTTTTACATGGTCGTAGAAAAAAATAATTAAATGCAGTAATTGACGAGAGAGGAAGGTTACTTCTGGTGTAACAACGCTTGCAGACACCATGACAACGGCGCAGGGAAAACTCTAAAATAGCACAATTACTGTAGCCTTGAGATTTCTTGAGTTTCTTGTACTTTTTTGGTCCAAAACTCACCCACTGCACTCTTCTTCCTATTGTACACACTCTTGTAAGACAATCTGAAAAATTCAGAAAGCTGGTAAAAGCTGGCTGCTTAACTGACAACTAATGCTATTGAAGCGGATGATCAGGATAAGACTCCAAGGTCTATAGTACAATTAGAAGATGTTGAAGGCCTTATTTGAATGGTAAGCTGCTGCATTCCTGACTAATCCAAATCTGTAACCAAGCACCTCTGTAGCCATCTTCAAGATTAGTAAAAAAAAAACAATGCAACTGTGTTTGGTGTTCTATATTTTTTCCTGATTTGCCCCAATTGCTCTATTTATCTCGTTTTATGTCACGGTTTATCCTGTGCATAATATAAATGTTTTTTAACTCTAATTTGAAGTAAATTAGCACATTTAGTTGCTGCTCCCTGCAGAGAACTTTCTCAACATGAAATAAAAATGTCGTTTGTAACTCTAAAGAAACCGTGCGCACTTCAAATTAAGGTTCTTTAACAAGGTTTCTCAATTGACTGAACGAGAAAAACGATTAAGACATAGATTCGAAGAACGTTTAAGTTTCAATGTATGATGCTTTAATATCAACGTATGAGAGATATTGTCAAACTCAAGACTCAATTGAAGAGCTTTAATAAGCGAATAGAAACTCAGAAAATATAAGGATTGTTGAATATAACTATTATCACACTTTTGCTTGGTTTAAAATGTGTAATGAGAAAATAGGAGTGCCTCAGGATCAATCAAAGTCACGTTCATCATCCAGCCCTCAGCCATACACAGGTATAAAATTACTTGATATTTCAATTCCGAAATTTTGTGGAGACAACTGAATGGGTTCGATTTTCAGATCGCTTCGCAGCTCTGGTGATTGAAATTACTTCTCTAACAGATGTTCAAAGAATTTTTTATTTAAAGTAATCTCTAAGAGATAATCTCTGAAGTTGATTGATTCCCTATACAGAATATTAACGCAAATTTCAATGTTGCTTACATTGCTAACTCTCATTTAAACGAACTGGTTAGTATCAATTCATTAACAAAATGAACATCAAGGCATCTCAGATATTTCTCGCTAATACCAGGTCCGTACCGGTTTTCTAACGTTTGTTTAAAGGTAGTAGACCAATGACGTACTATTGAGCTAAACTCCTTGGACTTCCATTGTCTTTATTGAGTTGGAATCTCTGCAATGAAGCAGTCTTCATTGGAAGCAATGAGGGCGTCTTTAGTAGACCAAGTTGCGACGTGTCTTCGGTATGGCATCCGTTGATACGGCGGACGAGTGCTGGTCGCTTGACGCGCGACGGTCGCGACGATCCGGCCAATAGGAATGGTGGGCGTGGTTAGCTGTGTTAATGCATAAGCCAGTAGGCTTGAGCTTATTGCTCAGTTTCACTTAAAAACGAGCAAAGATTCCACTGCTCGAAAAACTCAATAAAAGTCCAAGATGTTTCGCTTAATAGTACATCATTGTCTACCACGTTTAAACAAACGTTAGAAAACCGGGACGTACCTGGTATTAGCACGAAATTCAGCGGTTACGTAAAAGTTTATCAAGGAGGAAGAACGCATCCACTTCCTTTACACAGCGAGGGACAGCCACATCATTCCAGTGGGTTTTCACCAATCCCTGGTGATCGAACTCGCCGGATTCTGGACAGGGCCAGCCATAGACTTATTCGGTCCCAAATCAGCTACCACAGATGGAAAAAAATCACAACTACTGGACGATATCCTACATGGGTTTGAGGAAATCAAGGAATTTACACTAAAGGATTGAACTTTGCAATTGCTCAATTGTTCGAAAGTGCTTTCCGGTGCTTGACATCATAAGTGCTGTAGAATCAACGACACTCCAGGGGCCAGAGAGAGAGGAACTCAAGTGGAAAGTCAGAACACTTTTGGACAAACCACAACACCCACGGAGAAATATCACAAAAGAAGAGGAGTTAGCAATGAGGAAGGGACAAATCAATCAATATGCATCCAGCTGATAAAGGAAGTACGTCCGTCGTCATGGATGCCACACAGTGTGACGAGAAGATACAGGAGATTCTGACGAAAGGTAAATATAAATAATACCTAATGGCCTGACTAAAAGTTGAAGGTCAATTCTACAGAGCCCTAAAAAAATGTAATATGAATGTCACATTCCTGAAGGTGCTAGGAGGTCTCTCGCTCCACCCCACAGTAAACCACCACATCTCTATGGGTTAGCTATCATTCACTAAACAACTATGCCCCTAAGGCCAACCACAAGCTTTAGAGACTCGCCAATAAGTTTTCTAAGTAGAATTCTTCTTCAAATTATCCAACCACTGGTTGGGAAAACAACCTCCTTGGTACAAAATTCTGAACACTTTGTTAGTATTCTTAAGGACTTAGAATTGGGTGATAGGGACACATTTGTGAGCTTCGATGTAGAAAGCCTTTACACCAACATGGTGTTGGAGAAGTCGTTGAATATCGTCGAGGTCAGGCCGAAGGCGGATACATCTTTGGATGAGAGAACATTGCTACCTGTGGAGGGGGTAATGGACCTATTGCGCTGCTGCCTCAAAGGCTCACACTTTCCGATTTAAAATCAGTGTTTTGAGCAAGAAGATGGGCTTCCGATGGATTTATCATTGATCTCACATGAAGACAATGGAAGCCCAAGACGTTTCGCTTGATCTCAGAGAATTTGTTACTCACTGCTAGAGAAACTTAGAGTGTCTAAAAAATTGGAATGTCACCTCTGAACAACTCTCAGATTTATTTGTTGTCTAGTTTTGCAACAAAAATTACTCTCTGGTACTCTACTCTCATTTGCAAAAGAGAGAGATATTCTCAGCTCGCAACTATTGATGACTTTTCCAATTATTAGAAAAACTATGTACTCTTTTAGAAAATCTCTCTAGTATAATCTTAACTCCATTCAGCAAGAGAAGTTTAGGTGTAACTCTTTCTTCTCTGAATAGACAACAATTCAGAACTCTTCCAAGGCAACAAAGAGCTTTTCCTTGTCTTTGTTGTGATCTTGAAGGGCTCAGAATTTACCCGTTTAAAAATTTTAAGTCATTTCCTCACTCTGAAAAGATATACTGTGTAAATTCTGAAAAGCTATGTCGAAACTGTTTTGGGGCTAAGCATTTTGTAAGTGACTGTGATTCTAAATTACGATTTGTAGGGATAAGCATCACACTCTTCTATGTGATCAAAAGAAAATTCCCCTACAAATGGACAATTGCTGATCCAAATCGTGCCGCCCCAAGATGGAAATCAACCGCGGCACCAAAGAGTTGCTTCTGGAAGTGATTCTCGAACACACTCAGATGGTAGTTTCTCATTGATTTCTTAAAATTCTCAGCCCTCACAGATTCTGCTGAGCTTTGCAGCTGTGATAGTGCATAACAATTAAGGAGTGCCCATATTTGCTCGAACTTTGGTGGATAATGGCTCTCAAATCTTTTTTAAGTCAGAATGTGGCGATGTAGGTGTTTTACCACCTACAAACAAAATCTCAATCTCTGGAATTCCCCAAAGCTTCAATCAATCAAAGTAAATGGTTGATCTGAATGTTCATTCAACACTGCATCAGGGTGCTTGTGTTAAAATGACTTGTGCTGTGTTGGAAAAAATAACTTCTCAAAACACTCATGATCAAATTGAACCTGAAAACCTCAATATTGAGACTTTAGGTTGTAAAAAACATACTTCAAGTCTCAAGGCTTGATTATACTGGATCTTGAAAGCTGCCCAAGAAATGGTAAAAGTTGTCAAATGTTCCGATCAAAGCTAGATAAGAGCTCGGTTCAACAGAAAGACTAACTCTGTCAATTAACCTTGAAAGATGTACTAATCATTAAGCGCAGGTTGAAGTTGTTTGTATTTGCTTGCTTTAGAAGAACTCTTATATGAGAAAGAATAAAATATACTAGAAAGGCTCTAGCCCTTTAATAGTAGGTAGGTAATAAAAGAAGTGTAAGGGCGCTGCTCTGAGTAGAGCACCTCTATTAATGGCCATTACAAAATGCCACTGCACTCTATAAATAGTTTCTATCAAAGAAGCTCTGAAACTGAGAAGTTAATTAATATGTTTTTAGATAAAAGTGACACTGGCCAAAAAAATTATATCAACATGTGTCTAACAACAAGGTAAAATTTTCACACGTGTCAAAGTGTGTTTTCCAAGAATAATGATGTTCAATGGGCAACCATCTTCTAAGCGGAGCTACCCACATGCACAAGGCAGGGGTAAGTCTGCAAGAGTTTATATGTACATAGTTTATATGTTCATAACACTGGAGTATGAAGGCTTATAAGGTAAACACTGACCACAAAGTTAGCATAGTGAAGGTCCAAGAAGAGCCACAACAAGATCAAATCCAGAAGTTAAAGACTTGCATACCTGCAAACCACGCCTGAGGAAAAATTAATGAACGAGATGAGGTGGATCACGTCATGTGAAGAAAAACACCATGCGTTACCAACAGAAAGAACTTCGTAGACAAAGAGCCTTTTCTCTTTTCAATTGAGGCAGAATGGATCATTTTAAGAGAGACTGAGGCTCGACAATAAGTTGGCGGAACTAACAGGAATCAGAAAAACTAAAATCAGAGTCACCCAGGTGGTAAAATGTCGATTTTTTTGCTTTTTTGTGGTGATGGTGGACGTCACAAATTGACGTAGAAAAGCCGTGACAGTTACGATCAATGGTAACGGATAGTTTATGTCATATTATGACGTCTCAAAAACGTAACTAATAACGTTAAAAAGGCTAATGACGTTAAAATGGGTTTGACTTTTTAAATTGTATAGTTTATTTCTCTAAATGTTATAGAATAAATTCTTATTCTTCATGGTTCCACAAAAAACAGAAATACGTTCGCATTAACTTTTCTTTTATATTGTTACCAAATAATAGACAACTACAAAACTCAATTCTACCCAAAAACGTTATAGCAACATCTAAATAACGCCTTGAAGAGGTCTTTTAGATGAAAGTTTAGGTAGACGTGACTATTTCGTACGAATTATGAGCACCCAAGAACACCTTAACGAATTAGATAATAAGAATTAACTAACGTCATCAGGGATATACTTAGTCTCGCTTGCAAGGAGAGAAGTGCAACATTTTAAAATCCATCACACACTATATCAGAAAAACTCCGAGGAAATCAGTCACATAGGTGGAGATACAATAAGAGAAAATTCCAACATGAAAGTACTAAAAATATAAAACTCAAGAGATAGATCAATACAGACAAAATTTTAAAAAATGTAGAAAAAAAAGTGGCTTACAAGACATAAAGAAAATAAGCAAAGCCATGCGAAATGCAATGGAGCGAAACATGCTCGAAATGCGCAAACTCAGGGACATCGTAAAGAAGATAGCAAGGATGAAATAGAGATGGACTGGCCATATAGACAGATATGAACAAAGACAAGAAATGGACATGAAAAATTCTGGAACGAAGGTAAAGAAGCATAGGAAGACCTCAAAGATGATTTCCGAACGACATAATGATAGTGGCAGACAAACAGTGTATGAGACTGGCAAAGGAAAAAAGATAGAAACAGTTTGGATAACCATCTTCATCTAGATGACATTTGACAAACAAGAAGAGAGTGCATTAACAAAGGAAATATGTTGGGTGATTACGAGCCTGTGAAGTGGATTTCTCGCTGGAGAGAAAAAGATACCTGCCCTGAAATTAGGAAAGACACATTGCATATTTTCTCAAAATTTGAGATGGACGTATTCGACACAAAAAGTAACCTAGTCGTCAACATCTAATAATACTGCCACTGGACGTATTATAAGGCTTATTAAATTGAGAGTTTCTGTATTATAGTTATTTATTATATAAGGGGATTAACAAGTCTTTAATCCACGAATTTAATTCATCGTTATATCCACGACCACGGCTAAAACCGATCAATTAGGTGTGGGGCAGCAGGTTGAAAATTCCTGGTTTTGAAAAATGTCAAGTTTCACAAACTTATTTTTACCATATTTGGACCATTTTATGGAGCATACCATTTTATGGAGCTGAAAAGTCGAAAGTCTGGAAATCGTTTCTATAACAATTTAATACATTAGTGTGCTAGAAGACCTTTAGTCCAGTATTGTGTTAGAAGGCCTTTAGTCCACGCCAAACAGATGTACTAAACCATCTAACTATAGTGGTCCTGAACAAACATATTAAAACATCCAAAAAGGCATTTTGGATTTCTGTCAGGCTGGAGGAATATGTGCAAATTGACAGACGATCATAGAGCATCCATTTTTGTTAAGCCCTTGTGGCTCAAAAAAATTGATTCGAGAAGGAAAAACATCAGAAAACTTAAGTAAGTTAAAATTAAGATTTTCTGATAGTCATCAAAATATTTCAGAGGTATAGCTTTTAATCAGAAACAGTTTTTTTTATTTTACCAAAAATTACGTCGTATCGATCTTTTTTGTTAGCAGTTTACTTTTTTATTTTATTATCTCTACAATTTTATTTGCTTGTCATTATTAACTGTCAATATACGCCAATGATTTTCAAATCAATGAACTTTTAAAGTCTATTAGTTTTATTGGCGCGGGTATTCCCGCAAAACACTGTAACTTATAGAAAGGTGCAAAACTTTTTGTAAACGTCCCGTAACTCTTCTTGTCGACAAAAAAAAAACAAAAAACCGCAAAAACGTCCCGAAATATCGATCACAGCTCTTAAATGTAATCACTAGAGGAGTCTTAAAATTAACTTTTGCCATTCTTGTACAACATGGAATACAAACGTTTTATTAATGTTGCGTCTACGCCACTGATTTGTGAATCATATTTAACTAAATTCCGACTTTAAACTCGGAATTTTTTGAACTCGGAATTTAACTAAATTCCGATTTTAAACTCGGAATTTAACTAAATTATGATTTTAAACTCGGAATTTAATTAAATTCCGACTTTGAACTCGGAATTTAACTAAATTTTGACTTTGAACTCGGAACTTAAATAAATTCCGACTTTAAACTCGGAATTTTTTGAACTCGGAATTTAACTAAATTCCGATTTTAAACTCGGAATTTAACTAAATTATGATTTTAAACTCGGAATTTAACTAAATTCCGACTTTGAACTCGGAATTTAAGAAAAAAAATCTTGTTGGCCCTTCTACGCCTTTCGTACTTTGAACTCGGAATTTAACTAAATTCCGACTTTAAACTCGGAATTTAACTAAATTCCGACTTTGAACTCGGAATTTAACTAAATTCCAACTTTGAACTCGGAATTTAACTAAATTCCGACTTTGAACTCGGAATTTATTAAATTCCGACTTTGAACTCGGAATTTAAGAAAAAAAATCTTGTTGGCCCTTCTACGCCTTTCGTACTTTGAACTCGGAATTTAACTAAATTCCGACTTTAAACTCGGAATTTAACTAAATTCCGACTTTGAACTTGGAATTTAACTAAATTGCGACTTTTAACTAGGAATTTAACTAAATTCCAGCTTTGAACTCCGAGTTTAAGAAAAAAAATCTTGTTGGCCCTTCTACGCCTTCGTACGAAAGTGCCCTTAAGATCTTTAGAAATATTTAAATTTCGAAAAACAAATCGTTTAGTATGTACATAATTTTTATTTCATACTGTCCGGTATATGCGTCCTACATGCATCGATTTGAGTCCGGTAAAGGTTGCTAGGCAACCGATGCTAGAGAGAGCTACCGTCCAATATAAAATATTACGTTATTTAAATTTGATTAAGTTTTTGTCAAATGCTCAGTTGGCGACGTCAAAATTTGTGCGCAGTAGTTACGACGTTTGATATTACTTGTCATTAAATTAAACCATTAAATCAAATCAATCATCAATTCCTGATATTCGAAACGAACCTCGAAATTATTCAGTGAAGTTCAAAAATTTCCCCAATGCCCACCAGAACCGACTTATTTCAGAGTACTACATATATTTGAAGAAAGACAAGCACATTGTTGATGATTTAATGCTGAGGTCTCCATCATTTTCCTCATTAGAAAATGACTTCTCGAAAGGATTTCAGAAACATCTATTACACGTATGTAGTAACAATTTTAATAAAACATAATTTATGATAATAAAGTTTTAAAACTAGTGGCTGCATATTTTCAAAAGTTTATTTTGGTACCATAAATAGCGTAATTTTAAATCATTATGCTATAGCTCTCGAATTATGAATTTTGACAGTGACAACAATACAGACACCGCCAAATGTGAATAAATCTAATTCTTACGTGGTCAATTTTTTATTTAATTTCTAAATAATAAAAACAGTATGAAATAAAATATTGTACGACACACGTCCATTAGGTGTTGTTACAGTACTCGTATAACTTTCCAGACTCGGCTCCAGACGTCGCCTCGTCCGTAGAAACCTCGTACTGTAAGTCACCTAGTGAACTTGTGACGTAAATTACTATTAACGGTCATGTTGAGGTTTTGAGATACGAGCCCTCAACTTTTTCCCAAGGATTTAGAGAGGAACTACATTCGCCTGGATCAACATCCAGAAATGTTTAGTAACCCAGCTAATTAAACTATGACAACCTCTTTGGGACCCTTAATCCTTAATTATAATTTAGTTTTCTTGAGAGATATCCCAAACATTCCGAAAAGCTGAGGTTTAAATATTGGTAATAGCAATTCTAAGTTAGTGGTTATATGCATTTTATGTAAATTTCTGAACCCTTCCGTTCTTTTGTAACGCAACCCTCGTTCGTGACTATCTATTACGCACAAATTGCGAACGTAGACGATCGACATATTGGCCACGTGTCGCCTGAACCTGACATTTTATGCGGTCCTTTGTGCGGCCCTTTTTATAAATAGAAGGAATAATGCGATCGCACCCAAACACGAGAGAAAATTGACACGAACCCGATTCATTTCCGATATTTCTATGGGGGAGCTGCTTGCAAAGGGCGTTACGTATCCATGAACTCCCGGGAGATATTGTTTAATTGTTCAATTAAAGATCAAACCTGACTAGGACACTAATAAGAAGCATTTGAGTTAGGAAAATACACAAAAAAATCTGTTTTTTCCAACCAATTGTGTTTCTCAACCTGTGCTTTCTAATCCTCTAACATTATTTTACATTTAATCATTTGAGAAATCTTAATTGTTTTTGTAGCATCATAAATAAACAATCCCACAACAATCTAACGCCTTATGGCTCATGGCAATAAACAATGTCGAAATGGGAAATGGCACGCCTTTCCTTCTTATTATAGATGGAAGGCCCAATCTCGGAATTCAAATTCTCATCTTGAGCCATTCGTCGAAACCTACAAAAGTCGACTTAGCCATTATAATAATTAATACCGACGAGGAAAAAAGCTCATCACGTAATATTGAATTAAATCAGCATTCATTCATCTCCCCGACGAATGGGAGTTTAAAAGAAAATTAGTTGAGACAAGGACGAATACATGACAGTGAAAAAACGATAACGAGGAACCGAGAGAGATGGAACTTAATACGGCGTTCGATGGGAGGTCTCGGAATTGCACAGTAGGGGAGATCGGGGATAAAAGAAGATTAATAAGCAGAAAATCGTATTCATTAATATTAATATTTGGTATGACGGCCTTTATAGGTTATTAGGTTTGGTAGAATTTAAATAAGGAGTTCGGTATGCGCAAGGGGTAGGTTCATTATTACCGCTGGATATGCTCGGAATTCTTGAATAAGGAAATGTGTCATTGTGAGTTAACCTGCATAAAATTACAATTGTTTTGAACACCAAGGTTTGTAACCGAGGAGTCGATTATCAATGTATAATTATTATTTTTAAAAAAATCTTATTTAAATTCTAGAAATAGCAGTGAAGAATAATCAGATCTAAGCTGAGGTTAGTCTTATTGATAATAATTAGTATGTAAGTATGTAAAGTTGCTAAAAGAATGAGATTTAATTAAATTGTCCTGAGTATAGAAAATGCCCAAGGGCAACTAATTTGGTACTCCCTGTACAGGGTATCCCATTTTCGGCACTTTTGCGGGGTATCTCCCTGATTTTTAAAGATAGAGGGTTGCGGTTTTCTCGACAGTGTGCTACTTTTTTGTGAAACTAAAGATGGCGCCAGCAGAATTTTTATAGCCCTTTTGGTTTTTGAGATACAGGGTGGAATTGAAAAGTATCGCTTTTGAGGCACCCCCCGCATCACAGTTATCTTTAAACTTATCCAAGAAGTTAAAACGCAATCTTAAATAATTTTTTCCGTAGAATCCAATGGCGTAGTCAGTTCTTTCCTAGCAACTTCAGTTTTTGAGTTACGAAGCAAATATATGTTTTTTTAAATGGAACACTCTGTATATTATTTTTCTAGTTTATTAGTCATAATGTGGGCTTTCCAAAAATATATAATTGTATGCAAATATTTTCAAAACAAAGCTCAGAATTTAAGATTTTCTTAAATTTTTATTTTTGTCCAATTCGTAAGTAGTAGGCTATGGCTAAAATATTATTAGGAACAAAATCGATGTAAGTAATAATTATTCTAATTTATAACATCTTCAAATTTAATACAAAAAATCTTTTTTAAATCTCAGTATCTCAGTTATTAGTTATTTATTACAGCATTCAACATAATTAAGTAAACAGTTTTTAAAGGTGGTTTTCAAAATGACGGCCATTTTCCTGTATGCAAAATTGGCACATTTTCGTTATTCTTCTAATCGCGTTAAAAAGAATCATAGGCCTTCTTTGCAAATTTTGGAAAGTTAAATTGATTGCCGCAAGAAGCTCCGCTCGAGACTGATACTGTGTTTTATAGACTTCATTTTGCATAAAACCCCATAAAAAAAAATCCAAAATTGAAAGATCGGGAGATCGAGGGGGCCACCTTACAGGTCCGTAGGTACCAATCCACCTTTGAGGAAAGTTATCGTCTAAAAATTCCCTTAAAAGGGCAGAGTTGTGGCTTGGGGCACCATCTTGTTGAAAAAAAAACGGCATTATAAAGGGCCAAGGGAACATTTTCCATCAGTTCTGGAATAACTTCCTCAAGAATTTCTCGGTAACGATGCGCTGTCAGACCTCCTTCAATAATTCTGTAGACTATGCGTCTTCCAAAAATGAAACACGAGACTCCAACCCCAAAACGTCCTTGTTGTGCCCTCTCAAAAGTTAAATGGTGATTTTCTGTGGACCAATGTCTAGTATTATGGCGATTAAAAATTGCCGCACTTGAAAAATAACATTCATCGGACCAAATAACGAGTCTGCCAAAAGATTCATCAGTATGGATTTGTTGTAAATACCATTGGCAAAACAACATTCTGCGCTCGGCATCGCCAGGGTGTAAACGTTGAACTATGTGGAATTTATAGGGGTGATACCTATATTTTTTCAAAATTCTCTGAGCATCAGACTTGGATACACCAGTTGCTTCCTCTATATGCTTGCAAGAAGATGAAGGCTTTGCTTCTACATAACCCAATACGTTTATCTCTTTTCTCTCTCTATCTTGTTTGGAGTATGAATTAGGCCTGGGCTGGACAAATGATCCGTGCTCTACTAGATTTGATTTAATTCGGGCAAATATGTCTGGGAAAGGTTGCCTTCTCTCTGGATATCTAATAATAGCAAAAACGACCCCTAAGATGGTATCCTAACCATAGCGTGCAAAATACTTTACCTTTGGAAATATACTTCCGAAGCTTCTTGGGGATTTTCATTAGATTGTATAAAACAAACCAACATATCATACTTCTCATAATTTTCGTAAACCGCCATTATTGTAACAAAATTAATTTAATTAGCAGCTAAATAGTAAAATAGAAACACCAAAACAACAAGTATATTACTAATAAAAACAAAGAGTGACAAAACCACAAAGTTTTTGACATATTGCCTTTTGTTTCAAATAAGCTAGCCATCTAGCCATAGCCTACTACCAACGAATTGGACAAAAATGAAAATTTAAGAAAATCTTAAATTCTGAGCTTCGTTTTGAAAACAATTGCATACAATTATATATTTTTGGAAATCCCACATTATGACTAATAAAATAAAAAGATAATATACGGGGTGTTCCATTTAAAAAAACATATATTTGCTTCGTAACTCAAAAACTGAAGTTGCTAGGAAAGAACTAACAACGCCACTGGATTCCACGGAAAAAATTGTTTAAGAATGCGTTTTAACTTCTTCGATAAGTTTAAACATAACTGTAATACGGGGGGTGCCTCAAAAGCGATACTTTTCAATTCCACCCTGTATCTCAAAAACCAAAAGGGCTATAAAAATTCTGCTGGCGCCATCTTTAGTTTCACAAAAAAGTAGCACACTGTCGTGAAAACCGCAACCCTCTATCTTTAAAAATAAGGGAGATACCCCTCAAAAGTGCCGAAAATGGGATACCCTGTACATATTAGGTGTGCTAAGAATCACTAGTTATTATTCCTAATCCAAAAAATTTGTATTTTGAAGTAAACAGAAACTGACCCTTGGGATTGCAAATTTTCACTTCCGGTTGGAAGTGGTATCCAGTTATTCTCCACGTGTAAGAATAGTAAATTGCCATGACGAGAAGGATATATCTATGGCAAATGTCCACAAAGTGTTGAGGAATATTGCAGCTAATATTCAAACTCTGGTGGAGAAAGACAGAACGGGTCGTTGTTCTGAGGCCCCGTTTCAATAAGAAGAGCTTATTCCGGTCCGTGTAACGGGACAAATGACTATACCACCAGGATCATTCATTCTGACAAAATCAACATTCTGACAAAGAAATCCGCAGCTAAAACCGAAACGTTCGAATAACCTAAGGAACAAGAGAAAAATGCCAAACGCAGAGACACCAGTGCCTATTGAAGATATCAAGAAGAAGAAAAGAATACCAAAGAAACCTGAATAGAAGAAACCTGAAGCTTTGGGTTTAAGGCTTAGTGAGTAGAAGTATCCATGTTGAGTGTCTTCCGGCAAACGAAACAAGTGAATGACCAGGAAAATTTAAGAGGCTGTAGCCTTAAAGCCCAAGAAGGAGAAAAAGGTGTCTAAGAATGAAAACCTAGAAAATCTGGACCTCAATAAACTTAAGAAGGGACTAGAAACTGTAGACGATAAGTTTAGATAGCGCCTCAAAATACTGAAGAAGGCGAAACTGAAGAAGAATGCTGAAGAAAACAATTGTTGAGGTCAAGCTTAAACAAACTAAGGTGATATAGTAATCAATGGGAGAGCCGAAGTCTTGCGACTGGGCCTTAGAGGCCCTTTTCACAGTCGGCCGGTCCACCCAACCCTACTTCTCCACGGCCCTCATTCCCTCCACGAGTCGACCCGTCCCTCTAAGGAGGGAGAGTTTTCCGTCCCATTTAAGAGTCGGAAGCACCTCTCGATGAAGAAAAGCGGCTCCAAGAGTCTTATGGGGCTCTCCCAAAAAGTGGTATGACGACTCTTCCCCTGCCCCAGTAGGAGGTGCATGTGCCTGTTTAGCCTGCAGTGACCAGTAAGGACTCCTATAAGGTCTCCCAGGCACTGCGAATTCTCCAAAGAAGCCACGAGGCCTTGAATCCATCCGAGTTAGGGTAGATTTCCTTGCTCTCTCTACATATTCCTGACTGTCCAGTTTGTCCTTATACTCTCCCATACCTACTCATTCAGAGTGTTAAAGACGTAACTTTTACTTACTCATAGTCATCTGGTCTGGTAAAGCATGTCTGGAAAACAGGCTTGGCCGATTCGTGGCACACTCGTTCCCCTCGATGCCTCTTTGTTCCACCCATCCCAGAGTTACCCTTTTTATTTCTGCCAATCTAGAGCATCCCTGCAGTCCTGAGTGAGCTTTGAACTCGTTCTGCTTCTGCAAATGGCTCGCAAAGCCGCCTGACTGTCGGAGTAGATGTGCTCTGCTCCTTGGCTGACTTCTGTTCGTATGGCCACCTCGAGTATTTGCAGCAAACACCTCCCCCAGGAAAACCTTCGTGTGGCTTCCCAAGGCGAAGCTCTGGCTCTCTACATGTCTTGGTTTGTTCATTCCGGCTCCTGACGACTGTGTATTAGCCATTTTTGATCCGTCTGTATACCATACCTGATCATTCTCAGCAGTTTCCTGAGGTAGCTCTTCCTTGAATTCCTCCCTTGTTTTGATATTTATCCCAAATGCCTGTTTCAGTCTCAGCTGAACGCGTGGGCGGCCCTACTGCGACAGGACAATAGGGATGTGTCGTTGAATGAGGCTGGCGATCTGTGTATGACCACTTCTCATAGCTGTATCCTTCCACTGGCCGCAGCAATCCATCCTCCTGCAGGACGCCACCGCCTCCCTCTTAACCCAGATTGGAAGCTCCGGCAGACCCAGTAAGGTGTTAAGTGCTGCTCCCGGTGTTATTCTGAATGTACCCGTTATGGTTAGGCAGACTGTTCTCTGCAGTCTGGCCAACGACAGCACATTGCATGCCCTATCCACCGCTGGCCACCAGACCACGGCCCGGAGAAGCTTCCAGAGACGGTTGCGGAGTGCCGATCTGACCCAGCTTACCAACTGTACTGGAGTTCCCTGAGCCTGGAGTTCCCTGGACCCTAAAGGCCTTTCAGATGTTATCTGTTCTGGCTTTGTCGAATGCTCCCTCAATGTTGTAAAAGATTGCCAACAGCAATTCCATATTCATATAGATTCACATAGAGTATGCCTTCTCTATTTTATGCACTACTGAGTGAAGGGCCATGTCGGTCGACTTCCCCTTGCTGTAGGCATGTTGATCTTTGTTTTTGGGATGTCTTCCCAAAATATCCCCTATGATGTACCTATCGATTATCTTTTCTAATGTTGTCAATAGAGAGGATATCAAATGTATGGGTCTGAACGATTTACCGACATTATAGTCACCTTTCCCAGCTTTTAGCATGAAGACTGCGTTCGCGTTTCTCCACGTCTGAAAGACATATCTCAGAGTCTGTCAGTCACTCGCTGTGAACACTCAGCGATGGGAGCATATTTTCTAGTCTTTCTTGCAGCATTGCTGAGATTACACTGTCTGGTCCCACTGCCTTAAATGACTTAATTCGCCCACCGCCCATCTAATGGCTTCGTTGGTCACTACTTCCTTTCCAATCCTCCTGGACCGGACCCCGCTCCGGGAGAACGGTCTCGCTATTTTCTCCGGAAATGTGCCTGTATTTTCTCCGGAAATGTGCATGTACCGTCCTGTATCTTCATTTTACCTAGTGGATTTCCTCTTACTGCGCTCCGCAATTTGGCAAGCTTGGCCGATTCCGGAAGGGAGTCCATCTCTCCGCAAAATTTCCATCAGCTTGCGTTTTTATTTCGCCGTAACTCTTTTTTGAATTCTCTGCGGGCTTCGTTGGATCCATTCCATTCCTGCATACCTCTTTTGGAAGCTCGGTGGAAGGCCCTTCTGGCTTCTAGCTTAAGACGCTCCAGCGTGCCATTCCACCACGGAATTCTACGAGTATCCTGTTTTCTGAATGGGCTCGACTCTTCGTAGGAGTGGCCAATGGACATGTCGAGCCTTTCTACCTGGAAGGTGATATAAATCAAAGCCTAATAACTTGAATAGCAGTCAATTGAAAAAACCTCTAAAGATGCCAGAAATGGCAGAACCTACAGGACTGAAACTTCCTAGACTTAAGTTAAAAAGCAGATGGATGTCACACCAATCAATAAACTAGTACAATTTCTTCACACTAATTAGACCTATGAGCGAAAATGGCATGATATCCAGGAATATAGAAGGAACTGAAAAAATTATAAAGAGTAAAATTCAAGAATCAAAAAGTCAATGAGGTGTTCCAATATCCCCGTAAACTTAAGAAAAAGCGGAGAACGAATCTGCTGAACCTGTTACAATCAGTATTATCAAGTAGAAGAAAGAACCAGAGAAGAGGCGGTTGATACGGTTGTTTTGAAGAAAAGGAAGAAACTCTAAAACTTAAAACTATTAAAAATTAAAACCGTTACACCGAAAAACTTTTCTGGAAAGAATTGTCAGCGTTAAGGGCCCAGATTTATAAACATTTGACTTTCCCTATAAATACACCGAAAGAGAGATCTATGAATCTACAAGATATGAAGAACACGACAATGACAAAAATATTCAAAAATTCTAACCATGACTATGCTTTAATGAAGCGTAAATGAATTAAAGCTGCTCTAACATGGATTAAACTGAAAAATCTAAAACATGAATGATTTTCTCTATGATAAAATTTTCTGAACCTGGAAGAGCTAAAATTGTCGTGAGGACATTCCAACCTTAGCTGAGCAGCTGAAACTCAGAAACTACTCAATTCTAATTATCTAACTTTTTTTATACACTGTGCCCAATGGGTATGTGATAATCTATATGGAGCATATAAGGTAAGAAAAATATCCCCAGTTGTTGATATAACAAGGAAAAACCTGTAGAGAAAAAGAAGAAAAACAGAGAAACCTGAAACCGAGAAAATAACCATCGAAGAAAGTGTAGCAAAGCCTAGAGAAGAAGATGCCGAAGAAGAAGATACAAATATAAAGCTCCCCGAAAATCGAGATTCGACGAAGAACCACAAAAAAAAAGACAAGCATGTGGCGGAAATCGCTCAACCAGCGCAGCTTGAAGTAACAAAAAAAAATATTGTCAAAACAAAAATAAGAAATAGATTTCTTATCACACTATCGACGTTAACCTGAAGAAAAGGAAGAAAAAGACCAAACCAAAGAAAGCTCTAGCGGAAGCTCCAAAAAGATTCACAGAAACTAGATTAAACTCTAAAGGACCTTTCGAAACTTTAGTATAAAAGAAACAACAACCAGAGGCACTTGAAGAACTAGAGGCCGAAGGAGTTTTCTTGAAGAAAACACCAAACCTGATATAGCAAAAAAGTGGTTGAAGTAGAAAGTATAGTTAAAAGTAAACTAAATTAAGAAAAAGTAAAATTTCGTAACCGAAAGACGTTCATAACTAAATGTAGAAAAGGAAAAACCGCTTCTAACCTTGTGGAAAACGCCACTGTTGAAGATTTTTTCTAGGTGGTGGAGAAACAAGGAGTTACAACGAAGAAGGGCTTGAAGAAATTTTATCAGCATACATCTTGCAGGAGCTACCTAATTCTGGAAGAACCGATAGAAAATGTACCTGTCTCTGAACAGCCGCCTGCGGGGCCCCACAAGTCGCACTGGTACAATAAAAACATACGGTATGGTACATTCGCTGGGAAAGGAACAATTATAAAAGATAATAACGTGGTCTACAACATCCAAAAATCCAGGTCAAAGATGAACAAAAAACTTGCACAAGAAAAAAGGTGGATAGTGGGCACCAAGCACGTTGTGGCAATATTCTTTGTCAAAAAGAGCCTACTGCAGTACCAGACCTACGACGACTTGACCAGTAAAATAGTGGCTACCTATAGGAAATCTGTACATAACTGTGAAATAGAAGAAAGTAGAAAACCCTTTTGGTGGAACGAAGAGATTGACAGACTCAGAGAAGACTGCACTAATACGAGAAGATCGTATAGTAGGTCAAGAATGGTGAATGCTTGCGGATTGGAAGAAAGCTGGGGAAATTATAAAACCTAGAAAAAAAGCGCTTAACAACGAAATTAAAAAAGCTAAAGCACCTCGATGGAAAGAACATTCTAAACAGCTGGACGATGACATCTTGGGCGAAGGATATAAAATTTTATATAAAAGCCTGAACCAAGAATGCCCATATAAAATGACCACTAGCTAAAAGGAAGAAGTAGTCAAACTGGTGTTCCTTGCAAACCCATCGTTACTAACTGAAAAACGTTACCCAGGAAGATATAATTAGATAACTATCGGTGAGCTACACATGGAGGACACATGGGGGTACACTTGGAGGACAAAATACCAACTGAAGCCGTCTGGAACACGGTTCCAAAGTATCCCGACAAGACATTAGAGGCACTGAACATCAGCATTATAGAAATATAGGAGTAACGTACCGACAAATCATGATGCGAAGTTTTAAGTGCTGTAAAAATAAGGAATTAAATAATTATTGTTGCATATCTTGCAATTCTGTTTTTCATCCCAGCTGCATGGAAAGGCTTTCTGAAGTCGTTAAACTGGGCGGATTTCGAATACTCCACCTCATGCCAAGAACAAATTAATGAAAAAGAAACTATAGAAAAGAATCTAATTAAATCTATAGAGGGACTGCAGAAAGATGTCACAGACCGAGACAGACTGATAGCAAGGTTAAAGAGAAACAGCAAAATTTACGAGGATGAAGTTTTTGAAAGGGAGCAGGAACTTGCAACTGAACTGCCGACATTGAAAGAGACCAAGATTAATTTGGAAAATGAATTTGCTAAACTGATTCGATCTTTACTGGAATCGAAAAGTAGATGTGATGCACTCGCGGTTGAATTACAGGCAAAAGTCAATGAATGCGAAGCGGCCAGGCTACTAAACAAGAAATTCCGAGAGAAAATTGATGCTATGATAGGCTGCAAGGTTTCTTATGTCTCTGAGATATGTAGACTAAGGGAAACACTGAACAAAGAAGTATTAGAACAACCACGAAGGAATGAAAAGGGTGCCCAAACCGATAGATATATGCTCACTGAAGAAGATCAATTTGACGCGGCCAAGCTACTCAGATTACTTTTGACCACGTCTCGGGACACATCGACGCAGACGACAGAAGACGCCAATTCTACGAGAGAGGAAGTGGATAGTAGGGCAATCATGGGGTGCAATGATCGAGTGCAATCCTGCAGATCACATAACTGAAAATATATTCAATAAAACGTTAGAATACACATCAAACGATACCGTGGTTTTGGGTTTGGATGTGACTAATGGTGTTCCAAGTCGTGATATCCTTCATAACATACTTGCAGTAAGCAGATATACAAATGTAGTAATGCTGGTGAAATGCGACCTAAGAACTACTTCCAGAGGTACTTATGACAGGGTATGCAGATATATTGCTAACTTTGCGGCAACAAGGATCAACACTTCATTGAGACTTATAAGCGATGTTAGTGACTACGATAGTTATAGGCTTTCCTTTAAATCTATGTGTGACTTGGTGGCCTTTTACATACACATGACTCCAGTATGCACCAACAACCCGGATTGTTGTGAAATCAGTAAACATGATTAACTTCCATGACGTACCTGTTGACAAACATCCAATGGAGCCGGATAGGACGGAAGAATTCATGGTTAGGATGAATGGATTGTTGAGACGGAGATCTTCATAAACAGTCATTAATGTTGAAGAAATGTCAACCGCAACGGAGGGAGCCGGGGAAAAGACTGATCTGATCGGTGGCGATCGGGCTCCGAATGAGAGAGACAAGAAAAGTAGTGTAGAGAGTTTGAATGATCAGAACCATTTTTTAGACAACCCCTCAAAAATGGCGTTCTCGGAGCGTGGCGTTCTCGACGCATTTAAATGTACAGTCAATAAGGAATAAGATAAATGTGACACAAAATCGATCTTCTCACATGGATTTAGTGTTTTTAAATGTGCAATCCCTAAGAAATAAGGACGAATGAGGTGGGCGTCTTTGTTGACGGCCTTGGATTTTCCGACATGGTGTTGATGTGCGAGCATTGGCTTAGACCAGGTGAGTTGTTTCATCTGGAGAACTACGTCCTAACAACTCATTGCCGCGAAAGTGGGCGAGGTGGAGGTACTCTGATACTGATTCGATCTGACATTGCGAATTACTTTTCGGGGTGTAGTGGGATTGACTTACTAGAGGAGGATTGCGTTTTTGAATCATGTGGAGTTTTTAGCAAACGATTAAATTTGTATGTGGTATGTCTGTACCGTCCACCCTCTGGCAATCCGGATGTATTTTGAAATAAACTGGAACATATTTTGTATCAATTGCCTATAGGAGCAAGGGTGATTTTGTGTGGAGATTTTAATTTTAATTATTTTGACGCGCCTGAAAACACCAAAAGACTAAAGTTACTCTTCCATTCATTTAGTTTAAGTATGTTCGTTGGCGAACCTACACGAGTCACATCAAATTCGTCTACATTGATTGACTATCTGTGTTCTAATTTTCAAGCTGATGATGTTGACTGTCGTGTTGTTTTGCCAGGGTTGTCTGACCATGAGGCTATCTCATGTAGGTTGAAACTGGGACACGGACTGACTGAGACGAGATCTAGACGTAGCTGTAGATTGTATACCAAAGCAAACTTTCATAGGTTTTCGCAGCTAAGTAGGGAGACTGACTGGCTAAGCATCATGCATGGGGGCACTCCTTTGGAGGCTTTCCATCAGAGGGTTAGTCGAATATTTGATGAGTGTTTTCCTCTGAACGAAGAAACACAGGAGACCGTGGATTACTAGAGGGCTCAAGATCTCCGCGAGAAACATTCGATGTTTGAATTACATCAAAAAGTTCTTTTTCCGCAACAACTGTTTTATGAACTACTTTAAAAAGTTTCGAAATACATATCGTAAAACCTTAAGGCTGGCTAAAGAGGTGCATTACAGCAGGAGGATTTCTGGGACGCAGAGTGTACAGCGTGAAACTTGGAAGGTTGTTAGTGAACTGAGGGGAAGGACGGGGTCACTGCCGCTGGATGTTGGTGTCACGGCTCAGGACATGAATAATTATTTTTTCTCATTTTGACATATAAAGTGGCATTTTTCAATACTGATGGCAGTGACGTAACGTCCTACTTTTCGAAACTAGTTACGAAAAGTAAAATCTTTCGTAACTAGTGATGAAAAGTTCGTTTCACCACCAGTTGCAGGTTTCGGTTGTGGCACACCGTTGCTATAGTTTTACGGTATTAAGTAGATACAAAGTGCTTTAAAAGTAAATATTGAAGTTTAATAATAATTACTCTCTCTCTAAGTAGGTATTTGTACTACTTATTGATACACTTTTTTGTGTATCTCATTCAAATTGCGGGAACTCGCTGCGCTCGTCCCGCAAACATTAATTCATTACACAAAATCGGACTTTTCGTAACTGGTTACATAAATAGCTATTGTACTGTCGCTTCTTCGCTATCCTGTGGACGTCGACCAGCTATGCGGCACACCGATTTCCTGCGGCGCAATGCTGTCCGTGAAACTTTCTTTTTTAGCCCTGTTGACTTGGAGGAGCTCATGAGAGCGATGGGCGAAATAAGGAAAAACGGGGCAGCGGGCTTAGGGCTTAGATGACATGTCGGTTGTGCCCTCTTAATGCCCTCTCAGAATCGGCCCTGAGGGTGTTGGTTGAATGCATTAATCGCTCTTTCGAAGCGGACACTTTTCCTGATTGTTTGAAGTTTGCAATGGTGGTTCCTATATTCAAGGGTGGCAGCAGGGAGGCGGTCAGCGATTACAGACCTGCCCCTCTTCTGCCAACCCTTGCAAAAATTGTTGAGAAGATGAGAATGGAATCTTTTCTCGATAGACACAATGTTCTTTCGGTAAAACAGTTTGGCTTTCAAACTAAGAGGAGCACGAATGATTGATGTTTTTTCTTTTCTGTAGAGCCTTTACCTACATCAGTCAAAGGCTTTTGATTGCGTCAACCACGGGATTTTGCTGAGCAAGCTAGAATATTACGGATTTAGAGGAAGATCGGGTGAATGGATCCGGGCATACTTGTCCCACCGAACTCAAAGCGTTAGGTTCGGGAGTGGTGAGTTTGGCGTGAGAAAGGTATTCCCCAAGGTTCAGTGTTGGGTCCGCTGTTGTTTCTGTTATATATAAATGACCTGGCTTCTCTTGACATAACGGGGAATGTTGCACTCTTTTTGCAGACGATGCCACGATACTCTGGCACTCGCTGAACAAAGAACAAATGAATGATAAAATTGATGCGGACGTGAGAATGATTGGGAATTGGTGTGAATCGAACGGTTTGGTACTCAATATCTCTAAGACCAACCTTATGTGTTTCGGATGCGACCTGAGTGAGGTACGAATAAATGGGGGACTTCTGGACAGGGTGACTGAGAATAAATTTCTGGGTGTGTATATAGATAGTAAATTAACATTCGGTCATCACTTGGAGGAATTGAGAACAAAAATTGCAAAAAACTGTTATGCCTTGCGAGTAATATCCAGGGAATTGAACCATAAAAGAACAACTATAACTTCATAGTTTGCCTTAGTCGAGTCTAACCTCAGATATGGGATCTGTTTCTGGGGCAACTGCAGCCAATATCTTTTCATGGACATCTTCAAACTGCAGAAAAGAGCAATTAGGTGTGTGTTTGGGGTGGGGCCCAGGGAATCATGCAGGCCATTGTTTTTGGAGGAAGGAATACTCACCCTACCATGCTTGTTCATTCTGGAGTCGGTTTACCTGATGTATAAAAAGTATAGACACCATACTCCTGTGGGGTCCACCATACTCCTGGCTTAATCGCTACAGCTTAAGGCGCCCTGATCTGATTGCTCTGCCATTACCGTCCACCGTGCGGATCAAACGTTCTTTTGTGTATAACAGCAAAAAAATGTATAACCACTTGCCATTGGGAGTTCGGAGACTGCCCACTCTAGGTCAGTTTAGGAATGGCGCTAAGGCTCTCCTGGTTGCGAGGGCCTATTATCACATTAACGAGTACTTCGACGACACGCTGTGACTGACCGTGGGTTTTTGAAGGGTTATTAAAGTCTTGTTGACAGCCAAGTTTTAGATTTAAAGTTTTATTCTTACAGTTGACATGTGTTATGTCTGTCCTTTTCCAATTTTAAATATTGCACTGTAAAATATGCTTTTTTTATTCTTTACTGTTTTGTTTTATTGATCTATATTTAGAATTAGTTATACTTTAGAGTATGATTGGAAATTCCGTTGCATAGTGGGGCAGTATTGGACCCTTTTCTACCGCGTTTTATCTGTGCTTTGTCAATGAATTTGCATTTGAAGTTCGAGACAATAAAGCTGCTTTTGATTTGATTTGATTTGAACAATCTTCTCGAAAACGGAATCTTTCCTGAGCCATGGAAGAAAGCCAGACTGGTTTTAATACCAAAGCCAGAAAAACCCATTGAGGCGCCAAGCTCATACAGACTGTTAAAAAAACGCCCTGACAAGACTCTTTGGACATCATCAAGACCAGACTGGAAGATGAAAGAGCATCTGAACCCTTTTGTAAAAAACAGTTTGGTTTCCGGAAAGGAATGTCAACGTTAAATAACATGGACGCAGTCATGGAGCGAGTGAGGGAAATCAAAGCACAAAGGACAAGAGGTGAGTGTTGGTGCGCCTTGGTCACCTTGGACGTTAAAAACGCTTTTAACAGTGTCTCCAGAGGTGTTAAATCAACGAGCTGAAGAAAAGAAGAGTTTCAGACTATCTAACAAAGTTAGTACTAGATTACTTCAGAAGACGAAGTAAATTAGTAGGTGAAAATTACAACTTTGACATGATGGCAGGTATACCCCAAGGTTCAGTTTTTAGCCCATTACTAAAAAACTCAATGACATATGTTCAAATAATGTGGAGGTGGTTTTTGCTATGCAGATGATATAGCCCTACTGGTGGACGCCACAGATAGGTATGAACTAGTGGAGGCTTCCAATAGGTCGAATGGACAAATAGAATCGAAGACTGGCCGTACCTAACGAGACCTCAGAGAGGAAACGTTGGATAGATGGCAGAACAGATGGAAGACTGAAACTCTAAAGTCCCAATGGACCAAAAAACTTATTCCAAACATACAGATATGTAAACATAGGCTTTTAAACTATTACACAACACAAGCCTTTAGCGGTCATGGTAGCTTATACTACTACATTCATCGAATTGGCAAAACGCGTAAGAACTGACATTACTGCGTAACTAACGAGAATTACACGGCGGAGCAGAGCCTCTTCTTCGGCTCTAGGTGGGAGAATCAAAGATATCTTCTGAGTCTGCCGCTGGCAAATGAGGTAAATGCGGAAACTTTGGTGGAACAAAAGAACAGCAGTAGGCATAAAGGCAGAAGCAGCATAAAAATCATTATGGTATGTTGTTATCGATCCTCTAGTTCAATATGTGGTGGGTTAGGTGGGAACAGGGTCACAAAATGACGAAGAAAACTATTAGAATTAGTCTACGTTTCGCAGATATATTTCTGCATCTGCTGCGTAAATTTAAGAACAAGGAAGGCAAAACAGAATTCGTCCTAAGGATGCAGAAATATATCTGCGAAACGTAGACTAATTCTAATAATTGTCTTCGTCATTTCGTGATCCTGTTCTCCCCTAACCCACCATATATAAAAAATAATGCAACGTCTATCAACGTCTGGAGCAGTGATGAATACTCTAAAGAGTAGTGCCGGGTTGTCCCGAACAACCAACTGCGGGGCCCACAAGTCCCACTGGTGCAATGTAAACATACGGTATGGTACATTCGCGGGGAAAGAAACAATTATGAAAGCTAATAACGTGGTTTACAACATCCAGCGGACCAGGTCAAAGATGAAGGTTGGTCAACTGGATAGATTAACTAAATACAGAACTTTGTTTCTTCCGGATGTAGGGTTTTAAAACGACGGTTGTGTGGCGGGAATCGGTGCGGACCGGAAGCGATCTCGGAATTTTCTAGTAATTCCAATTCTTTGACGGGCTTAAGTCTTAGAATTCAGCAATATGAACGAGGCGATGATTGAGAGTTACATTAAAGTGTTTAATAGTAAATAGTTAATTATCAGTGTACAATTATTAGTAGGCCAGTTGTAATCGTGTTCATTTGTGAACTTATTAAAGAAAAATGCTCCGTTATAACTGAAACAAAACAAAGCTGAGTCATCAGAGCGTGACAAATGGCTCAAGCTCATGACCCTGTCCGAGTTGATCACCAAGAAAAATGCTAATCGATGATCATGAGCCTGAATTATGCTCTGATGTCCCTTCACATCTGTGTTTTGGTTCAGTTTTGGTTCGGACTTGGATATAAACGGATTTTAGTGTTTTAATTAAAATCAGTTAAGAAAAAATGGAAAATGTAGGCCCATCTCCAGGATATTTATACAGACTATACTGACTATATATGATTCGATTTTGTCTTGGTGCTTTCAAGTTTCTATCGTCTTATAACCTATATTCGTTATTTTACAAAAAAATTACATCACCTGATTGAAATCTATCTAGTTTGTGATAAAAAAAATCAAATATCCAAAGAGTCATTCCTTTTCCATTTCGATCGAGATTAAAAATAAAACACCATAATCTCCGAGAGCAAAAATAAGAAGATAAGAACACCGTAAGCTCTCGCCAACGTGCCGATGTTAATCTGCCCGTGTACTTTTACTCTTTATTCTCAAAATAAAAAAGGGCCCCAAGCAGCGAGCTTTCATTTCATCGCATCTGACAATCTTCAAAGCTAAAAGCTCTCCGGTTTTGTTTGTGTAATTTACTTTGCGGCCCCATGCACGTACTTTTTGTATGTTTCTTTTTATAGGTCGCGTAAAAATTCCAGCTGTTCGGGACGGTCGGCGGTTTTGAGGGCCCCTTGAAGATCGATCTCTCCTTAAGAGATGATGAATGACGTACCTATTGAGTCGATTCGATTTACCCTACAGAATGGATTTTTTTCTTACTTTCTATGCCATCTCTAGGCTGGGAAAACTTCGTTACGTGCTTTTTATTCCCCCCAGAGAATTCACTTTATCCGGTTCTGCAGGATGTGTAGTTGTAGCCTTAGCGACATTATTACCAGGGGAGTTGGTGCTGATACGGTGCACTCGCTTCCTCCAGGAAGCGGACGTGGTCGACTTTTATTGACGGGTTGTAATATCCTGTTCTAGATAGTTTTACTACTTACTTCGCTTAATATCTGAAATTTCGCTGCTTGATAAGAGAAGTTAAACCTAAGCGTATTTTTCAACTGCCAAAAAGGCAGTCATAGGGTTTTTTATTCAGACAGGCTGCGTTTTAATTAACTCATAACCTGAAGAGTTAATACTAAATGCAGCCATTAAAAATATAATCTCAAAACATATGCCATTTTTTATCGCAAATGCACTTTCTTCCTACGTATATCGCGGCTTTTACGTACACACCACACCTTTTTCGAAGTACCTACTCTTCGAAAGTACACCCATAGCCAAACATGCCTGTTCCCCATATCTGCCCATCCGACATTATCTCACATAAACACCGTATTTAGCGTTAAAAGCTGAAACCAGGTTCCTCATTACCATTTTACCATTTAATGAGGAGCCGTTAAAACACAATTAATTAATGGGTTATCGAACACAATATTTCTGCTTCTTTAGGCCACTCATTAAAAATTGCAAATGACTTCCCTGTATTGGGTATTATAGTAACAGTGTTATGGGAAAGCAATTATTGATATCCTTTTTCCTGAGATTGTTTTTAATTTGAACATTTCATAATATAATAATTGGATTGTTCGAGATTTTTTTTCAAAGTTAGTTCTAATTATTAAGAAAATGCGAGCAATTGAGCTGGCTCTTTAAAGATCATGTTTCAAGGATTCTTTAACGATCAGTCAAGACATGATCTTAGCTAACAATTTGTAGGATCTCTGTCTGTTGCTTCGTGAATGATTTTCATTGATCGTGTAAATTATTGCGTTTGGCTTCCCTCTTATCTAACTCCGTGCATCTCCTAACATCATCTGCTTTAAACCGAGCTAGAATTATCCATTGTCGCTAACGTAGATAACAATAAAGAATCATGTACAGGGCTAGAGAAAACTAAGTAACTATATAATAATATTGTCAACGACTGCTCCGAGAGCCCACCGTCCTTAAGTCTCACGAGGTACTCTTATGCCCATCCATGTCTTTTGGGTCTTTGGATTTCTTCGACTTTGATAGTACAACCACAATTGTCATTTGCTCTCCGAAACTTTCTCCTAATTTCAGTATGGATGAATTCTAGATAACTTGAAATTTCGACGAGTAGTTCTCCCTTCAATTCGGGATAAATCTTCGACTGTGCATTGAAATCGGAATAGGAGAATAACTTGAAAGTCGCCTATCATACAGGTGAACATCGTTGAGCTTCTTGGAGGTGATGATAACTTGGCATGTGTGGGACTGCCAACTGATGGGTGACCATAATCGAGAATAGCTGAATTATCATTTAGTCCGCGAATTAACTGCAAGTATTTGCAGGACAGATTCCTTGTCCTTCTCTCAAAGCAAACAACTACCGTCCTTCAAAATTCCCAGCAATCTGCACGAGTATATGTTACCGAAGTGTCGTCTTTCTGAAACGGCAGTTCATCTGAAGTATCTGGTGTAACGGTTGAAAACTGTCGCTAGAATTAGTCATGCAAAAGCGGATATTTGTCGTCTATTTGGGGCTGAAACGTTTGTTGTTCTACTCGAGTGTAAAGATTTGAGGTTGTTTATTTACCTTTTTTTTGCTAACCTGTGGAAGGTGGATGGGGTTCACGTTTTGTCTTGTCAGGGGTCACAGGACTGTGCTGGCAGTGAGTTGCGCCCATTTTTCTTGCCTTTGTTTCAATAAGGGAGGCCACAGATTTTATTAAGTTTGGGAAATTATAACCCCAAAACTTGGAAAATAAATAAACAACTGACTTATTTCAAATGTCGCATTGATTGACTGATATATTGACGGATTTGTTGGGTAAATTATGTAGATATGGAGGTGACTGCCTATCCACCTAAGTGCTTCGGTTTCTTGGCCGGAAGTCCGCCATGTTTTAATAGCCCTTTGTTAGCTGTGCGTAAGTCAAACGTTATTTTATGATAATATCACTAGATGAAATGGAAAACATATGGGACAAACTTTAAGTGGTACATTTTGCTTATTTTCTGAGGAGTAAAAAGGGTAGCGAGAGCAAGTATTTTGGGTGTCGTCCTAAAACGCCTTTCGATAACAATGAGAGTTGTCATTCGTCAATTGTTCGTTGCGCGCTGGCGCTCTCGACCAATATCTTTTCCCCTCCTCCACCTTTTATCTATTGAAAATCGGAATATCGGTGAAGATCTTTCTTTCTGGATCAAGACACGTGGAAGACAACACTCATCTCTTCGCTGCTACTCATTTCGACGTAAAAGTGTAAACCACTACGTGGGATTTAGTCGATTTGTAGTAGTATTTCAACTTCCCTTAGTTGGTGTTAGTTTTGTGGTCACTCGACCAGTTTTTGGGACATTTTTGGATGAGGGAAGTTGAACCGAATTTCGGGATTGTGCAGCAAGAGAGTTTGGGCCTACAAGCAAAGCATTTGTCAACCTATACTACGATCCAGGGCCACATAAGCCAATGTACCACGTGTCAGCAAGGTTAATGTGAGGGCTGAAAGCAGCCACACCACGTGTTTATTTTGTTCTGTTTTTGGAAACCCTCGTGGACGAGGTAATTATTCATTAATTTATCTATGTTTAGAGATTTATGATTTTTCTTTATTTGTTCGATTTTTCCAATCCAATCTGGGGTCATTACGGGGTTAAATTGTCTGGGTGGATTTGTTTCAATTATTGAATAACTTTTGTTTATTTTATTTATTGAATTTAAGTTTACTAAGTCCATTTGATGTAAAGTAGTTCATGAGCAAAATTTTCAAGTCACTTTATTGGTTAACTTGTATGTAATCGCTTCACGAAACATACATTTAAAGGAAAAATTAACTAGATCAAGGGACATCCTAGTAAATAATGTCCTTCCTAGGGTGTTCCAAAGGGGCCTACCGCCACCAATTAATGTTCCAAGGGGGCCTACCGCCACCAATTAGTGTTCCAAGGGGGCCTACCGCCACCTTTAGTCTTTCCAAGGAGGCCAACAGCCACTTTAGTGTTTCCAAGGGGCTACCAGGCACCATTATTGTTTCTGAAGGTTAATCACCACCTTACTGTTACCGAGGGGTGCAAATCACCACCTTATTGTTCGAAAACCACCCCTATTGTGTGTAAGAGGCAGACAGCTACCACCATAATTTTTGGAGGGCCAATAGCCACTACCTTTTGCGTTGTTTTGGACCTAAGGCGTCTAGCCTTTATGACCATCTGTAATAGCGTCGTGTCAAGCTAAGTAGTAGTATTTAAGTTAACCTGTTTTTTTTTACTGTTACGCTTGGTGATCACCACTAGGGGAATATTTTCCAGACAATTGTGATAAATAGAATTAGGGAGAATCTTTCACTCATTGACTTGAAGTACAATCATCATATTGTACAACATTGATTTCGTTCTTTGAAATTATAGGACATAAATTAAACTTGTTAGTTTTATTTTGTTTGCAAGTACTATGGGTATTTTGGAAGAGGCTAAAGGGAACTGATCAGCTACCTAACAGCGTAGGATTTTTCCAATTTAATTGATTAAAATTGGTGGCGCCCCGAACTCACTTTACCGGCCGGTTTTGTAGCACTTTTGTTCCTAACCTGATACTTTTCCCTGAGCAGTTTTTGAATATTCTAAGATACCTTAACTGAGATTAAAGTGTTACACTGGTATATTTTCATAGCAACCTGAACATGACCACTCCCGGACCATTTTCAGAGTTTTGTTGACACCTAAATGTCGGCCACTAGTTCTACAATGCGCTTTTTGCAGCACATCTTTTCTCTTTATCTTATCAGCACCACTTACAGTCGCTGCTCCTTTCCATCGATCCAGATTGGAAAACTACATAATGAATTAGTTACTATTCATTTTTTATGTACGTAAGAAGATGACATATTATTTTCCAGATATCCAATAAACGCACTATCCACGCTTTATCCACGACCGCACTTTAATAATCACATTATTCTTATACATTCTCAAGATTAATGCTAATCTTTATTCACTTGTTAATAATGAGTTGGCATGGAAATGAAACATGTCGTAGGCAACTGGCAACTCAAAAAGCAAACTGCCCTAAACATGAAATCGGTAGTTACCACTGGTTCATTCAAATAAATATTTTTTTATTAGGAGTATTGAGACAAATGTAGGTTACAATGTCTCTTTTTCACTAAAAATATGTAGTTTTTACTAAAAAATAATTAAAATAGGCCATCAATTTACCGTCCACCCTCGTAGCAGTGAATTGAACATGCATGGGCGACTGGACCGTCATATATCTGACGCATCAAACCAGTGGTGGTATTAAAAGTGTATATTACTTTTGTGCTTTGTGGTACCTATAACCTACTATATTTGAGAAAGCCCGGAATCTTGGTCGTGGACAAAGTATAGTATTCTACTCACATTTAATGAGCGTTATTCTCTCGGGCAAATTTCAACGGAATAAAGTCTTTACTTTATCCACGACGAAGACTCCAGGTTTTCCCAAACGTGCGCTCATTAAAAAAAAAGAACCAAGCAGGCCATGGAATTAGAACAGTAGGTCTGAGATGACATCATAAAAACAACTGAAAGTCGAAAATGTCATAAAAGGTTCCGATTTTAATTTTTTTATCAACTTATCTCAGACAAGAGTTTTAATTCCATAGCTTGCTACGAGTTTTTTTTATATACACCCTGTATGGCTATAGGTGCTACACAGATAATTCACACTTTTATCGATGGCGCGACGTTTGATGCGTCAGAGAGATGACGGTCTGGTCGACCGTGCATGTTCATTTCAATGCTACGAGGGTGGACAATAAATTACTTTATTTTATGGTCTATTTTAAGTATTTTTTAGTGAAATAGTTATTTATGTATTAAGAGCGAAAAGTACAACTTTTTTGCTCGGAGAGTGAAGTTTGCCGCTCGACGCGAAGCGGAGAGCGGCAATCACACGTACTACGCTAGTAATGCATACAACGTTTTTTTCTGCAAACGATCAATTTCAAATAATGTGAATCACAACTGACCATAACTGGACACAATCTGAAAATTTAAATCAAAGTGACAATGACGTTTTTAATAATTGGTTGAGTGGTGGTAGTTGCTATTGACAGCAAGCGAAAAAAAATTTATCGCTTGCTCTCCTGGGCAACGCGCGGAAAAGTAAACTCACATTCTGATCCTCAAAAAAGATTAGGTTTACGTTTGTCTAATGAAAGCGTAAAATGCGTTATTATTTGACGTTTGTAGAAAATAGCTATTTATGTAACCAGTTACGAAAAGTCCGATTTTGTGTAACGAATGAATGCGCGACGAGCGCAGCGAGTTCCCGCAACTCGAATGAGATACACAAAAAAGGTTTTTCGTCACGTGTTTCATACAAGATTTTTTCTAATTTTGATTACAAATACCTACTTAGAGAGAGAATTATTATTATTAAACTTCAATATTTACTTTTAAACCACTTTGTATCTACTTAATACCGTAAAACTATAGCAACGGTGTGCCACAGCCGAAACCTGCAACTGGTGGTTTCAGCAGACACCAACTTTTCATCACTAGTTACGAAAGATTTTACTTTTCGTAACTAGTTACGAAAAGTAGGACGTTACGTCACTGTCATCAGTATTGAAAAGTGCCACTTTATATGTCAAAATTAGAAAAAGTATATTTTCTTACTGAAAAAGGGACACTGTAATCTACTTTTGTTCAAAAACATCCTAATAGAAGGATAATTATGAAACAGTGGTAACTACCGATTTCATGTTTAGGACAGTTTACTTTTTTGAGTTGCCAGGTGCCTACGGTACTGGTACCAAGGCAACATGGCGAGCGTGATTAATGATATTATATCAGCAGTTTCTAATAATTTACCCTTCTGACGCTATATGAGCCCTATTTAACTTTTGTCAACAAGCTGAACAAGTTTAACTCCGCTTGGGGCAACTGAGAGGTGGATTGAGTACCTCTCTCGGATGTCACTGCCGGTCCCAAGCCCGGATAAAGGAGAAGGGTTGAGCGTGAGGCTAACTACCCCACCTCATAAAAATATCGCAGTTGTGAAGACTCAAGACAAGCCTCGGATCAGGATGGATAAATAAAGACGACCAAAGCAAGGAAAAGGAATAACGAATATCGGAACATGGAATGTACTTAGCTGGTAGAGGACGGGTGCAGCAGTCAGGACAATTAAAGAAATTGAGCGGTTGAAAATGGATGTCACTGCACCACAGGAAATAAAATGGCCTGGCTCAGGATGTAGCATTTGAAAATGTCTAGTGCAAATTTTGTGACATTTGAAAAAGTCTAGTGCAAATTTTAAGTTATCGATGGTTTTATCTCCTACACATCACTACTACCTGTTTTGTGAGAAAATTCCTAATTTTCTCCTGACACTGAAATTGTCATTTGTTATTTCTTGACGGAACGTTGGTACTGTTTTCAGTGATACCAAGTTTATTTCCTAAAAATTAAATTGTTTTCAATTTGGCTTTAATGTGTTTTCCCTAAATCTTAATTGATATGCGTGTGTGTGACACCGTGGTTTCCTGTTTTGGTCATCTTCTCGGTAATTTTCGAAATGGAAATCACTGGCTGGTTTTAAAGAACGATTTTTGGGGGCATTTTTACTTCAACGACAACGCCGGTTGAGATAGGCGGAAAATTACTTAATTTTGTTTAAGTAATTTTCATTAGAAGATACCATCTTCTAGAGAAAGGGAGCTTCTTCCTTAAATTATTTATTAAAGATAAATTTATTAAAGATAAAAAGGGATCTAAATGGGAAAGACATACAGACTTAGTGTCGTGCAAGCAAGCATTATCTGTTACTATTTACGCCAGAATGGTAAAAAGGCAGTTAATAAACCATTGAAGGGACGTTAGGGCAGTTAATAAACCATTGAACGTGCCTTCAATGGTTTATTAACTTCCTTTTTACCATTCTGGGGTAAGTCGTAATGTTTACGACAATATCAAAACCCTTTATAGCGATTTTCTATTTTCATAAACTCGATATACCTAGTGGCAATTCCCAGAAATAAACGATAAAAGCGTTGGTGTTGTGCGCACGCTCGGCAACAAGAAGGATCAGCTGATGGGGTCAATAAATTAGTTCGCTTGGCAACAAGATTCATTCGCGTTCTAGGGTTAAGCGAGGACGCATGTTCAGCGTTCGTGTCGCTCACAAAATGTGTCTTGCGTAAATTTAGGGAATAATATTTAGCAAATCAGCATTGCCCCTTTGCCAAGAGAAGTGTAAACGTTTTCTAGTAACTTTGTTGGATAAAAGCAGTAATTTCAAGACCAGAACTATTGTCTTTTTCTTTTCATTTCGCTAAAGGCTGTGAGGTTGTTAATCGAAAAACCTAGTCAGATACGCGGGATTACTTTCAGTGCAGAAACATAATGTTACGACTCGCAGCAACGCCGCATGGGAGGCGGGGCAACGCATGGGAGCGTGTTGGTTGGTGGAGCTTCGCGACCTATCCGCGCTGCGTCATGGCTGACACGAGTGATTTATTGCTCGTCTGGCTTAATCTAGAAGGCAATTGTTTACAACCGTTTTTTTTTATATGAGATTATTCAAGAATTCGTATAAAGAACTTTCTAGGTTTTTCTGTAATTTTAGGATTGTATATAAAAGGCGCATAGAGCGCCCGAGTAGAATAGTCGTATTTTAATCGAGCTATAAGTAAGCTAAAGTTACAAAGCGATAATAGAAGGCTATAAAGTGTTAAGTACTGAGTTATTTAGTAGTCGAGTGTATTTGTGGAATAAATAAATAGTGTTTTCGTATTAAATCGTTGCACTGGAATTATCGAACCCCGAGTTCGCAACAATTGGTGTCAGAAGTGGGATTCCAGTGGGAATTTGAGGACCAATATTACTGAACTGTAAGTGAGTGCTTCATTGCCGGACATTACGTGTTTATGCCAGTGACCAGAAGCCAGCATCAAGCGATGGAAGATCAACTTGCCGCCTTGCTGTCCCTCATGCAACAACAGAGGGAAGAACAGGAAAACCGTGATCATGTACAGGAGCGACGTTACCTAGAACAGGAGAAACGTTATAACGAACAGAAGGAAGAGCAGGAAAAACGTGATCAAGTACAGGAGCGACGTTATCTACTACAGAAGGAAGAACAGGAAAAACGTTATCTAGAACAAAAGGAAGAACAGAAACGGTTTAAAGAAGAATTAGTGAACCATCTCGAAGCTAGGGAGCAACAATTGGAAGAAAGAATAATGCAATCGGTTAACGAATCCGTTAACGGCGTTAACGAAGGACTCGAAGCTGTCAACCAGAGGGTTCTCGAGCTAGAAAAGAAATTCCGGGAACAACTTGAGGACGACAATGTGTCTAGAGAGAGTTTTAGCACAGCCAACGCTAAAATTAAGCCTCCCGATTATGATGGTAGTACGGCCTGGGAAATTTATAAAACGCAATTTGAGGCAGCTGCAAAAGCTAATGGCTGGTCCGAGTCCCAGAAAGCTACATCATTAGTGGTAGCACTTCGTGGAAAAGCGGCTGAATTACTCCAATCCCTGTCGGCAGCTGATCAAAATAATTATGCAGTTTTAGTACACTCTCTGCAACTACGATTTGGAAATGAGCACAAAGAAACCGTGTTCCAGGCCCAGCTGAGGATGAGACAACAGAAGTCAGGTGAATCCTTACAAGAATTTGAGGCGGACATAGACAGACTAATTCACCTGGCATACCCATCAGCCCCTGAATGTTTTCAAACGCAATTTGCCGCCGAAAGGTTCATTGAGGGAGTTCGAGATAGTGACATGAGATACCACTTACGTCTAGTAAGGCCCAAGGATATCAGCGAGGCACTAGTTCGGGCCCTGGAATTCGAGGCGTCACGAGTGACATCTAGTTCTTCTGCAAGTGTAAGAGTGGCAACCTGCGGTGATAAGAAGTCTACATCTATGGCTGAATCCATGGCAAGTTTACATAAAGCGTTGAAGGATATCGCAGTCAATATGCAAGCCCTGTTGGGAAGAACTCCTCGATCAACACGCAATCGGGGCATAAAATGTTTTAACTGCGGTAAACTGGGTCACGTCAAGAGTAACTGCCGCAATAGGGCAAGAAGTCCGTCGCCGTTGTTTAGAAGATCGAGCGGCAACCAAGACCGCCCTAGAATTCAGGAAAGACCAATTCCTGTCAATGTAAGGGAGCAATTGACCGAGCCCGTTAAGACCCCCAGGATCAGTCAAGTCAATCAATCAAGTCAAGCCAATAATTTGGGTGGCAAAAGTGTTACAGAGACCGGACGCATTAAAGGACAGAAGACCCAAACTGAACATCGACCAGGAAGGTATCACGGAAATGCCGATGCATTGTCTAGACGGCCATGTAAAGAAGATTGTCGGCATTGTCAAAGAACTGAGCAGCGTGAGGGACTTCCTTCTTTAAGGAGAACGTCGGTGGAAGTAAACGATGGCTGGCCAACACAGACGCTTCGAGAAGAACAGTTGAATGATTCAGATATTGGACCCATTCTCTCTGCAAAGACTGACGACAAGAGACCAGAATGGCAAGAAATCGCTGGTAAAAGTCCAAACCTGAAGGCGCTATGGGCCCAGTGGCACTCTCTCAAAATAGAAAATGGACTACTGAAGAGAGCGTGGGAGAGTCCGGATGGCAAGTCCGTAGTCAATCAGTTGGTTGTTCCTGGTAGCAGATAATCAGATGTACTACAGGAAATGCACAACGGAACAAGCGGAGGCCATTTTGGGGTCAATAAAACATTGGCCAAAATTAAAGAGCGGTATTATTGGGTGAACTATCATGAAGACGTCGAATCTTGGTGCCGCAAGTGCGAAGTTTGTTGTGCCACAAAGGGACCTCGAACAAGATCACGGGGCCGAATGGTGCAGTACACTGTAGGTGCTCCATTCGAGAGGGTAGCAATTGATGTCGCGGGACCATTTCCTCAGACTGAGTCGGGCAACAAATACATCTTGGTCGCCATGGATTACTTCACTAAATGGCCTGAAGCATATGCCCTACCTAATCAAGAAGCAACGACTGTGGCAACGGTGCTAGTAAATGAAATGTTCTGCAGATTTGGGGTCCCTCTCGAACTTCATTCTGATCAGGGCCGAAATTTTGAATCGGCTGTTTTCCAGAAGGTTATGGAACTTCTCGGAATTCGCAAGACCAGGACAACTCCTTTACATCCACAGTCGGATTGGATGGTAGAGAGGTTTAATCGGACCATGGAACATTACCTGTCTAAAATGGTGGCAGATCATCAGCGTGATTGGGACCAACATCTACCTCTCATGTTGATGGCATATCGAGGCTCTACGCATGAAGCCACTGGTTATACTCCGGCGAAAGTGATGTTCGGGAGGGAAATGAGGCTTCCTGCGGATTTGATGTATGGAACACCAGAAAAAGAGTCGCTCAGCTATGATAATTTTGTGGAGGAGCTTAAGGAGAGGCTGAACAATGTTCATGAGCAAGTCAGGAATAAACTGCGGATATCCAGTGATCGAGCCAAAGCAAGATATGACTTACTAGCTAACTCCCGCGGCTTCCAGGATGGTGATTTGGTGTGGCTATACAATCCGAGACGAAAGGTGGCGAAGTCGCCCAAACTTAGCCAAAATTGGGAAGGACCTTATACAATTATAAAGAAGATTAATGATGTGGTGTATAGGATCCAGCGGACCTCTAGGTCAAAGATGAAGGTCGTTCATTTGGATCGATTAGCACGATACCATGGAACTCTATCTGTTCGGGACGAACAGCCTTAGGAGGAGGGCAATGTTACGACTCGCAGCAACGCCGCATGGGAGGCGGGGCAACGCATGGGGGAGTGTTGGTTGGTGGAGCTTCGCGACCTATCCGCGCTGCGTCATGGCTGACACGAGTGATTTATTGCTCGTCTGGCTTAATCTAGAAGGCAGTTGTTTACAACCGTTTTTTTTATATGAGATTATTCAAGAATTCTTATAAAGAACTTTCTAGGTTTTTCTGTAATTTTAGGATTGTATATAAAAGGCGCATAGAGCGCCCGAGTAGAATAGTCGTATTTTAATCGAGCTATAAGTAAGCTAAAGTTACAAAGCGATAATAGAAGGCTATAAAGTGTTAAGTACTGAGTTATTTAGTAGTCGAGTGTATTTGTGGAATAAATAAATAGTGTTTTCGTATTAAATCGTTGCACTGGAATTATCGAACCCCGAGTTCGCAACAATAACCATAAATTTGGTCCTTCGCAAAGCCGGATAGTTCAAGAATTCATTGCTATAATTACCATTTCAAGACACATTTTCTGTCACAATCCCTATCGATTTGCAATGATTTACGTAGTCAACGTAAATAACAATAATAGACTAGCAGTCATTCATTTCAATCTAAGTTCTAAGTGACAATTGAGAAGTTTTGTGGAGTACAACGAAGTGGTTGTAAGCGAGTCTAGTCTACGGTCAACACAAGTAAGTGATAGAACAATTTACTATTGCTATTATCAACTTTGACACGTCGCGTCGTGTGTGCTATGCTGCATCTATTAGGACACACGGAAGTTTAAGTCAGGTCTGGTTTCGCGTTCCGTTTGTGATACATAGTTAGGGTAGCAGTTAAATTAATTAGGTTCCTTGTTAGGGCTAATTAAAGCATTATAATCGAAACAAAATCATTGTAAGGTGGTAGCAAGAGTTTTGATAGTATTTAACATTACAGTAAAATTAAAAGATGTCAAAGTCAAGGAAGAAAAAGTCTTCTGAGGCATTCGACTCATAGCAAAATAATAATGATGAGATAGATAGATTGAAGCGTAAACAGTTAATGCTGCGTTCTAAATTGTCCAGATTTCGTGAATTTTTAGTCGCGTTGAAAGCATCACCTAGTGCCGCAAAACTGATTGAACTAGATCCTCGGTTAAAAGACATTGAAGCAGGTTTGCTTTCTGATTATAGTGAGGTTCAGTTTGTTTTGGAAGGCATTGATTGTGATAAGTATCAGGAAGATTCAGATAATTCGTTTCAAAACGACTATTATAACATTATTTCTGCCGCGAAACAATATCTATTTGAAGTTTCAAACTCTTCGCAGTTAGGTGGTCAAAATTCTGGAGGTGCTGCTGGTTCAAGTAGCCCGCCCAGGTCGTCTAAGTCTGTAAACGTTAAATTGCCCATTATAGAATTGCCCAAGTTCACTGGTGATTACAGTCAATGGCTTGCATTCAAGGAGCTCTTTTTGTCATTGATTCACAATGTTGACAGTTTAGATTCAGTTCAGAAGCTACACTACTCGAGAGCATCTTTGGGGGACACAGCACTTCAGTGTATACAATCGTTAGAGTTAACAGACGCAAATTATGAAATTTCGTTGAAAATACTGTGTGAACGGTATGATAATAAACGCCTAATGATTCACAATTACATAAAATCATTGTTCAGTATTCCAGAACTCAAAGTTGGTTGTCCATCAGATTGGAGAAATTTGGTTGACTGTGAAAAATTTTGCGATCTTTGGAGACTATGGGTGTTAGTACAGAACATTGGGATCCTTTGATTATTTATCTGGTGACTACTAAACTTGATAAGACCACTCTCTTTAGTTGGGAAGAAGTTGAGTTATCAGGGGAACTTCCCACAATTCATGAATTAAAATCATTTCTATAATCCAGAGCCAATCTTCTGGAAAAAGTCAACTCACATGATCAGTCAGCACAAAGGTCTTCAAACTCTAATTTTAATAAACACAATAATCAAAAGCCTAATAGTTATCAAAATTGCCTTTTGAACAACACAGAAACCAATCAACTTAAAAATAAAACATCAACCAAGTTTTCTTGTTTTTGTTGCAACCAGAGTCACGCAATATATAAGTGCAAAGAGTTTATGTCATTAACATTAAAAGACAAGTGGAAAAAGATCAATTCTTTGAATCTTTGTAGGAATTGTCTGCAGAAGGGACATAGTTTTACTCAGTGTAAATTTGGGTCATGCAAGTACTGCAAAGAAAAACATAATTCTTTATTACATCCAGGAGAACAAATATCAGAATCAGTTGGGTTTGCATGTCAGGTGTCAAGTAAGAATCAAGTTTTACTAGCAACAGTACTAGTGAATATAGTGGATTCTCGAGGACAAAATCACATTTGTCGAGCATTATTGGACAGTGCATCAATGTCCAATTTTGTATCTAGAAAGTTCGTTAACAAGTTAGGTTTAGCCACAGAAGAGACAGACGTTTTAGTCAGTGGCATAGATGAGGCACGAGTTCATGTGTCACAATCTTGTAGGGTTCAGGTTTGTTCATTTGCCTCAAACTTCAATGTCACGCTACAATGCATGATTATGCCTAAAATCACAAATAACCTTCCACTAATTTCAATTGATCGGGATATTATAAACAGTCGTAAACATATCATTCTGTCTGATCCAAAGTTTTATATGTCACAAGAAGATGACATGCTCATTGGGGCGGAAGTATTTTGGAAAATATTGAGTAAGGGCTCGAGAGACCTTGGACCTGGTATGCCTGTTTTACAAAACAGTAAATTCGGATGGTTTGTTTCAGGAGCATTAAAGAGGGATTCTCAAGGTGATTCAGCAGCTCAAGCAGTTTTCTACATGTCACCTTGTAAAGGAGGTAGATCTTCAGGATCAGTTGAAAAAGTTTTGGGAACTAGAGGTTGCAATGAGGTCTCCGTGGTCGGATGGGGAGCAAATGGCGAACAGCATTTTGTTGAAACAGTTCAGCGGAACAACGAAGGAAGATTTGTTGTATCTATTCCTCTTAAAGAACATTATTTCAAGTTGGGTGATTCCAGAAACGGAGCCACAAAGCAGTTTTTTTCATTGGAAAAACGATTAGGCTCAAATGTAAATTTCAAAAATTTGTATGTCCAATTTATGAATGAGTATGAACAACTGAATCATATGTCTGTGTATCTACCTTCGGCTGATGAAAAAACATATTTTTCACATTTTTCTTAATAGATCGTTTGTTTTCTCTTCTGGAAACTCCTATAGCTCAATCCAAATGATTGGTCCAACAGTGCAAGAGGATCTTGTTAGCATTCTATTGCGGTTCAGGCAGCATTCATATGTAATAACAGCGGATATCTGTAAAATGTATCGCCAGTTACTGGTGGCAGACGAGTTTAAGCCTTTACAGTTAATACTATGGAGATCCAGCCCAGATCAGGAGCTGAGACCCTAATCTTTAAACACAGTTGTTTACAGAACGGCAAGTGCTCCAATTTTTAGCCACAAGGTGTTTGCTCCAGTTAGGATTTGACCATACAGAAACACATCCTCGCGCCGCTAACGCTATAAAAAGGATTTTTATGTTGACGATTTATTATCGGGAACAGAATCGATTCATGAGGCTATTCAGTTGGCATCCGAAACCAGCTCTATTCTGGAAACTGCGGGTTTTAAATTGAGAAAGTGGAGGTCAAATAATCCAGCTATTTTGACGGCAATTAATTCTTCAAATACTGTCAAGACTTTTATTTCGGATGTTCAGAATCGACCAAGACGTTGGGTATGTATTGGTCATCCTATAGCGATTGCATATCATTGCATATCATTGCTCATCATTCAAAGTGAGCCAGTTTCCAAAATCACTAAAAGAGTTATTCTGGTAGAAACAGCAAGAATTTTCGATCCTCTTGGTCTTTTAAGTCCAATAGTTGTCAGGGCAAAGATTTTTCTATAAAGACTATATTCTTTGAAGTTACCATGGGATGCAGAACTTCCATCAGAATTAGCTGGCAGATGGAGGTTGTTCCGAGCCGAACTGCCGGAATTGAATGAATTACGTATTTCAAGGCAGGCCACTTGTGTAAATTGTATTCGAACAGAAATTCATGGGTTCTCAGACGCGTCTCAGTCTGCATATGGTGTCTGCATTTATTTGAGGACGGTTGATGAAGATCATAATGTTTACGTTCACCTTCTTAATTCGAAAACAAGGGTAGCTCCATTAAAGTCTATGAGTATTCCTCGATTGGAACTTTGTGCGGCGTTGCTTCTTTCGCAGCTTTTTTCCAAGGTTTCTCTTCACTCGAGCACAAAATTGATGATTCATTTCTTTGGTGCGATTCAACAGTTGCCCTCGCATGGATAAGATCGTCACCTCATAACTTTCAAGTCTTTGTTGGGAATCGAATTGCAGTAATCCAAAGATTGGCACCTCCGGAACTGTGGAATTATGTTCCCACAGAGCAAAATCCTGCCGATCTTATTTCGAGAGGTACATCTCCGAAACAATTAATTCAAAATCAGAGTGAACTTGGCTAAAAAAAAACCGTTCAGACTGGCCAGTTGATATTACAATATCTGAGCCTGTTGAACTATCACAATTGCCGAAAGCCAAAATGAGCGTTCAGGTCTTTGTTCAGGTCACTCCAGATCTATTTCCATTTTCACGGTTCTCCTCGTTTAATCGACTTGAAAGAACAATGGCTTACGTTTTGCGGTTTATTCAAAATTGCAGAATCCCAATTGATCGACGGAGACTTGATCAATTGACTGTCGAAGAATATAGAGTGGCTGAGAAAGTCTTGGTTGGGCTTGCTCAACAAGAATCATTTAGCAAGGACTTGAATGATCTGAGGCAGACAGGCTCCGTGAATAAAAAGAGTAGTTTACTTAGTTTGACCCCGTTTTTTAGTGATGGTGGTGATTCTTATCATTCGAGTTGGAGGAAGACTCAAGCACTCACCATATTCATTCGAAGTAAAACACCCAATTTTATTGTCCCAGCATCATCATTTATCCACTTTGATTATGAAGGAAAAACATTACGAATATTTCCACTGCGCTCCTGAAACACTATTATCTAATGTTCGAGAAAAGTATTGGATCGTTTCAGGAAGAAGTGTAGCAAGGAAGGTGGTAAGAGCTTGCATAGTTTCTTTCAGGTTTCAATTAAGGTTTGTTAATCCTATAATCGGAAATTTACCAGAATCTAGAGTTTCTCCTAGAGTTTCTGTTTTTACTGAAATGGGCATTGACTATGCTGGCCCGTTGTTTTATAAGGATCGGTCGGGCCGGGGAGGAAAAATACTGAAATGTTACTTATGCCTTTTCATTTGTTTAACGGTTAAGGCCGTTCATTTGGAACTAACCACAGAGTTGTCCACTTCTGGTTTCTTGCAGGCATTTCAGACATTTATTTCTCCTAGAGGCAAGTCATTAAATGTATACACCGATAACAGCAGCAACTTCTTGGGAGCAAATAATCAACTGAAGGAATTGAGGGAATTCTTAAAATCAAATAAATCCTCAATTATCTATCTTACTAGCATATTCACCTCACCATGGGGGAATTTGGGAGGACGGGATAAAATGTGCTAAAACTCATTTGATAAAATCTTTGACATCTCTTTCTCTTTTTACACCAACTTATGAGCATCTTTCTACCATTCTATGTCAAATTGAATGTATTTTGAACAGCCGAACTTTAACACGGTTATCCACCGATCTGAACTACCTTACCTGAACCTACTTATTCTAACTAATTTTAGTGTGTCATTATTAGTATTTTAAATTCCAATAATTAATGTATTGAATTAATATAATAGGAAGTTTAAATTTTAGTCTTTAGCAGTTAACAAACAAGAGAGGAGAAAACTGGGAAAACGGCAGATACTTTCACATACACTGGAAGTCACATACTGAAGACACTGATAAACACACCGAATGAGCCAGTTTCAGATTCAAATTTTGATTATCGATAATATATTCTGGAAGCGCTAAATACTTTAAAGTTTGCACTGTTTACAGCTACTGCAAGCTGGAGCAGACTAGCAATTCTAAAAATGTCAAAGTGATATAACACAATATTTTACAAATATACGGTTAGGAATGGGATGCGTATATGACCAGAGAGCAGAAGTATTGTCGATTTTGTTGTCTTTGTCATCATCATAAGAAAATAGAAGAACTCCCTGATAAGGAAAGTCTATTCATTCACATCACAACAACCCCTTGTATAACTTCGTTTCTTACCACACGTAGTTTCAGTGACTATCTCTCTTTTCACTGGAGATTATATTATTACTTCATCTTTATCTTCAACGTACTCCCCTACCCAGTGCCACCCCACCACTGAAAAAAAAAACGGGGGAAACGCTGGAACTATTAAGTCATCGGCAGTGATTGGTCAGCACACATGGGCATGCTTGCCATCTAGTAATGGGCATATTTACTATCCAATCATTGATAGACTATGAATATAAAGACAATGATAAAAGGTAGTATGAGTGAGAGGAATGATAGACAGTACAGGTTACCCATTCCTGGAATTACAAAGAGTTGACCATATTCAGAAATACCCACCCTTTAGATTTATCTTTTGTTTCATTGCCAAACCAAACTATCAAATCAACATTTTTTGTATAATAATTTTATCAATTTTAATATTATACCTAAACTAAAGTAAATTGAGTGCCGCCCAAATTTTAATAATTCTAGTTTGCCCAAAGCCTATAGAAACCACGACCTAGCTTCCAATAAAAACTGAGCCTCCGTTCGCAATTATCTGTGAAGCATAGTTTTTACTGTCCCTTTTAATTATTAAAATATGCCACAAGGAAATCTAAATATAGAAAACTCAGTCATCTTTTATAGCGGTAACAACCAAAAAGTTCATCAATTCGGTACCGGTTTTGCAATTAACCTGTTGGGCTCAGTCCTAAAATTTGAATCCCTTAGCGAACGATTATGCTACCTATGGATGAAAGGAACATTTCAACCGAAGACAAAGATGAAGCAGTGAAAGACGATTTCTATGACACCCTTGAGAGTAAAATAGGCGCTCTACCTGAACGGGATATGAAACTTATATTAGAAGATTTTAATGCATAGCTGGGAAGACAAGCCGCATTAAGGCCCCACGTGGGTACAAAAAGCCTACACCTATTCTCAAATGATAATGAGCTAAGACTTGCAGAACTAGCAGCATCTAACAACCTCCTTATTAAACCTACATTGCATGAGCACAAAGATATCCATAAAGAGACATGGGCCTCCAATGACGGGGAAACAAAAAACTAAATTGATCACGTCGTAATTGACGCAAGGCATGGAAGCAACGTCCTGGATGTAAGAAGCTATCGAGGGGCAGACGCGGACTCGGATCATTTTCTTGTCGGAGCAAAGCTGAGAATCAGAATATCAAGCTCAAATAATGTGCAATCCAAGACCAAGAGTGGGATAGAGCAAAATTGGAAAACGAAGAAACCAGAAGGCGTTTATAGGCGGTGGTTCCAAACACACAAGAGCCCTTCCGGATCAAAGACCAGATAAAATGTGATTTGATGTCATGGAGCCTGGACAAGTGGAACAAAGAACTAGGAAGTGAATCTTTACAGTTTCTATGTGGTAAATATTTTTATACAAAGGTTAGACACATCTTAATCAATACTCTTAACATCTATGGGGTGTTCATTTAAAAAAACGTCATTGAGTTGGCTTGAAGTGTCAAAAGAAAAGGATGAAGGAACTAAATGATGTTTTCTAACGAACACACCATATAACAATATATATGTACTTACCAATCCAGGCTGTAGGCTTTGTCACGTTCTCCATCTGGGCACCTGCTCAGAAATTAATGGAAAAAAACACTGGGTTTCTTTAGTATAATAATTATTGTGCAACTACTAAATATTGAAACTGAAGCATATTTTTTAGGATCCCCAATGGGAGTCTACATGCTCAATCAGAGAAGCCACGTTTAAAGACTTTCTAAATCATGGAGCAATAAACCCCAAACGATGGTGGTACTTTGACTACAAATACTTATGCCAGTGGTTTACTGAAAATGTGGCCTTAAAGCGTGTAAGTTCACACATCAAAAAGGAAAAGAACAAAAAAAAACAATAGATAATTTTATAGAAAATGGACTGGTCTTCGTTAGATTTCCCTGAGATAAGCTCGAGTGACACAACCATATGGATAGGTTCCAAAGGTGCCCACACTCCTTGTCATGTGGACACTTATGGTGTAACATAATATTAGATTTATGGGAGGTCAGTTTGTAGTAGTTGTATTAATGCCATCTTAATAATTCTAATATAGTTTGTTTGTTTAGAAAACAATGGTTGTTACTTGCCCCTGAGCAAAACCTGCAAGCCACAAGAATCCCTTTTGAGGAATTAAGTATTTACTCGAAATTAAATTTTTTTAGTTCAAATGTTGACAATTTCAAGGGTAATTTAATAAAAAACGTAAAAAATTATTCCTTATATTTAAACAATGATGGCACTATGTGGAGAATCTAGACACTGCAATATCTATAAATGCTTGGATTCCTCTGGTAAATATATAAATTTATTTCAATAATACATATTAGTTTTACTTCTTTTTTAGCCTCAAGATGAATATGAGAGAATTAAAGAGGGCGTGGCTGCAATATTTACAGGAAAAAAGGTGCAAAATAATGTGGCACCTCAGAGCGTGATTTTGAATCCCAACATGGCAACTGTATGACTCAGCTTACTTTCAGCTAGAGTTTTCTACCAACGATTTTATTTCTTAGAAAATGATAAGCTCAGAAGACGCTCTGAGAGACGCTCTGTCTACAGAAAAATATGAACCGAAACAAGAGAGAGAAAGTACAAATACAGGTGACATCGACACGAGATGGAAAGTACTATCCGAAGCGATCATATGGGCAGCAGGAAATGTGACTGTGGGAGTAAAGCTAAGAAACAAAAATAGAAACCACTGATACGGTCCGGAATGTGAGAGGGTACTTAAAGAGAGAAATAATGCAAGGCTAATAATGATGCAGGAGCCTACTGAAGACAATAACAATAAATTCAGACAACTTAGAAGAGAGGCTAATAAAATACTAAGAAGGGAAAAAAGAACAGCAAGTTCAGAAGTTGCAGGAATTAGAAGTCGACGGAAGGAACAACACCAGCAAATTCTATAAAACAATAAGAACAAGATCATCATGGACGACAACGGAGATCTAATAACCAGGCAAGACCAAATACTGTAAACATGGAAAGAGTACTTTGAACAACTACTTAACCAGGGTGATACAGACAGCGACGAACCGACTAGCTTCCAAACTGCAGAAATCCCAGACGAATACCCTTCTCGAATGGTATTGAGGGCGCTATAAAAAAGCTGAAAAACAACAAATCTCTGGGTAAAGACACGATAACCGCCGAACTCCTGAAACACGCCGGATACAGAGTAACATCCCAACTATACGAACCCATAATAACCATCTGGAAAAACCTAGAAGAACCCAGAAGACTGGAAAGAAAGCATAATAATCCCCATACACAAAAAAAGGAGACAGAATGGTATGCAAAAATTATAGAGGAATATAGCGTGTAAACGTAGCATACAAAGTGCTATCAAATGTAATCCAATTAAGAACTACCACAATCACAGAGGAAATAATAGGAGATTATCAGTGTGGCTTTCAGACAAACTGATCAAGTAGCATACAAAGTGCTATCAAATATAATCCTATTAAGAACTACCACATTCACAGAAGAAATAATAGGAGATTATCAGTGTGGCTTTCAGACAAACTGACCAACTGTTCACAATTAGGCATCTACTAGAAAAAAACTGGGAATTTAATAGGCAGCTACTCCAAATGTTTACAGATTTTCAACAGGCTTATGATAGTGTGAAAAGAGTTAAGATCTGGGAGACGATGGCAGATTTCGGGATACCTCATATACATATAGGACTAACCAGAGTTTGTGTAGGAGGGTCCAGATGCAGAATAAAAGTTGGGAGCGATATGTCGGACGTATTCAGGGTAAGTACGGGACTCAAGCAGGGTGAAGCGCTGTCCCCCACTATTTTCAATATTGCCCTGGAGACTCCAAACTCGAATCAAAGCTTTTCCAAACAAAAGGTTCACAACTTGCTTATGCGGACGATATTGACGTGGTGGAAACCACCGTAATTAACAGCAAAGAAACGTTTGCTAAACTGGAACAAGAGGCATCTAAAATTTTCATGTTAGTTCAGGTTAGTTCAGCTTAGCCTTGGCTCTAAGAATTAACGAAGGCAAGACCAAATACATGCACATCTCTAGAGGAGGCAGAGGGAGGCTGCGACAAAATGTGACATGAATGATTACAACTTTGAAAATGTCACGCAGTTCAAGTACCTGGGTACTTGAACCCAGGTACGGCAAAGGATCCACCGATGGAGCAGCACAAAAAAAGAACGAATGCAGAACTGAGAGAGCTATACGACGAACCAGATCTGTGCAACATAATAAAGGCTTAACGGCTTAGATGGGCAGGACACGTGCGTAGGTAACCCGAAGATAGGCTAATACGACTGGTATGGGAGAAAGCCTCAGAGGGGCAAAGACCACTTGGAAGATCCAGATTGAGATGGCGAGACAACATCGCTGCGGATCTGAGAAAACTGAGAGTCGATAATGGTACGGAGCTTATGACCGACCGAGTTGGATGGAGGCAAGTCGTCGCGTCAGCCAAAATGGTGCTACTGAGTCTAGTCAACATATCAATATATTTTTAAGTGGCCGTGGATAAACATTATTTATTATGCAATTTTCCACCTGGCATTATTTTGCTTTCCATAATCTAACTAATGGTAGGATTCTGTAACTTTTGCTTAGAGCAGTGTATGCGATGTATAGCCCTAAAGGAAGCCACAAACGAAAATGTAAAATTTACAACCGAAGATATCTTTAGTATTTTTGGAACACAAAATATGAGTGGCATGGTGAATCGAATAAGGCGTCATAAATGTATTGTTTTGAGAAGGAATAATTGAACAAATGAGAAAATTAGGGTGCTTTTCAAATAAGTAATTGCACCTTTAGAACGATACATCTCTTACATCGCTGTACGCAAAGTTACTGAATCTTACCACAAAATGTATAAATAATTCAACTGTAATGTATGATAGAGTAGTACAACCACACTTTCATTTATTACCTCATGGTGTTTTTCCTGGCAATAAAAATTTCCAGAATAAATTGCATTATTGAACTTTTGCTTGCCATATCCGTAACCCCCAAAGGTTCTCTCCAGATAATCGAATAAGTGAAAGTTGAGATGCAATTGAGATCACTTCAAATAACGCCTATCACTAACGGTAAGTTTTAGAATCGTAGTACTTGGAGCAATGCCTTTCTTTAATTATCGTCTTTGTTTAGTTTTTGAAAATATGATAATCATGATATGTGACAATCATCTAAACTTTAAAATTTTCAGATTGAAAATAAAGTTTGAGAAATTTGTCAAAACTTGCACAACATTGGATCTGTAGAGAACCTGTCCAGAAAGCCTCCTTTGTACCATGAAACGAGCATTGAGAAACATAACACATTTTTCTAGATTTCAGATTTCTGGATCCACTTCGGTATTTTGTATCTAGCATTGATTTATAAATATTATGCATGATTTTGGATATGCAGGGACCTCTCTAGAATTGGAATATTTAACAATATTTATTTATATTCATTCAATTTTTCCTAGGAAATAGAAATATTAAGGTTAAATTTGATAATTACTTTCTGGTGAATTTAATATTATTTCAAAAAAAAACAGGCGCATTCATAATTAAGTTCAACGATTTGAAATAAAAAAAGTCAAAAACTGTTGTTCACCAATAATAATTTCCTCCAAATTTTAGTTTAGATGAAATCCTACATCTAAAGGTGCTACTGTGTGATCAGGTAAAAAGTGTAAATCAGGACTTGCAAAATGGAATAAAAACACTGGACCAGATCCAATACCTTGAAAATTTTCTCCAACAACTTAATGGATCGAAGTGCCATAAGGTAACTACCTCTACTAATTCTACCTTTTTCATTATTACTTAGGGATAAGTTCAAAAATGATCAGGTTTTATTGATGCAGAAAACTCATCGGATGTGTAATGTATGCCTTGACTTGAACACAACACCAGATTTGTGTTGAAGTCGAGAATTCAGTCTTGTGCTAGTAATGACTTGGAGATTCGCCTCAAACGTTTATTGCGGTACATTGAGGGCACTATTAACTTAAAGTTAACATTTAAGTCTGGTAAAAGTGATATATTTCGACGGGGGCGGCAATGCCATACATAGAAAATCAATTGTTTGGTCGTTTTCTACTGTAGGGAAATTTAGTTACTTAATTTTCGGATACAACAACATAAGCGTGCTTATTGAATAATACCTTCATTCTGCGTTACCCAGCTACCTCACGAGGCCGAAAGTTGAATGGAGTTGCTAGAGGGTAACATATTAAGCATAAAGAAGGAAGGATCGAATGGTATTTAAGAGGATATGAAACGGGCCTTGCGACTGGAAAAATGTGTTTTAAAGCAGCTAGGTATACTTAACATTTCATTGAAATAACTATATTAATAAAACAGAAATTACTTATGGCAGGTGCAGTTGTTAATAGTGACATTAGAACTATAAGAGCGATTTATGATGTAAGTGTTAAAAGTGCAATTTTAAGGCATGCATGTGAGAGTTTTGCGAAGCGAGTTCTGCAATTCGCATGAGTTCCTTAAAAACACTTTTAACACGAATACCATACAATATTTTTTATACAAACGCATTAAAACTTTTAATGGTCTTTGTATATGAGAGATGTTTTAGTCAGACCTGTTTCATTTCTCAATAATTCCATGACCATTGTTGCTCTCTTCGTTACGTTCTTCGCTCACTCCGTTACGTTCTTAAAAAAAAAGTTGTTTGAAAGCTGTCATCAAATATAACCTAACAACTTTGCGCTTTTAATACGTATTTAGTTGTCAGCATCAATTTCGTCGCAAAAATGGAAGAAAGTGCTATGGTACAAATCGATGCTGCTGCAAGAAGAGCCACTTTGAACCTGCTACCAATGAAGTCCCGACAACAGTATGATATTGCATATAAAAAAAAATTGCAGTGGTGCGAAGGAAAAAGCGTCTCTAGTAAATACACAGAAAATGTTTTGCTGGCCTATTTTGAGGAGCGTTTCCAGGTCTGGAAATCTTCATCGCTTTGGCCGCACTACTCCATGATCAAGACAATGCTAAATCTCAACAGCAACGAGGATATCAGCAAGTACTTTAAACTCATTGCTTTTTTAAAGCGACAAGGAGAGGGCTATCAGCCTAAAAAGTCTAAAATTTTAACAAGCAACCAAATCGATCGCTTCCTCAATGACGCACCCAACGACAAATATCTCATGATGAAAGTGACAACAATATTTGGCATATTTGGGGCCTGCAGGAGGAAGGAGCTCTACCAATTAATGGTGGACATCATAGAAGACACTGAAAATTCCTTAATAGTAAACATTCCTGACACAAAATCGCAGATACCAAGAATTTTTACCATAATTGAACACCGTTACGTGCAATATTATAGAAAGTATACGGCTCTTCGTCCAGCAGACATCCAATATCGTCGACTCCTCCTGAAATACTCCAACAACAAGTGTTCTCAAAACCCAGTTGGAATTAATACTATCGGTAAAATTCGCAGTGTCTTCGCAGATTTTTTACATCTTTCGAACTCTAGGCTTTATACTGGTCACTGCCTTCGACGTTCTTCGGCTACCCCTAGCAGATTCCGGAGCAAATCTTACCACAATCAAAAAACATGGAGGGTGGAAATCGGAAAGCGGAAGGATACATCGAAGACTCAATACAAAACAAAAACATCATTGCCCAGAAGCTTCTTCCATCGTCTACTGTTCACGTACCTTCGTCTGCTAGGAGTGGTAATGTCGTTGTTACAAATATTTCTAATACTTGTGACGGTGGCAAAGCAGTGAAGGGACTGGAAGGAATTAATGTTTCTAATTGTTCCATTTTTTCTATAAATATTGAGGTTAGCAAAGAGTAATAAGTATTAAAATGTTGTCTTGTTAGTTAAACTGAAGTTTTATTTAAAAAATGAATTAGTATATACAGTGTAAGTTGTGTGAATGAGTGGAACAATGATGAGTGGAACAATGAGACCCGTTAATTTATATTTTAGATTGCCGTCTTTTTTGTAAAATACACTATTATACAGGTTGTCCCAAATTCAAGATATGACGTCATCGATTGTTTCTTAAATGACAACTGCAGTTTTGGGTTAGCTATTTTCATAGTGTACATCAAGTTATACATAGTTGCCAATTGTGAAATTTTTATAAGCTGCCAGTCACAAGATATTAACAATATTTATTTTATTACAAACATTCACAATTCATATTAATAAATATTCTACATTAAATGCTCAAAATGATGTCCATTCACTAGTTGGCAATACCCTAAACGTAACTGAAACTCGTCTTGCACGTTTGCAATTACTTCGGGGGAAATTAGTCTGCCCTCATGCCTTATTCGTGCTTCCAACTCCTGAACATTTTCAGGTTTCGTTTGGTAAACTTTGTTTTTTAACCAACCCCACAAGAAAGAAATCCAATGGAGTCAGGTCTGGTGACCTGGGTGACCATTCAATGGGGCCTCTTCTACCAATCCATCGGTCCGGAAATACTTCATCCAGATATTGGCGAACAGGTCTAGCAAAATCGGAAGGAGAACCATCTTGTTGAAACGAGGTATTTCTGTTGAGGACATCTTCTTCTATAGGACAAGGAAATAGAGTAACCAAATTTGGAATTAGTTCCTCTTCAAAAAATTCTAAATACCTCGCTCCGTTGAGATTTTCTTCAAAAAAGATTGGTCCTATATCTCGATTATCGACAATTCCTGCCCAAACATTGACTTTTTCTGGGTGTTGACTGTTACCTTCTCTCATCCGGTGGGGATTCTCGTCTGCCCAATAGCGAACATTTTGTCGGTTTACCTCACCATTTAGCGTAAACGTCGTCGATTCGTCAGAGAATACAATGTTGTTTGTGTTCACAACGTTTCTGTTCAGGAAATCCATCATTTGCTCGCAAAACTGAAGTCTTCTATCAGGATCATCTTCGGTCAATTCCTGGAGAATTTTTAGTTTGTAAGGATGCAACTTTTGGCCTTTTAGATTTTTTACTGCTGAAGTTTGGCTAATTTCCTGTTCATTATTACTCCCCCCCTGAGGGAAATATTAGGGTTTTGTTGAACAGATAATAGTACATTAACTTTGACATCTTCCCTTAGTGCACTCTTTCTATGAATTAATGTTTTCCTTACATCTCCGTTTTCCCGAAACCGTTTTTCTATCTTACTTACAGTACTTCGAGATAAGAGTGGCAAATCACGATGCTTGTCTCTGAATAATTGAACTACTTCATTTTGTGTTCGTATTCTATCTCCAATCATCATTAAAATTTCAATCTTGTGACTTTCAGTTAAGTAAGACATTACGTTGAACGAGTTATTAAGTTATTATTATCAAGTATTTAAGCAAAGATATTTAAGAAAAGGTAAGTAAACGTATCTAATGCTGCTACAAATTATCGTTACCAGAAAGTAAAAGGTAATGTAAGGTATGAAAGGGGAGCTTGGGGTAAATTCAGTAGGTAAATGACTAATATGAGTTGATGATTGAAATAAAATAAATTTTGTTAATATATCTTGCGACTGGCACTTATAAAAATTTGAAAATTTGCTACTATGTATAACTTGATGTACACTATGAAAATAGCTGACAAGAAATAGCAGTTGTCATTTAAAAAAAAAATGATGACCTCATATCTCCAAATTGGGACAACCTGTATAATGGTTTATGTTACAAAAAAGAAGGCAATCTAAAATATAAATCGACGGGTCGAAGCGTTTTTCCAAAAATTTTTACTGAATTTGTTCCATTTTAGAAACTGGCACTGTATTTGCTTTTAACACTAGTGCCTTAAAGTGCTACTTTTAATGGTTCATTAGCATGTTAAAAGTAGAAGTTTTAATGCGTTCGTAGAAAAAAGTAATTAGGCAATCCCTCCAAATTTTTATTGGCGTCTTATCCGGTAGATTGGGCTAGGAAGGCAATATCGGAGGGTGTTTGGGAGTTTTGCTTGTCCTTAGGCCCGAAATGATTTTGCTGTGGTGTTGCTCCCTAAGTTGCAAGTATAACGACAATGAAGTTACTAAGCTGTGGCCCGTTATCTTAATTACTTCCTGAAGGTTGGCTCCTGAATGGCTCATTTGAATGGTTGGTTATTCTTCTTTTGAACAGGTCCAGACCAGTGCTTTTGGCTCAGTGTTGTCCATTTTCTTAATTAATTAATCCCTGGACAGTTCTTGTACCAAGCAGAAATAGGACTTTGATTCCATGATTTATTTACCGTTAAAATAGTCGATCGGCTTTGATACTCTCAGTTCCTTTCGACAGAAGTTAAGCTAATAGACGAACCGCTATGATTTTTTGAGTTTGTCATTTAATTGTCGAAATATTATGAGCTCCTCTTTGGGCAGTTTTAGTAAAAATCGGATTATATTCAATACGACCTGTAGTAGACCCATTCAGTGTATTGTTCTACCTTAAAATAGTGTTTGAGACAAAACGCAGCCCATTCATTTCCCTCGTCATGCAAGCTCTGACGCAGCTATATGGAAAAACTTTCGTTGGAGTCCATCCGGAATGTCTTCGTTTAGATTTGTAGCCATTGATTCAATTTCATTTCTTGTTAACGCTGTAGCACTTACTTTTCGGGAACTGAGTATGTTGTGAAGCTCATTCCTCTTCGCATTTCGTGCACTTCGAGCACCAAAAAAACCACATTATCAAATGGATCAATTTTTCTCTTGTGGTCTTGAAATACATTTCTTGCATAATCTTTGCTGTTTTGTTCCAGATTAGCTTGACTCTCCCATTCTTGCAGTAGGTACCATCAACTTTCCGCATGTTGTAAGCCCAATCTTTAAAATTAGATTTAGCTCTTCTGCCGATGTAAATTCCCCGAACGTTTAACCTCGTACTCTACAAAATTCTAAAAATTGTTTCCATACGAATTTGTCGGGATTCACTGAATTGCAGGGTTTAACATTTTTTATGGCTTTTTCGACTTCACATGGTAACACAGCCCCAAATCGTTGTTTATGCATTATTTGGCACGTGAGACAAAGCACTGGCACCACTAGTTTGGCAGCAATTAAAATCTGTTAAAGCATCATGCGGTAATTCAAAATCGATAACCATGCTGGGTGCATAATTATCACTTATTAATTCTCTATTCTTATAGGGAAAATTATGCATTGTGAGTTGTATAATCTAGAAAACTGTCAGCAGTTGCGTTATCATCTTGTGAAGCTGAGTCTGTTGCTCTCATTACATGTATTAGCGAGGCTTGTTGGAGTTAACTATTTATAGGTAGTTTCCTAGTCAAAAACGCAATATTAAAGCTTTGTATAAAAGTATTCTTGAGGCGTTTTAATTAAACACACACAATGGCCTTCGTGAAATTCGAACATATATATGCCGTCTCAAATTATTATGGACTGGGGTGTGCCATGGAAAACAGATGTTTTGGCCCTGTATAAATTTTTGACAGTGACATTGAGTGAATTTGGCAAGTAAATGAGGTTACAAATTTGACAAATATCTAGATTATTCATGAAATGTTGCCAGATTAATGTTATGAAAAGAAGTATTAAATTATACAAAATTAAATACCGGGTGTCCAGCAGAACCCTGGACATAGGAGATTAACATGGGAAATCGGTTAATTTTTTTGTGCCTGTACGGTTGAATTGATTGAAAAACTTTTAAGAGTAAAGTTGTAGAGCTTATGGTCAGCTATCATCTTGTAATTTTTTCAATACCTCAGTTTTGGCTGTTTTTTGGAAAAACGCCTCGAAAAGTGCAAGAATTTGAATATGGCGCGTCACCCCCACCATGCATGTGCAATGTCGCCAACATAATAATTTCATATGTCAGAGTCAGAGCCGATTTTCCTTTCTTATTTATTTTGAGGAACTCTCGTGTAGTAATTAACGTGATTACGCAGTGAAAATTAACCGAAAACCTGACGATAATGTTCTTAAATCATACGGTAAGTAAAAGTTACGTTTATAATTATCATAATTAATAAAAGAAAAATCATTCCAATTTGTGTATGGCTGGTTGTCTAATTCGTTTTAGTTTAAGCAATACAACCACAGTGACATGACAATTTGTCTCTTGTCACCAATTATGGGTGTTCGTTGTTGTTGTTGTTGTTGTTGTTGTTATTGAAGTGAATCAATATATCTCCAAATGTTTTACTTCAAAAGTGTCTAATTTGCAGTGCTGTGTGACACGAGGCCCCATCCTGCATGTAAAAAGCCCTTGCTAAGTGCTGGATTCTTCTATGACAGACAAAATCTCATTGGAAAACCAAATACAGTGCGCCCCAAAATGCCAATCCACACATGAACAACTTCTCGACGTTCGTTTCGGTTGTCCTGCACTGTATGTGGATTTTAGAGAGTCCAAACTCATTCATTTTGTTGATTTGAGGGACCCATTAATCCAAATTAACATTCATTGGTGGAACAAATGTTTATAGCAAACAAGCAAGACCAGTAAGCAGATAGCGATGGATGTTTCATCTGCTAAAACCAGTTTCTTTCATGTTTTATCTATGTATCTGGAGATTATAGTGCCAATAGCACCAAGAACAACCAATCTTAGTAAAGGTTATAGTGTTTTTATAGGAATAATTGTTGTTATCTGTGTTATCACCTAAATTTATGTTACATTTCTTTTTCATGTCCACTTGTTAATTTCTTCTGTTAAGAAATTTATGTATAGATTGATTATGGAAATAGACTTATTTTGGTACTTGTTGCATCCACTTTTTCACACACAATTTCCCCGAAGTAAAAATGTAATGTATACAGAAAGCTTGTATTTATTGATATTAAAGGTTCGATTTTCATTTGTTCACTTTGACAGCAAAAAAATTGAACATCGAAATTAGGAACCATTTTGTTGATACAGTGTAAAATTTTATTTTTATTATTTCTTATTTAAATATTTCATTAGTTATGAGTTTTGAGGAGAGAAAACTTGTTTTAAAACAATACTGGGCTGGTAATTCCTTTGCACAAATTCGAGGCAACATTGCTGCATTATTTCCTGAACGACCAATACCAGCACGCAGTTCACTTCAGGCGGTGGTTGCTCGTTTTGAGGAAACTGGGAGTATTAACCCGATATGTTCCTGTGAGCGCAAGCGACGACTTCAAGCTGGTGCAGCTCCAGAGGATGAAAATGTGGCAAAACTTGTTGTTCTTGCTACAGTAAACGATGATCCTTCCAAGAGTATTCGACAGATTGGCCAAGAAACTGGACTTAACAGATCGACCATCCATAATTATCTGCAAGAAGAAGGTTTTAAAAGCTACAAAAAGTAGAACCATTAAAAACTCTTACCGACCGACCTTTTCCCCCGAATGGAGTTTTGTGAAATCCTGACTGAAAAAATTATTGCAGCCCCAAGATTTGTTAGAAACATTTGTTTCACGGATGAATACTCGTTTGGATTGACCGGCTCTTCAAATCAACAAAATGATATGATTTGGGCACTCCAAAACCCACATATAGTGCATGACAATCGGGACCAACATCGAGCAACTGTAAACGTGTGGATCGGCATTTTGGGTCGCCATGTTATAGGTCCATTTTTCATTGATGGCAGTTTGAACGCCAACAGATATGGCAATATGCTTCGCAATGACATTTTGCCTGCTGTAGAAGCCATCCAGCCATTAGAACGGGTTTTTTACATGCAGGATGGGGCGTCGTGTCACACTGCACTGCAAAATAGACGTTTTTTAAATGAAACATTTGGTGATAGGTGGATCGGAAAGTTTGGACCAATTAATTGGCCACCTCGCTCTCCGGATTTGAATCCCTCGTGATTTTTTTGTTTGGGGATTCATTCAAGATCGTCTCTGCCAGAGAACTAAACAATATGCAAATGTTCAAGAGCTGAAACTTGCCATTCAAGAAATTTGTGGTCAAGTCACGGTTGTGATGTTGGACAATACATGTCGCATTTTTGAGAATAGGCTTGCATATTGTACCTCTGCAGAAGGTGGTCATTTTGAACCATTTCTCTGATGTGCCACATCTAGTCTTGTATTTTATTTATTTGTTTATTGTTCTTGTTTACCTCCGTGTTTGATGTTAAACACATGGGTGGTTTTTCATTTTCTTTGTAGTATGTAATTAAATGGTTCTTTTAAGAGCCGCCAATCCGTATTTTCTTTTCGCCAATTCCACGATAACTCAGTTGTAGAGTACAATCACATTTCAAGCTTGGTTCTTGGTTTGCTCAACAAATGTATCCACCCAACTCGCCGTCCTTAATAATTCTTAACATTAACCTAGCTTTTAGCTTTACCAATGACAAAGACAAGAGACATCTCGTCGATCCGTTGTCTGTTGCTAATCTAAAATGAATTAGACAACCAGTCATACACAAATTGGAATGATTTTCCTTTTACTAATTATGATAATAATAAACGTAACTTTTACTTAACTTATGATTTAAGAACATTATCGTCAGGTTTTCGGTTAATTTTCACTGCATAATCACGTTAATTACTACATGATAGTCCACCAATATAAATAAGAAAGGAAAATCGGCTCTGACTCTGACATAAGAAATTATTATGTTGGCGACACTGCACATGCAGGGCGGGGGTGACGCGCCAAATTCAAATTCTTGCACTTTTCGAGGCGTTTTTACAAAAAAGGGCCAAAACTGGGGTATTGAAAAAATTACAGGATGATAGCTGACCATACGCTCGACAACTTTACTCTTAAAAGTTTTTCAATAAAATCAAACGTACAAGCGCAAAAAAATAAAAACCGATTTCCCATGTTAATCTCCTATGTCCAGGGTTCAGCTGGACACCCGGTATAAGGCTTGTTATAAGCATAGATGTTATGAGTCTAATCATAAAACTACGTAGTTGGGTATCAGGACAATAATAAATAGCTGGTGTAAATGACATTTTTTTATTTGAGTAAGTGGTGAATAACAAAAAAAAATAGACATAGGTATACGCTAGAACATCATCATAATTTGGTGCTTAACATAACGCCAACACAAAAAAATATATATATTTTTGTATTACATTAGATGTAATACTGCATGGCAGATGGCTCTCAGTTCGAGAAGCAACCCATATTGCTTTGTACCTCGCAGGTTATCGATACCAAAACGAAGTGTAAAGAGTAGGTGGTCACCAATTTGTCGATCAACCCATCTGCATACTAGTTTCAGGGTCTACCCTTCATCAGTACAGCTTTGGCTGGTGGACAAATTGGAGACCGTGAGTTACCGGTTTAAAGCCAAAAATCTACGGAAGAGCGGTGAGATGTTGCAAAGGGCAGGAGCAGGCGACATCCACCAGCGTATTAGATCTAATACTGCATGGCAGATGGCTCTCAGTTCGAGAAGCAGCCCATATTGCTCTGTACCTCGCAGGTTATCGGAACAAAAACGAAGTGTAAAGAGTAGGTGGTTACCAATTTGTCGATCAGCCCATCTGCATACATTGTCGGGTTCTACCCCTCATCACTAGAACTTTAGCTGGTTGACACATTGAAGACCGTGATTTCGGGGCTTAAAGTCAAAAATCTACGGAAGAGCGGTGAGATGTTGTATAGAGCAGGAGCAGGCGACATCCACCAGCGTATTAGATCTAATAATGCATGGCAGATGGTTCTCAGTTCGAGAGTAATATACCTAAACTATGTAAACTGCTGACTATACCGCTGACTTTACTACTTGCATCATATAAAACTGTATGCATTAATATAATCATTAGCATTAAGATCGTGTAAAAGCTTGAGGCTGATCGGTTTTAGTGGTTCACCACATTTTTATATTAATTTTTAAGTTTTGGCCTTATTTTGGCAATAAAAGTTCTTTTTTAAAAGTAACTTAGTAGAGTTCCTCATTTAATTGGCGCAGCCGGTAGGATAGCGTGATTTCGCCCTTTATCGGACTCCGTTGTGCGGAAGTGACTTTTAAATCTTTGTGCGCTATCCAAATCGAACTTTTTGAGTACCATCCATTGAGTGTACGTGCAAGTAACAAGCGCGTGCAAGGAACGACTCGAGACCCGGAAAAACGCAGGATTAATCGTCGTGCTGTCATTGACGACGCTATTCTAGCTTCCTGATCGACGAACATCGAAGTCAATCGACGTCGTGACTACCCCGACTTAAGATTCGATTTCAGCCATACCTCTATAGGGACTCCTTTGGTTGTGGACCTCTGCAGCATAGGCTTTATGGATTCTTCCTTGACATACTGTAAGTAATTGCTGAATGACCATTTTTAATATATGTTAAAGATTAAAGAAAATATTAGTCAAAAATAGGGCCGCTTTAGGGTTAGTTTATAATCATAGTGACTCAGAAAATTCTAACGATTCAGAACTCTTATATCGGGAAGAAACCCAGTCATATATTTTGTATATATATATATATATATATATACAACACCAAACAAACAGAATTGGCATTTGAAAAAAATTTAGCCTTTCTAAATTGTTTTCCGATCTTTGATGTGGTGGACCAATGAATTTTTATCTTATGCGTTTGCAGAACTTGTTTCCAGTCTGAATTTTGGACCGCAATTTCCTCTTTTCTGTCAAAGATGTTTGTGTGCCTAAAGGCTTTTCTGGATACTCTTGCATTATAACTCTGCGATTGATGACTGAAGAAATCCATCTTGTTAAAAGGATGAAAGGCATATGTTGACCTTCAGAGAAAGCGTACTCTGCTGCTGCTGACTTTTGTGTTTATCCCAGCCTGCAACACCTTTTTTGTTCCGTAATTCTCTGCGTTTGTTAATACTGAGTTTTGTGGTGTCAATACTAATTCGTACAATGAGTCACAAACCATATCTGCATGCAATCTTATTATCACATTTGTGCAGGAATGTCAAACAATTCTCTTGCTAAATTTAGAGTCGTTTGTGACCCTAAACAGGTAATTTTAAAATCAGAAAAAGCGAAAAGAAATATTTCTTAGTTCTCACCTAGGTTTAAAAGCAACGTTTTCTGATGCTTTTAATTCGTGTTTTGCATTCAGCTTTGTTTATATATCCCAAACTCTGCATAGGTAGTCTAACATTGTTGCAATAGATACTTAATGTTTGGCAGTGTGGATTCGCTACAGAGGAAAATCTGGGCAATTGAGGTATGTTAGCTTGTTGTATAGTAGCCTGAATTGAGTATTTAAAAATAGGAGAGAAATTTTGCCTTCGCCACTTTGTCCACAAATGTTTGCTCCTACACAATCGACGGCTACGACCACCTCCCATATGTGCAACATCTTATCTTTAATATATTAGGTTCTAAACTTACTCTTGACTGGAAACTTGACTGGAAACTCTACACTGACTTGACAATTATCATTGTCAATATAATCATACAAACAAATGGCAAGGGTTTTTTGTAAGAATCTGTACAACAAGAACACTGTACTCTTGACAAGTTGTGGACATTTTTTTGTAACAGTAACGATCTAATTTTGGCAGACTAGAGAAAAATAGTCGAGTGGAACACTTTTTGATAATATTTCAAAGGCTGATTCAAAATTGGCTAGCACTGATTCCTCATCAGAATCCAATAGTGAAATAATAGACATTTATATGAAATAATTATCAGTATGAACATCAACATAAACGCTCAATTTACAGTAAACGATACACCATTGGAAAGAGTAGAGAAAATATGCTACCTGGGCTGCAATATCAGTGATACATGGGATCATATTTATGAAATAAGAACTCGAATTGAAAAATCCAAAAGTGCTTTTAACCGCCTTAAGAAAGTTCTTTGTAACCTGTCTCTTAATATCAATATACGCATAAGAATTCTCAGATGCTACGTCTTTAGTGTTCTCCTCTATGGAGTAGAAAGCTGGAGTCTTACTGAGGCTGCCACCAAACTCTTAGAAGCTTTCGAAATGTGGTGCTACCGACGCATGCTACGGGTCTCATACACATTCCATACAAACAACATCACGATTCTCGAGAGGCTCAGAAAAGACAAGGAAATTATTACTACCGTAAAGAACAGAAAACTGGCATACTTTGGCCACATTATACGTAATGATAAGTACCAACTTCTACAATTAATCCTACAAGGGAAGATTGAGGGCAAGCGAGGCCCTGGACGCAGGCGTATATCCTGGCTCACCAACCTTAGAAAATGGACTGGCCAAACATCAACCGACTTATTCCGAGCTGCAGTGAATAGGATAAGATGGGCCAAAGTGGTCGCTAACACCATAAGAAGATAGCACCTTTAGAAGAGAAGAAGAATGATGAAACAATAAATATTTTTTCGCATAATATTCATAATAACTAATATATAATCTGAAGATGTACTTAACTTTATTACCATACATCAAGCTGACATTACCCCAATCGTTCAAATTCCGCGAATTGTTGTGAATTTACAGAAAGATATTAATATGTCTACCTTATTACTTCTATCTTCTTAAGAAAGAGGTGCCTCTGCATATTTCTTTAGTTGTTTATTAAGTTAGCACCAAAATATGATAGTCCTTTATTTACCAAAATTAAAAAATGTCATGAACTAATTATCAATTATAATATCCTGGGGTTTTTTTACCTCCCCTAACCATTTCATGATTTTGCTTCTTTCTACTATACATACTGCCTACTTATGGCAGGCTCAGTATTTTGAATGATTGATACTTAATTTTGATTAATTTGGCAACGTTTTACAAATAATTTAATAATTTAGACATTTGTCAAATTTTTAACCTCCTTTACTTGCCAAATTCACTCAATGTCATTGTCAAAAATTTATACAGGGGCAAAACATCTGTTTTCCATGGCACACCCCTGTCCATAATAATTTGAGACGGCATATATACATAATTAAATAATTAATAGACACCATATGAAGCTTCTCTAGATTAAACTACCAGTTTACGTAGCGTCAAGCCAGCACTATTAACAGAGACACCTAGCAGATTGCCCCCTGACACGCAAACATAAAACCTTTATGGGCGACATAAAGCAAACCATCTTTTTCTTTTGCCATTTTACGTCGTTCACCCAGACGCCGAAGAAAGGAAATCTCTACTATCCGCTTTCTCTGTTAGGAGTTACTCGACACCACCACCTGTCTCACTTCTGGCTGCCTGCAAGTCTTTAATAAGTGACAGCGATGACTCGAAATTTTTGCAGTTGCAGGGCTAGATTCCTGAACTTAAATTATGTTTATAAAGGGAGATTTTTGTTCGGGACGTTTTGCCCAGACAGACATGTAGGCGTACAAAATTGTTTTCTTTTCGTTCCGGTCTGTTTGTGCAATGCAGGGGTAGTAGAGTGTGTTTTGTATCCAGTCACATGCAGACGTTGTCCCTTATCTCGCAGTGCCTGGCTTGCAATTATGTCTCACATCATCCCCCTGATCTTTAGTTAAGCTCGTTAAGTGCAGGGCGGGTGCAGTTGTGTAAGCAGATTTAATAAGTAAATCCGATTTGCCTCGGGAAATTACAGTCTGCAATTTAGTTGCCTTATTCAGATTACATACTAAAGCAGTTTCGTAAAAAAAATGCCTCAAAAATTTTATTGGCGAATCCGCCCCTCGTATTTAATTTATTTCGAATATTAATGATCACGTAACGATAACTATGGGACCTCTCAAAGCCGAAGTCTGATAGGGGGAGAGTGTGCTGCCCACAGAATATTTTATAATGGGAATATTTTGTATGGGCAATTCCCCGAAGTATCGTAAAACATGTGGTTACTGGGACGGTAATTAAACGTGAAAATGGATACTCTTTAATCATTAACATTATATCGCAATTCATGCGTGTACATGGAGTGACGTAATAATAGTTTTTATAAAGACAAATAATGAAAATGAAGTAACGAGTGGAGGATGGTTAGGCTTCAATACAATGTCGAATGTGGTACAAATGCTTGTCGTAATAAGACAATTTGATAAAAGCGTTTTTTTTGAGAGAGCATCCCATTGATAAACTGAGGACAAACATATTCTTCAATATTGGCAGCCTCTGTCTGCCCCATCGATTCGGTTTTGTCACCGTTTTTTGAAAAAGAGTAATGGTGCCTGAAGTCGTGGAAGTCTGGGGTCTTAAACTGTGTTTTTTTTCAAGCGGACTAAAAGTACGTCATTTGTTTTCTCCATACGTACACCTAAAGTGGGCTTTCAAATCCAGAGACCAAAAAAGTAGCAAAAAAGTCCTAGGCAGTAAAAGTAAAGTCAAAAGTCACCGCTACTGTCATGGTGGCGCATATATAAACGATTTTTATTCACCAAAATTATTTGAACACTAGATGACACCAGATAAACCGATCTGAGTGTATTGCCATCTTTACATTATTATTGAAAAAACAAAGGATAGGAATACTCTCAGAGCATCACCCAAAACCGTTATTAGTCGAAATCGCATAGCTTCCCGAATTTTGAAATTGTCTGTTAAATGTCATGCGCGTCATCATATTTATCTGTCAATATGACTTATATTAATTTAGCATTGAAAATATTGCTACAAATTCTTAGTTTACCATAACCATTGGTTATGATTCAATATCATTAAAACCATGGATCATCATTAAAACCATTGAACATTGAAAACCACCATTCTAACACATTCTATGTATTTTACAAATAATATACACCACTAATTGGGTAAGTACCTAGACCCGCTTAAAGAAGATGAGAGAAAATTGCAAAACTGAATCACTCTGAAATAGATTTATTATATCCTGCATGCTCGAAAAAAAAATAGTATATGTTACTCGGAGTAAAAGGTCTTTTTGTGCTTCGCCCAGTTGTAGGCCTCAGCTTCGCTTCGGCCGTCAATCTCTGGGTTCAGCACGAAAAGACCCACTTTTACTCCTAGTGACATAATCTACTATTTTTATTAAACCACATAGGTACTTTATTAGATATTAATCTATTTGTTCAAAATCGGGAACGATAGCACAGGGTGCGACATAAGTTAATTCGTTCAATTTCTATTCACTATGCTCGCTAAATCTAGTTCTATCCTTTCTCAGCTGAAGCCAATTACAACAATAGATATGATGAAAACGCTGTTTTCGACCTTTTAAACGACTGATGAACCATCATTTCGAAAGATCTAACTGTGCCCATCCGCAGACTAGTTTCGCCGTATACGGCTCGTCATTGAGGCTTTGACACAATCAGGCGTTGTTCATCAGGTGGTTCATCATTGGTTGGACTTCTAAAACCCAACCTGGATTTGACGACTGAAATCATGGTAGCACGAACTTTGACCGACACGAGGAAGACTATGCCAGTACGAGTTGCAAATATTGGAGAAAAGACCATCAAGCTCAAAGAAGGAACAGTTCTTGCCAATTATGAGCCTGTGCAATGGGTATGCAATTGTGTCGAAGCAGAGACATCCAAAATTAAATCCTCTAACCAAGCTTCCCCAGAGGTTATTGATGCTTTCAAAGGACATTGGAGTCATCTGTCAAGGGAACAACTTCAATCTGCCATAAAATTTGCTATGGATAAAGCTGATATGTTCAACGTCAAGAGCAACGACAGTCAAACTGATTTAGTTGTCCATAACATCAACACAGGAGATGCCCAACCAATACGACAACACCCACAAAGGGTCCCTCTGGCTAAACAACAAGAAGTTAACCATCAACTTTCGAGCGACTAATGGAACTTGTCTTGAGGGGGCTGACTTGGAAAACTTGCCTGATATACTTAGATGACATAATTGTCATGGGACGTAATTTTGACGAGCATTTGAAAATGCTCACCTGAAACTAAACTACAAGAATTGCAGCCTGTTCCAAAAGCAAGTCGAGTACTTGGGGCATACTATCTCAGAACAAGGCATTAAACTAGCCAAAGTAAAATATCTGCCATTAAAGATTGACCAGTTCCCCGAGACAAACACGAAGTAAGGAGCTTTTTTGGGTTTATGTACTTACTACAGGAGATTTGTAGAGGGATTTGGCGACATCGCAAAACCGCTGCACAAATTAACGGAAAAGAAAACACCTTTCTTGTGGAACCACGATTGCAGTCAGGCGTTTGCAAGGCTCAAAGCTGCCCTCTGCTCTAGTCCAATCTTGGCTTACCCTATAAAAGACGGACTCTTTATTTTGGACACGGATGCAAGTAACTGTGGTCTAGGTGCAGTACTCTCTCAAAGACAAAACGGGCAAGAGAAGGTCATTGAGTACTACAGTAAGACTTTAAGTAAGCCAGAAAGAAACTATTGCGTCACTAGAAAGGAGCTGTTGGCCATCGTTAAAGAAGTCGAACATTACCATCGCTACTTATATGGAAAAAGGTTCCTGATTAGAGCTGACCATGGAGCCTTGAAATGGCTATTACAGATGAAAAACTCTGTAGGCCAAATAGCCAGATGGATAGAGCGCTTGCAGCAGTACGATTTCCAAATTGAACATCGACCAGGGAGGTCTCACGGAAATGCCGATGCATTGTCTAGACGGCCGTGTAAAGAAGATTGTCGGCATTGTCAAAGAACTGAACAGCGTGAGGGACTTCCTTCGGACTCCCTTCGGTTCGGTCGGTGGAAATAAACGATGGCTGGACCACACAGACGCTTCGAGAAGAACAAATAAATGATCCAGATATTGGACCCATACTCTTGGCTAAGACTGACGACAAGAGACCAGAATGGCAGGAAATCGCTGGTAAAAGTCCAAACCTGAAGGCGCTATGGGCCCAGTGGCACTCTCTTAAAATAGAAAATGGACTACTAAAGAGACCGTGGGAGAGTCCGGATGGCAAGACCGTAGTCAGTCAGTTGGTTGTTCCTGGTAGCAGAAAATCGGATGTACTACAGGAAATGCACGGCGGAACAAGTGGAGGCCATTTTGGGGTCAATAAAACCTTGGCCAAAATTAATGAGCGGTTCTACTGGATGAATTATCATGAACACGTCGAATCTTGGTGCCGCAAGTGTGAAGTTTGTTGTGCCACAAAAGGACCTCGAACAAGATCATCCGGCCGAATGGTGCAGTACACTGTATGTGCTCCATTCGAGAGGGTAGCAATTGATGTCGCGGGACCATTTCCTCAGACTGAGTCGGGCAATAAATACATCTTGGTCGCCATGGGTTACTTCACTAAACGGCCTGAAGCATACGCCCTGCCTAATCAAGAAGCAACGACTGTGGCAACGGTGCTAGTTAGTGAAATGTTCTGCAGATTTGGAGTCCCTCTCGAACTTCATTCTGATCAGGGCCGAAATTTTGAATCGGCTGTTTTCCAGAAGGTCATGGAACTTCTCGGAATTCGCAAGACCAGGACAACTTCTTTGCATCCACAGTCGGACGGGATGGTAGAGAGATTTAATCGGACCATGAAACATTACCTGTTTAAAATGGTGGCAGATCATCAGCGTGATTGGGACCAACATCTACCTCTCATGTTGATGGCATATCGAAGCTCTACGCATGAAGGCACTGGTTATACTCTGGCGAAATTGATGTTTGGAAGAGAAATGAGGCTTCCTGCGGATTTGATGTATGGAACACCAGAAAAAGAGTCGCTCAACTCTGAAAAATGTGTGGAGGAGCTCAAGAAGAGGCTTAATAATGTTCATGAACAAGTCAGGAATAAACTGCGGATCTCCAGTGATCGAGCCAAAGCAAGATATGACTTACTAGCTAACTCCCGCGGCTTCCAGGATGATGCTTTGGTGTGGCTGTACAATCCGCGGCGAAAGGTGGGGAAGTCGCCCAAACTTACCCAAAATTGGGAAGAACCTTATACAATTATAAAGAAGATTAATGACGTGGTGTATAGGATCCAGCGGACCCCCAGGTCAAAGATGAAAGTCGTTCATTTGGATCGATTAGCACGATACCATGGAACTCTATCTGTTCGGGACGAACAGCCTTAGGAGGAGGGTAATGTTACGATTCGCAGCAACGCCGCATGGGAGGCGGGGCAACGCGTGTAGTTGGTGGAGCTTCGCGACCTATCCGCGCTGCGTCATGGCTGACACGAGTGATCAGTCTAAAGTGTTTTCCGGGCTTTGAAGCCGTGCTCCAATGAATTTTTGTCCTGACGTTTCGTCTAGAGCTGCGGTAGACATTATCAAAGGCGATGAGGCAATGGCCGAATAGTGAAGGGACTGGAGTGGGGGTAGTGGTGGCGCGACGTTTCGGCGCACTTGAAGTATGTCGTAGAACTCGCTTCCAGTCTGCGTTTAGAAACGTAATTTCTTCTTTCCTGTTGAAATTGTTGTCGTGTTTAAAGATTTCAATGGCCTCTCTCGTTAGTCTCAGATAGAAACGCTGCGATTGATGTGATGACTGCGGTTTGTGGTGCCAATGTATACCGAGCCACACCTGCAAGGAACTCGGTAAACTCCGGGTACCGATAGAGGATCTCTGCGGTCTTTGGCCGATCTCAAACTCTGTTGTATATTGTTCGAGTGAGTCTAAAGACAGTTTTAGCACTGTTCTTTTCCAGTAGCTTGCCGATCCTGTCCGTTACATTCAGGATGTATTGTAGACTAGTCCATCCGCGCTTTTCTTCATCTTCTCCCATTCTTCCTTCCTGGCGCTCCACATTATTTGGACGGACGGCCTTATCGAACCTGTGCTTGCTATATCCATTTCAACAAAAGACTCTTTCCAGATGCTTCACTTCCCGTACCAAATCAGCTTTCCAACTTGGTGATAAGTTTTCAGGCTGGTCTTAGTTTATCTATACATATATCAAAGAGAAACTTTCTTCTAAATTTAACCAGAGGTTTAGGTTCTCTCAGGTAGTTAATTAGAACTCGCCCCATAAAGCCCGTATAAAAGCCCCATGTAATTTCTTCATTTCGTTGACACATTGCCAAGTTTTCACCTTTAAATTTACTCCACAAAAATTGAGCTACAACTAGGCATAATGCCAGTTTTCTTCTATGTAAGATACTATGAACATTTGGCTTAAAAAAAGTAAAATAATTCCAGTTTGAATCACACTGTATATGGGAGGTAACAATAAAAAATAAAAACTTTTTATTGTCAAAAATCTTCGTTTTGTTGACGAAGCTGAAAAAATAAAAAAAAAATATAAAAGGAAAACTTAAGACTAAAAGAACAAAAACCAAATAAACGTAGGTATATACAGTAAACTTGCTAATAATAAAAAACGTATATTCACTTACGTATATTCTAAAAATGCATCTATAAGTCAGTAAATCTTTGATTCAATAGAAACAAAATAAAAAAAATTATATTTTGCATAAATTATGATCTTATAACAGGACTCAAAGAACATATTTGGTGAGGGCAAAATGTTATGAGAGTGTCTGATATGCTTTGGTTGAGTTTTCTTGTTGTGCAAATGTATCTCTTGTTTGGCATTTTGTCTGGTGTCCTATAATATGTAATGCTGCTATAAATATAATATGAACTTTCATAATAGAATTCATACATAATGGAAATAGGTAAAAATGAGTTTGTATCACTAATATTGCAGTGAGGTGGACGCATAAAATGGAATGTGATATGAATTATTGATAATTTTGCTGAACATATCTCAAAATTTTGTGAATGTTAGTACTGCTTCTGTAATTCTGTATACGTATGTAACAGGCTCAATCAGTTTTAGTTTTTTCTAGGTTTTCTTTTCTCGTTTGCTTCGGACACTTTTGAAATGTAGCTGTCAAATCATATTATATTTTGCATCTTTTAGGTAAACTGCATGACATGTTTTAATAGCTTTAGCAGCAATAGCTAGTGTTATTTATATATTTATGTTCAATCTAATGTCTTCCCAATTTCTCTTCTCACTTACCAAGTTTTTAAATTGGTTAAATTCTTCTATCCATTTCAAACTTAATATTTTCAATTTTGACTGCCTTTTTTAGTCTAAAGGCAGTTAAACCATTATAAATCTTTTTAATTTGGCAACAGGTAATATGCACGATGCATTGCCTCTAGAGCTAGATTAGCAAATGAAAACTCCTGACTCCAATCACCTGTTTCCTCAAAGTATTCGATTAACTTTTGAGAATCCTGAGACTAACTAGGGATGTTAGTTTCTGAGTTTTCTGCTGTTCTCTTCTGGGTTCTCTTCTGGGATTAACTGAGAATATTTTAAGGTTTTCAATCTTCCATTCTACCTCTCTTCCTGAAAGTCTCACATTGGAGTCTAAACTGATATAAAGTAAGGTATATGAAGACTGTAGGCTGAACAAGTGAAGTAGGTACAAGGTACACGTATTAAATTCATAAGGAATCACTATGGCAGCCAACAAAACCAATGCAAACAGTGATATAAGGTATGATTTAACATCCAATCAATCAACGTTCCCATAAAAGTTGGTATTTATGTAGGATTTAACCGTTTAAAGATTCTAGAGCTGCTTTTATTTCAGTTATCTGCAATTTGCAGGCAAGTCATATGGATGGTTGGCATGCTCCATAGCATGCCAACCATCCATTTGACACCATATCTTTGATCCATATCTAATTTGATCCATATCCTATCTTTGATCCACATCCATTTGATCCATATCTAATAAAAATTGAGGCAATAATTTAACCTCACCGATGATACTCATTCTTACGCATTTATGGGAAAACCGTATAAGTTCAGATTAGGTCTAATCACAATTGGCTCCGGACATTTTTCTATAAAATCGTTTTGAAATTATAAAATTATAACACCAAACAATAAAACAAGTTGGTCAGCAGAAATCTTGAGGTGGTTTGTTTATGGTGTGTTTTTGTCACACTCATAAGTAATTTTTTTTATGAAGCTTGAAATCAAAAATTGATTTCTTGACCTTAATATATATGTAGGAACGACACAGCACGTCTAACCTGTGTCCGATGTATACACCGGACACAGGCTTTAAGTTAGTCTTATATTGCCCAAACTACCGTAAAATTATGAAAAAGGGCTTGAGGATGCCTAAAAGTAGCTGAAATGTCGAAACGTCTGAAAGACTATTTCATATTCGCAAACCTAATAGCTTTTAAAGAGTGGTAAAAAGCGTGTTAGAATTAATGAAAAGATGTAAAACCCCTACTATGGATACCCATATCGGGGTCAATTTGTAACAAATTGTTTGTGATTTTGAAGAGAACCTACAACCAAATTTCAGGTTTTTAGATGTAATGGTTGCTAAAAATATAATATTTGTCAATTTTTAGGACACTATATCTAAAGCAGGATTTTACAGCATTTTCTTGAGATACCCTATCCTATCTAAAACGTAATTAACGCCTTATTTATTATAAAACTACTAGAACCAACGAACAAAATCGATTACTATTGATTTATATACGAAAAGTCGATATTTTTATGTTAAGCATATGGGGCTCTCGAACCGGTCCAAAAACATAAATGCGGAGATCAAAGTCGTGCATTTCGACATTTAACAGTTCATATCTCTTTTCGATGAAGATCTATCCGAAAATCTATAAGAAGGGCTAAAAAGCAGAATAATAAAGCTACACGACGAATCCATTTTCGAATGTCTGCATAGAACAGTTACTGAGCACAAGTGGCCCAAAAATAAAGTACAAATTTTGCATTTTTTGTTTTTAAATTCTTTCGAAAACCATAAAAGGCATCTTCCTTTTGATTGAAATAGACACTTTACAACTCCACTTTTTATCATAATAGGCTGATTTGAGTTGTAGTGTATCGATCTGTATGTGTTGGTTTGCGATAAACAAAAGTTTCAAATCTGTCTAAATCTTTTTTTATTAGTATGTCTAAAAATGGAAGTGTTTGATTTTCTTGTGAATTTATGTGATTGAGAAAGGTATCTAAATGATTATTACCAAACTGATATATTGAAAAACCATCATCAATATATCTCCACCAAATTAAAGGTTTAAAATATTAATATTCTTCAAGCAGATAATGGTAACGCTACAGTTATAATGAACTGTATTACTTATAAACAAAAAATTGAGAGCCTTTTAAACGATGGTAATTACACAAAACTTAACAAAGATCCAACTGAAAAAATATAAAGACAAATTTACACCACTTTAAAAAAACACAAAAATAGTTTCACTGATAGAGAAAAATTCAAATTAACACCACACAACAGTAAAACACCTCACTTTTACGGTGTTCCAAAAATACATAATACATAATACGGTGTTCCAAAAATACATATACATACGCGATTATAAACAATATTTGATTCAAAATTTTCCATAAATAAATTAGTAACTACAGGAGACAATGGTGAACCCATTGCCATACCTGTATTTTGTTGGTAATAATCATTTTTGTATTGAAAATAGGTTGTGTTAACGCATAATGTTAGTAATTCCATAATTGTATTTATGTTTAATTTAGTGCGTTCTCTAAGCTTGATGTCATTTTCAAGTTTATTTTTTACAATAATTAAAGTTTTATCGACAGGTACATTAGTAAACAAACTAGAAACATCAAAACTTACTAGTGTGTGATTTGGGTTTATATCTATATCTTTTAGTTTTTCTAAAAAATGACTAGAGTTTTTAATGTATGATTCTGGGTTTCCTAAGGATTTAATATCTCTAATAAAAATCTAGATAGTGGATGGTGTTGGTGAGTTAATGCTACTGACTATAGGTCTAAGAGGAATGTTGTTTTTATGTATTTTTGGAACACCGTAAAAGTGAGGTGTTTTACTGTTGTGTGGTGTTAATTTGAATTTTTCTCTATCAGTGAAACTATTTTTGTGTTTTTTTAAAGTGGTGTAAATTTGTCTTTATATTTTTTCAGTTGGATCTTTGCTAAGTTTTGTGTAATTACCATCGTTTAAAAGGCTCTCAATTTTTTATTTATAAGTAATACAGTTCATTATAACTGTAGCGTTACCATTATCTGCTTGAAGAATATTAATATTATTATATTTTTTTAAAGAATTCTAAAGTCTGAAGGTTTTTCTAAAATTAATTTTGACCTAATTCTGAACTCTTGTTGGTGTTCTTGTGGTAAGTTTTGAGCTGTTTCTTCAATTGCTGAAATGAAATCAAGCTTAGGAACATTTTAAGGTGTTACAGAAAAATTTAGACCTTTAGAAAATACAAGATTTTCTGCATTAGTGAGGTTTTTGTTTGATAGGTTTATTACTGTCTTAGTGTTTATATTATTGTTTCTTATTATCTAAACTCTTTGTTTCTTTTGTAGTTAATTAGTTTGTTGAATTTCTTTAACTGTATGTTTTTATGTTTGTTAAATTTTGTGAAATAGCTACTTTGAATACCACATATCATTAAAATCAACAATTGAAAATAAATTATCTTTCATTACATTAATGTCATTTTCTAAAGTAAATTTTCTTCGTATGTGGAATTGTATTTCGTTCCTAATTAGTGATTTACTAGCCCTTTCTAAAATTCTAATTGTTCTGTAATATGTATGTAGTGGTGTTAAACGAAAACCTTTCGGAAAAACGTCGTGATCTCTACATTTACATAAGAAAGTTAAACTATTTTCAGAATGTTGTAGTTTATCATGTTTAGTTTCTAATTGTCTAAAAAGACAACAAATATAAGGCCCATACCTTTTTTGTAGATAACTCCTAAATCTCTGAGGCGGAAAGTTCATTTTTTACTACTTACTTTTGGGTGAAGCCTCATACATTTTTTCAAAAGTTATCATATACCCATATGAGGAAATCTACCCATGGTGAGTGCTCTATCACACAGAGTCCCGGAGTCACGGTAAAAACGCGACTAATTTGGGTTCCGAGAAAATCAAATTTTTGACTTCGGTACGCACTGTTCAGCTCCCCCCCCCCCCCCCCCTCCGGCACATACCACCAAACCGACCACATTTTTGGAAAACCCTTTCATTTCTGTAATTACGCCCATCGCAGCGAAATCCCGGCAAATTAATAGTTCAAAAGTAGGAAAAAAACACCAAATATTTATAACCAAAAAGCCAGAGGAATGAGATCCTTATAATCAGTGGACACTGGACAAAAACGAGCAAAGCTTTTGTAACTTTGCAATAATGACAGATAACAAAATAAAAAGTAAGGAAGTTATATTATTACAAATGCCTTTAGGAAGCCTCGAGAATTAACGTTTATTCCCTTTTAGTTCCTGGTATATTATACATTTAAAATCCATCGACAGACAAACTGTTAAGTTATCTCGGCCTCGCCTTTTGAAACGAATCATATTCCTGGAATGGACGGATAAAGGCTCCTTATGTCTCTGGCGATGACAGGGGGCCTGTATCCACCGCTCCAGTGCACCGACGTTGCCTGAACAGACAGATATGAAATAGTTCCAATCGATAAAGCCTGCAGAAGTTTTCTCAGTTCGAGCTACTAAATATAGTTGACATACCCAATAAAAAATGAAGGCCTCTTTTCCCCATCAGGGATTGCAAATCTCCATGGACTATGGCCTACTTTGACGTCGACTTATACACTCCTGGGGGAAACGTGATTTAATTTAGTATAGCCAGAGCAACGAACCTCAATTTTTGCTGTGGCCATATAATACTAGGAGAAACTTTGTTTAGGAGAAATAACCATCAAGGCAGGTGCCCATTCTTATATTCAATTTGTCCAAAGTCATTTCAAGTAACTTTAGTGCTCCTCCTTTCCCTTCGGGGGAGAATTCACGACTCCATTGCGGTTAAGACTGTAATTACATCCTGGCGCTTTTTAGTTATTTAACTTTCAGTTCTAGCAGGCAGAAGTTAGTCACGCCACGAAGCCGAAACTTCAGCTGCACGCATAAATTACTATTGGTGGTTAGACAAAAATACTAATTTTAATGGAACTTTAAAGCTTTAATGAATTTGAAGTTTCACGCTCATCCTTTCTCGTCTTTCTTGTCAAGGTCCTATTTTAAGACGCTAATTAAACTGTCTACAGTAAGAGCCATTAAACGTCCAAATATATTCTAATGGGCATCTTTAAGCCCAGAGATAAGCTTTATAAAAAGGCTGACACTAAATTAAATTTAAATTTATTTTAATTGAGCGAGTGTGATGGCTGCTGTCTTAGTTTGCGTTATTAGAACGTGAGTAGTTCTTTGGCTTAAAAGATAAAAAAATCGGAGACAATTTTCTCATAAGAGTAAATCGATAGAGGCTTCAGTCGAGGAACATGTTTACGGGTAGAAAGTTTCAGGTCCTTTTCATTGTCAACCGATCGTAAACTTTTCTTTCAGCGGCTTTATTAGTTTAAAAGTACTTGGGAGCGGGAAGTTTTTCAGCCATTTTTGACAGCTCAACTTTCCGAAAACCGCAAAACTTCCGAATGGAGGACCATTAATACCGCTCGGCTCATATCATGTATTAGGGCATGACATTAGTATCGAAAATAAGTTTTTTCTCGTTGTCTGCGAGGAAAAAAACACTTCCCTTTATTACTGTTATTAGTCCTGGCTGCATTGAATAATTTGGCGGAAAATTATTGTCCCCCTTTGCAAGCACGAACGACTAAAAACTAATGATACGTTTGGTAATTATAATGTTTCCGCACGAGTCTTGTAATCAATATATAATCAACGATTCTAAGACAAACAAGCTCTAAAGTTAGTCGAAAGGCGGCCTGTAATCTTGTTCGCTGAAGAAGCCTCGGGTTTCTGCCCAACTAGAAGCTAAGAAAAGTTAACCCGTGGAAAGGAATTAAAAACCAAAATCGCTAAAATCAACTTGCAACTTAAAATATTCACTGCAACGAATGATAACTGAGTAACAAAGGTAACATTATGGAAAAATTATACAATTAATAAACAGAGCGATAAAGAAAATCAAAGAAACGATGTTTAGTAATGAAGGAGAAAGAATAGAAACAAAATTGTTGATAGAGACAATTCTACAACTGATCGAACAGAGAAACAAACATAAAGGCATTGCAGCTGTAGTTCACGAAACAGAACAACTACAACAGAAGCACGTGAACGAATCAAAGTTAAAATCAAGCAGGAATGGGATATGTCTATAGGGCTAGGGATTCACGCTTTGACTAAAGTTTCAAGTTACTTTTCTTGACTTGACATGATATCAAGTCAAGTTTGAGGCAGAGGACGTCAAGGCAAGTCAAGTAATTTTTCTTTCAAGTACTTAAAAAATCAAGTAGTTTGGAAAATACTTGAGCTCGACTTTATTACTATTATTTGTTGATACTTAGTAAACAAGTTTGAGGACTTTGGGTAAACAAGTGATGGCGGAAATTCTACAACTGATCGATCAGAGAAACGAACATAAAGGCATTGCAGCTGTAGTATACGAAATAGAACAACTACAACAGAAGCACGTGAACTAATCAAAGTTAAAATCATCAGGAATAAGCCCATAGGGCTAGGGATTCACGCTTTGACTTGATTTTCAAGTTACTTTTCTTGATTTGACTTGATTTCAAGTCAATCTCAGGTCAAGTTTGAAATTGACTTGATTTCAAGTCAAGCTTAAGTCAAATTTGAGGCAGAGAACGTCAAGCCAAGTCAAGTAATTTTTCTTTCAAGTACTTAAAAAATCAAGTAGTTAGGAAAATACTTGAGCTCGACTTTATTACTATTATTTGTTGATACTTAGTAAACAAGTTTGAGGACTTTGGGTAAACAAGTGATGTAGGAAGTTCTACAACTGATTAATCAGAGGAACGAACATAAAGGCATTGCAGCTGTAGTATACGAAATAGAACTACAACAGAAGCACATGAACGAATCAAAGTTAAAATCAAACAGGAATGGAATAAGTCCATAGGGATTCACGCTTTGACTTGATTTTCAAGTTACTTATTTTGACTTGATTTCAAGTCAAGCTCCAGTCAAGTTTCAGGCAGTGAACGTCAAGTAAAATCAAATAATTGTTTTTTTTTCAAGTACTTAAAAAAAAGTACAAAAAAAAAGTTCAGTAACTAAAAATCAAATAGTTTGGAACATACTTGAGCTCGACTTGGATTCAGGACAAAGTAATGCTTTTATTGGTTGATACTTAGTAAATAAGTTTGGGGACTTTAGGTAAACAAGTGATGGAGAAAATTCTACAACTGATCGAATAGGGAAACGAACACAAGAGCATTGCAGCTGTAGTATACGAAATTGAAAAACCATAACAGAAGCATGTGAACGAATAAAAGTTAAAATCAAGCAGGAATGGAATAAATCAATAAAGCTAGGGATTTACGCTTTGACTTGATTTTCAAGTTACTTTTCTTGACTTGATTCCAAGTCAAGTTCAAGTCAAATTTGAGGCAGTGAACGTCAAGTCAAAACAAGTAATTTTTCTTTCAAGTACTTAAAAAAATTAAGTTGTTTGGAAAATACTTGAGCTCGACTTTATTACTTTTATTTGTTGATACTTAGTAAACAAGTTTGGAGACTTTTTTGGCTTAACATCTCGAATCGAAGAAGTTCTTCTTCCTGCTTCAGAATCTTGATTTGAAGTTAGCAGGGTTCAAGGACCTTATTGTACTCAATGATATTCTTAAATCTTTGAGAGCTTTCTCTTAATAAACCCACTTGGGGCTTTTTATCTCGTTATACGAAAAAATTGGCCAATTTTGCTACGTGCGTGATTGGTATTGCGTAGCAAAGGTGGGTGGATTCCGATTATTATTAGCTCTGTTACTATTTTCTTCCTTTTTTACCTGAATTTACTCTCAAGACCTTGCTGACCTTTTGAGGCAAAATACCCGCTAACTACCTTACGCCGAAGAGGGGTTGTGGGGTAATAGATAGTGAATTTTTTTATAAACGGCGCCACCCGATTTTATAGCCCCACAGTGGGATCAGCAAGTCGACTTAATTGACAGAAGCTTCAAAAACGGGAAAATATAATAACGCTGTAATTACCAGGACTCAAATTGGAATAAACAATAAACAAAACGTCAAACAATTAAAGTTGTGTTTAATAAACTAATGACCCTTTCTTTTTAGACCAAAGAGACTAGATATCCCTAGAAAGACAAGATGTACCGATGCGATATGTTATATAAGTTTTCTTTAGGACTGATTGGTCAATTTATGTATAAAAAACTTCAGATTGGTTCAGGCTACTACGTTGCCAGCAAATCGACTGATAGAAATTACGTAACCATGTTTGAATTCGTGTTGTTTATTAACTATTTTCGATCAAGTATCAACTAGTTTGAAAATACTTGACATCAAATAAAGCTCTACTGTGAAAAAGTCAAGTCAATAGATCTCAAAAATTTGCGGCTTGGCTTAATGAACCTCTACATAGGGAATTTGTACTTCTATAAAAGAAGTGTTCTACCAACCGCCTCAAGGCAGATTCGATTGGATATCTTGGTGTAAGAAATAGGATCAGCCAATGTCAGACGGTTGAGCTCCAGGATGAAATAAAGTGCAGTAGGAAATTCTGAACCTTAAAAATAACGAATCTTTGGTAGCAATGTATCACCAACATATAATTAACACATAATGGAGAATGACTCAAACTAAAGAGCTACAGTAAGAAAGAACTGAGTAGAAGAAGAAGAGGAATATCTTGGTTCAAAAAACTTTTTTTCTTGCTCAAACCGCAAACACACCCGAAGTGTTATGTTGAGAAATGTAAATCTACTAGCAGTCAGACAAAATGTTTAATCTTTTGGTCTCTGTATTTGCCGATAACTATAGAGAAACCCTACAAAAAAACTGCTGAAGACATGTCCCAGATCACCCTTGCATAATACCCAACACCAAGATGGTTTTGTAGTCAGTTTATCTTTTGCCGTGTCCCTATGGTTCAATTTGTACTCCGCAATTATACTTCATATGAAGTAGATCTACACGACTGGCGATATTCAATGTTATCGCAGACAATCGAAAATATGAAGCTTGAAATCAAAAACTGATTTCCGGTTCTTGGCCCCCTAATATATATGTATGAGAATGACACAACACATCTAGCCTGTGTCCGGTGCATATAGGCCTACCTATTAAAGAAGAATAATCTTCCATAACCCAGTGAAAAAATTCACCGAAAGGTTGTGTGAGATCATCAGGGCGTCACCTCCCAAGACGCGGTTCGCTCCCACTAGAGGTTGTCAGTTGGGTTCACTCTCTGCAGGGCACTGGGCAGGATGTGGGATCTATAGCCACACATCTTGCACTGGCTATACACTGCGGTAATCAGACCGAGGATAACCTATTGGGCCGTGGTCTGGTGGCCAGCGGTGGACAAAGCATGCTATGTGCTGAGGTTGGCCAGACTGCAGAGAACAGTCTGCCTAGACATAATGGGGGCATTCGGAACAACACCGGGAGGAGCACTGAATGCCTTACGGGGTCTGTCGGAGCTTCCAATCTAGATTAAGAAGGAGGCAATGGCGTCCTGCAGGAAGATACATTGCTGCGGCCAGTGGAAGGATACAGCTACGGGTCTCGTGCCCACGCGATCAGCTGAGACTGAAACAGCCATTTGGGATAAACATCCTGAATGGGGAATTTCCCTTCCCAAGAGACCAATTCAAGGAAGAGCTGCTTAGTAGAGTGGCAATACTAGAGAACCACACGAACAGAAGTCACAGAGTGAGCAGAGCACGACATCTACATTTGCTCCGACATCAAGCGGCTCTGCGAGCCATATGCAGGAGCGGAACGAGTTCAAAGCTTATTCAGGACTGCATGGATGCTCTAAAGTGACTGGCAGAAACAAAAAGGGTAACTTTGGGATGGGTTCCTGGACACAGGGGCATCGAGGAGAACGAGCGTGCTGACAAATCGACCAAGCGTGTTCTCAGATATGCTTAACTGGACCAGAGCTATATCTAGGAGTAAATAAAAGGTATGTCTTTCACACTATGAATGAGTGGGCATGGGAGAGTAGAAGGACAAACTGGACACAGTAAGTAGGCAGACCAAGAAAATCTACCCTAATTCGAATACTGGACACTGCAGACTAAACAGGCACATGCACCTCCTAGGAATGGCTGACAGTCTACTCTGCACCCACTGTGGGGCAGGGGAAGAGCCGTCATGCCTCTTTCTGGGAGTGTGCCATAGCTTGGAGCCGCTTTCTTCATGGGAACCTTCCGACTCTGAAATGGGATGGGAAACTTTCCTACATTAGAAGGACGGGTCGACTCGTGGAGGAAATGAGGACCCTGGTAGGGCCTCTAAGGCCTAGTCACAAGGCTTCGCCCCCCCCCCCCCCCCATTGTTTACAATACTACTATTCAGGATTCTGGATCAGCCTAGTGATGATGATTCCGAGATAAGTTATAGGAGTGAAAAATGTTTACTTTTGAAAATTGAGGCAGAACTCCTACTTCTGTAATTGTTGTCGTAATGTAATCGTTGTCCTGTGTGCTGTTCCTCTTGATTAGGGGACCAGGATTTTATGCAGGGTGGCAGGTAAATGATGATTCTATTGAATCCAGACAAGCCGCTTTTTGTGGTGCATAAATTTTGACGGTGATATTAGGTCCACATACTTAAACTGTGTCGGTATGTTGGTAAAACTAGAAAACGTAGCTGTTGGTACTTACTCTCAGTACTTTCGTTCTCTGAGTACACAAAGCAGCAACTCGACATGCTAATTAATTCTAATGCAGTTTGTACCTCCTGAAATGTGATTTCATGACACACATTCTCCTAAGGAGCTCTTCCAACCTCGCTTATCGACTTAGGGTGACTTTTACAACTATCAGTAAAACTTCAGTTTGAAGATAAAACACCAGTTGAAGATAAAACACCATTGTTTGTAACAATGCAATCTACGTCATTCCTGGTGTTTTATCTTCAAACTGAAGTTTTACTGGTAGTTGTAAAAGTCACCCTAAGTCGAAAAATCTGCTCAAAGAACAAACAGAATGTATTAATTTTAAGACTTTATTTGACAATTAAAATGAAGGACAAACCAGGTATATAGTACCCAATATGTACAAAGCAGACGTCAATGGGGTTTTCGTAAAAAGCAAGGTGATATATTTCATAGAGCTGGGCACTATGTTATGTTACTAATCTCTGAACTCACACCCCGAGAGAGGGTGCATGGGAGAGTACAAGGACAAACTGTGCACAGTCAGGAATATGTAGGCAGACCAAGGGAATCTACCCTAACCCGGATAGATCCAAGGCCTCGTGGCTTATTGGGAGAAGGCGGCAGTGCCAAGGTGCCTAGGCATATAGAGATATAGGCACTGCCAGGATATAGGAATTCTTACTAGACACTGCAGACTAAACAGGCACATGCAACTCGTAGAAATGGCTGACAGTCCACTCTGCACCCACTATAGGGCACGAAAAGAGTCGTCGTACCACTTTCTGGGAGTGTGCCATACGTGGGCGCGACTGCGCCATAGGACACTTGGAGCCGCTTTTCTTCATCGAGAGGAGCTTTCGACTCTGAAATGGGACGGGATACTCTCCTTCATCATTCATTAGAGGTACGGGTTGACTCGTGGAAGGAATGATTGCCCTGATGGAGTAGCGATGAATGGATCGGGGGACTGTGAAGAGGGCCTCTAAGGCCTAGTCGCAAGACTTCGGCCCCTCCATTATTACTATGTTACTAATGCAAACTCGGGATTATCACTTGCGATTAAACTGAGTTTTATCTCCAACAAGTTGATTCATTTTTTTATGCCTGTATGTAACAGATTGCAATGTTACGGACGATAAACAATAAAGTCGTTGTCGGCATAAATCCTGATTTTCCATTAGAGCTTCAGTTTCACGGAAGGGCAATTTAGCAGACAAAAAGCACCGAACCACACGTCAAATCGGTTAACGATCTTGTCCTTCCTCCTCGTAATCAAAGGATGTACCATACACACACGATTATCGCACTGAACGGTTCCATTCGGGAACAAAAACGGTTGGCGGCGCATTGATAGGGCGCCCACACGAAAAACACAAATTACACTTTTTGTTCGTTCGATCAAAGCCGAAAGCGGAAATTATTGCTAAATTGGAACAAATTACATTTTTAGTCAAAAATTGCTTTAATCCACCGTTTATAATGGGTTTTCCGTCACTGATTGCACGGCGATAAAAAATAATGCGCTTCCACTGTAGCTAATACATGGACAATTTGATTTAGCATATTCGTGAGTTAAACGTATTCCCTGCTCGCATAGGGGCTCAGAATTTATTTTTCATCCATAAAATGACTATCACTGAACTTTATTATTTCTGAAAAGTTGCTTCTAGGTCGTAAAATCGCTCCTAACGAACCCCGAGGCAGTCTAATCAAAATTAATACTACTTTTTCGTCACTAAGTGCATAAATTAAGTTTTATCGCGGCTCTTTTGGGAAATAAATAATTTATGGGGAGGGGCACAGAGCCTGTATTTTTCATTAACGCTATACGGGTTATACATTTATACAGCTTAACTACACAACCATATTCACATGTTCGTTTCGGCTGAACGGAATTTAAATTCGTTACTTGTATCCGTGGGACACTGATTCGTTGGGTCTCCGTCAACATAAATTATATTTAGTAACAATATGAACATTGAAAAATATCATCAAATCACTAAGAAAGTTGGCCGCGTTTTATGGATGGATGGATGCATGCATGCAAAGATCGTATAAAGATGAAAACCGCAAAAGTGGTAAGTACCATCCGTGTTCTCGGATTCCGTTTGGCGACATCGCGTGAGAGATAATTCGAACAGGCTGGAAAGCTGAATGTTCAGCAAGAGGTTTTATAGTCTGGAAGCATGCAGAAATAACAGCAGGAATACGTAATTTTTCTGCAGGTAAATTATTATTGATATTGAATTAAATTTGGAAGTATTCTCCATCTTTGTATCTACATCAACGCTAAATAGAAATTTGTTCTTTCAAACGAGCCTAACCATTTTTACTAGTACCTGTAGTTTCTTATGAGGCAAACCTCAAACTAGTCAACTAATATCAGGCTTTGATTGGTTAGTTCTTGTTGTGGTTGTAGCGCAGAACATGTATAAAGCGTTAAATATGGCAGGATGTATGCATACCGGACATAGACCAACGGTTGAATAGCTAAAAAATACCCAGAAAAATCACATGGATGTGCTTGAAGTTGTGCTTAAAAGGCCAAACTGTCAGCAGTGTGGTAGCGTAAGGGCGGGTTGCCAAACTTCCCCATAAGGTGGATCTTAAGATTTTCCATAGAAAATGTATTGACTGTGATTCATTTCATACGTCAAACTTTAAAGTCCTTGTTAGCTGAATTTTATGGAGAAAGTGTGCAAATAGCCCCAAGTGCCAAAAAAGAGCTGGTCACGCTCTCTGTGCTTGATAGAATGGGTAGAATGAGAGAAAGTTGGTGTGATCCAAAGTAATCCGTGAGAGAGTGTAGATGTAGAGTGGGATAAGGATGTTACCCCCTTTTTTTTCTTTATTTTATTAAAAAAAAAATGAAAAGGAGGTTACCAAAAAGGAGGTAAACACAAAAGGTGGGTGATCCGAAACAAAGGTCAATCGTTGGTCCAACTGAGTCGTGGAGCAAAACCCGACAGCTAGCTACCCTCGAGCCGGAGAGTGGTCGTGGGGTAGATGTGCTAGATAGCATATAAATACAACTGTACATTGGTTCGATAATACGAACCCAACAGCCCTACATGACGAATCACGATAACGAATACGATAATAGGTGAAAAATCAATAATCAGCTGTGCTATGGTTTGTTTAGGCTATGAGTTTGGATATTTATATTGAGCATTGTTAAGTAATAGATATAATATTAATAAAAGTAAATAATCTTCTATGTCCAAAGTCTGTGTACCTGAACTAACCTTGTAGAGGCTTTTAAATTATTAAAAATCAGACAACATTTAGGGAATAGTACCCATACCGGCCATATACGTATACGTCTGGTTTACATGTTCGTGAGACGATGAAATGTGTTGTAGTGCTAATATGTGTTGTGGTGCTTTGTGTATACTTAAAACTTAAGGTAAAAAGGATGCACTTAAAAGTTATAAGGTGTACCTAACAGGTTATGTTTAACTTATAGGTACTACTTCTCATGTTCCAAATAAAGAAACTTGGCTTCAATAGGTACGGTCCACAAAATGTGGTTATGATGGTGGTTAAAACAAAAAAAATGGAATGGACCCACCTGACTTCTCCAGGCCTCCTACCAGTCACAAGCAGTATCCTAATATGGTGATAGGCAGATACCCCGAGAGGAAGCTAAGGCCAGAGTGTCCAGGAGTTGTCTCGATGAATTTGCAGTTGTAGGATGTTTCGAAAAAGGGGGTCCACTCTTCCAAGTTGATTAGAGCCTTAAGGACGTATCAAAAAAATAATGAGTCAGGAAAGAAAACCCAAACTTTTAAAAGAAGGCCTGAAACAAAGGTACTAGTCGATGCTAGGTCGCAATATGGAATGTGCAAAAAGTGAAAGTGGGTAAGTGTTAAAGAATAGACTCTCAAAGTAACAAAAGATCAAGGCTATAGCTAATCAGAATAATTTTGCAGTAAGAAAAGTAATAGAAATTTACATACCTCAGGGTGACGGGTGGCCTAAAGAGAAAACCATGTGCTGGGATCAACTATGGTCTTCGGGTTAAGTTAATCAGTTCACTAAACCATTCAATAATTGCAAATCAGTCACTAGACTAGGTAAGGCACTTTTATAGCCAAAACAAAATTGAGGGTAGTTCTGATTTATTTCTTAAATCCGCTAGGCGAAATCTGTGGTTCAGCAGCCAGCCAAGAAGCTCACAGAAGAAAAAAAAAGAAGAATCATAAAGTTGCCTTCCAGAATCCTCAACCCAAAAAAAACTAGGGCCGTACAAAAGTACAAAAGTACCAAAAATGGTATGCAAATTCTACAAAAATTCCCATTGGTGGCAAATGGTGATGTCACGACCTTCAGTTAACCTTCAGGGCCAATCAAGGTGAAGGGTTTGAGATCTTCCAATATTCAATATTATCGACCTTGGCCATCGGAAACCTCGCCAGGGCCGGACTAAACAGGGTTAATACTTTGGGAAAAGTAAAAACGTAACAAGGAGGCCAAATTGAAATGCAATATGGGAAGAACGAAATGCAGGTTTGATGAGGGAGGAGATAGGTATATGAGTCCAGTCATGGTCTTTTTTTTTGGTATTTGCATCCTTTCCTAACTTTAATAATTTAAGTTCTTTAACAATCTTGCTTATAACCCTTTATTCATTTTTTCTTGCTTTTGAAAACTCTTACTTATACTTCCACTCTTGTAACTATCGATTTTTCCTCCACTTGCTGTTTAACCACTGGATAAGAAACTCTCTTGGTTTTACGGTCCTCACTGTAGTTTGATTTTTGTTGACCTGTTTGATTTTCACAAAACTGTTATTTTTTTGCGATAAACAGTGCCTTAAATATAGTTATTATACAAAGGTTTTGGGTTATCGCTATCACCCATTATGATAATTGTGAATTTCATACCTAAATACCGAAAATTGTAAAGTAAACGGTTCTTCACGCTAAACTGTGCACTGTGTTCTGTGTTGCATGATAAGCATTTTTTTATTAGGGTTTTCTTCATATTTTTTTCTTTACGTCAAGCTTTACTATGATGTTTTAAAAATTGTAGATTGATCAGTATGTCATAAAAGCAATGATTTATATGCATGAAGGTCACATGCCCACAATACAGGGTATTCGATTTGGTTAGAAGGGTCAACCCTTTCAAGAAGGACGCATTGAAAATTGTTCATGTTATGCTTATTAACGTTGGACCTTTCGCCTTTATTGCGTCAAGATCTACTTCTGGTTACTGGATACTTCTGGTTTTTCCTCTTCATGTCATATCGCGATGACAAAACAGCAATTTTGTCATCGCTTATTACCTTTCGCTATGTTCGTCTGTTTCTAGATTCTAGGCTTTTAGTAGTTCCTTTACTTCCTACCTTTTTATTAGAACAAACAGTAAGCTTCTTCGGCGAATGTTAAAAATCATCTCTACCATTTACGCCTTACTCTATATTACGCCTTCTGATTTTGTAAGCTTGTAGATGTTTCTTGTTCCAATGCCAGTTGTGGAAACTTCAAGGACTTATCACTTTATATATAAGTCCTTTAAACCTTTAAACCTTTAAATATATTAATATACAAATGCTGTGAAAGTGTTTTATGGTAAACTAGTAATATACAAGGTGTCCCATCGAACAGGATCCACCCCTTTTTCCTTCTAATTGAGAATATACAGGGTGGCCCAATTAAAAGGATCCACCCCGTTTTTCTTCCAACTGACTATATTCATCGAAAATCGCTCGGACATATCAACTTTAGTTTTTAGTCGCCTAAAAAAATATATTTCTGAACCAAACAATATTCGTGGTGAAGAGATACATGCTGCCAAAGGCGCCTGCTGCAAAACTGAAAACATTGGATCGACACAAGGCAGGTCGATAAACTCCCCCAAGTCAAAGCGTGGTACCGTGCTGAAGAGTGGATGACACAGAGGTGATTGTGCCATAAACGGTACATCTCCAGGGAATGGACGAACTCTGGTAGTAAGTGGCCTAGCTGTAGTAACGCGGAGCCCTGCTGCAGTCGATATCTATTTCCCTTGCTACTTGTGGGAACAAAACATGGAGCATAATAATTCTATGTCCGACAAGGGGGACTCATCCCTTGATCCTCAAATAACTGAAGAATACAATTGATCGAAGATTGTGTCCCAGAATCAAATTACGATGTAAGGGAAATCGGCGGAAATTGGGACTAGGTAGCAAAACATACAACTACCTCTTCGTCAAGGTTTCGTCTAATTATGCATTAAACTTCATCAGGACTCGAGATATTATCGTAAATTGCTCTAGTCAAGGTAAAAACAATAGCACATCAGGACTCATTAATCAAATATAAAACACATAAAAATTTGCGAAACCATACAGCTAAAATTAAAAAAAAACAAAACATCTAAAATACATATAGTTTCACGCATACAACCCAAGCCTCTATTAGATGCTTGGGTTGTGTTGACGTTGACGAAGAGGTAGTTGTATGTTTTGCTGCCTTGTCCCAATTTTCGTCAATTTCCCCTACATCGTAACTGAAGAATCTGTGGAGACCGGTCAGTCGGCTCCAGCACAACATACTGCGGCAGAGAAAAACCAGCCCTCCACCTCAACATCAGACAAATTCCGAAGAGAAGCTTCTCGAATCCTCTTCGGAAAATGAAAAACCCAATCCGGACACTGAGTAGGCCGATGCTCTTGGGGGGTTATCTCTCAAGACAAGACGGCACCAGAGAGAGAGAGAGAGAGAGAGAGAGAGAGGGGGCAAGAAAACAGCTCCCACAGCCAGCTCCACCGAAGGTGCAAAACGTCAACGAAGGGTCGCACACCCGAACAAGCTTCAAAGAGCCACGAAGGGTGCCCGAGGGGGGCACCTACAGGAAGGCTCTAAATGGGGTCAGGGTTGGCATAATCCACCCAGACTACTCGACAGCTACTCTGAACGCGGACCAACTCCGGCTGATGCAGCCTGCAATTTTTAATGCAGTTGAAAACCTGTCGGAAGATGCACCACAGGCACAGGTAAGATTCCAGGGCTGCATACATCGTCCTGGCTGGCTACACGTCACTTGCGACGACGAGGAGAGTGCCGCATGGTTGGAAGCTTTGGTCCCACGGGCTCCAACCGTCAGGTGGACTCGTAAAGGGATCAGACATGCCAAAACGCAACATCTCTGTAGTCTACATACCAGATGACACCACCGACCAGCGACTAACGCCTGAATCGGTAAAAGTGAGGCTCACAAAAATGAACCATGGACTGAACATCAGCGAGTGGACGATCCTACATCGCGTGGAAGCGGGTCCTGGACAAACCTGGATCTCTGGATCAAACACAGGCAACAGCCCAACTTTTGTAACTGTCAACAGACAAGAAGTTTTAGATCTCACGATCAGCACGAACCTTATTTCAAATAAGATCGGCAACTGGATAGTATCCTCGGAGAAATCTTGCTCTGATCACAAACATATAACGTTTAACCTAGAAACAGGTATCAGACCTACGGTCACTTTTAAAGATCCTGTCAAAGCACACTTCCTATCTGGAGTCCCTTGAGGCACAGTTCAATACGATCAACATCTCTTTTGACGGTCTTATCATCAAAGAGCTGGCAGCCGAGCGGCTGGCAAAAGCTGCTCTTCAGGTCTATAAAGGTAACGTTCCACCGAGAATAAAAAAAGACAACAGAAGAAGAACATCTTGATGGAATAGCCGCCTGCAAAATCAGAGAAAAAATGTCCGACGACTCTTTAATAAAGCAAACATAACCAGCGACTGGGACACTTACCCAGTCCCTAACTAACTGCAACAAGCAGATCAGGGCTGCTAAAAGAGAGTCTTGGAGATGGTTCTGTAGCGCGATTGAAGACCACCCAACAAGAGCCTGAATCCATATGACTCTCAAGGGAGCCGTGTCAGGAGCTGGGATCGATAGAACCTACCAATGGTAGTGAAACGCTAGAGATCCTGGCAAGCTGTGATTTCCCGAGTAGCCGGCTGACAAATTTGGAGATTAACACAAGCCCTTTGGGACGCTTTAAACGACCCAACAAGGCAGATTGGGAGCTCTCCAAAAAAGTGGGCAGACCAGCCCTGCTAAAATCCATGATAATGGTTTTCAACCATACAAATCTCCTGGGGAAGACGGAGTGCTCCCAGCACTATTAAAATAGGGCTTGGATTAACTCGCATTTCTATTAACAAAGCTCTTTAGAGCGAGGCTTGAATGGAACTTTATTCCAAACTGCTGGTCTGCTGCTGGAAAAGATCACAGTAACACAAGTAACGGAGATACGCTGTTAGCGTATCTCCGTTACCAGCACTCCACAACCTGGTGGAGAAAATCCAAGATACCCTGGACATGAAGGGTGTCGCAGTTGGTATTTTCATAGACATCGTAGGGGCCTTTAATAATGAACCTACAGAGCCAGTAAAGCGAGAAGGGTCGAACCAACAATAACCAACTGGATTCGCTACATGTTAGAAATCAGGTTGATCACTACATCATTAAACGATGACACTGTTAGATTCACAACAGCGAGAGATTGTTCAGAGGGCGGAGTCCTTTTACCACTTCTGTGGTCCCTACTAGTGGACGACCTTCTGGCTACTTTTTAACTATGGGGAGTCGAGGTCCAAGCTTACGCGGACGACATCGTTATCCACCCAGACCAACAAATCTCCAGCACGTTGCAAGAGGTGCTGGATATTGTACACAGCTTGTGTTCAAAAGAAAACCTAGCATTAAACCCTAGAAACACGGTGACATGTTTGTCCGGGACGACAATCCTCTTTACCAACGAAGTAAAATTTCTAGGAGTCATCCTGGACAAATCACTCACATGGACCCCAGATATGACCCGTACCGTTAGAAGGGCATACCTTTGGTCATGCAAGAACCTGTGCAGCAAGTAGGGAGATAGGACCCCTACAAACTTTGTGGCTATACATGACGGTAATAAGACCGATAATCATATATGGGGCCTTTCAGCTTTAAGTTGAAACTTGGGTAGTCTTTGGGTGAAGTGCTTGGTTTACTGAGTATCAAGGTACTAGTAAGTATTTTCATTTAAGCTTAGACTATAAGAGTTGCATTTATATTGTAGGTGTTATGTGGGTCTTATCTACTTCTACCTCTAGCGCTATGTTCCCTATACGATATCTTATAAATGCGACTTGAGAAATGCGTTACAGCATTAATCATTAATAATAATTTCAGGTACCTTTTACCTTTATTTATAAAAAAAAAACGCTCTACTTATTAAAAGCGTGTTCCTGCTTTTAACGCCAATAAATTCGAACCGATTATATCTTGAGACAGTTTCCAGATGGCGAACGTTCGCAGTCCGATTCCCTAGAGAGATCGCAATGTCGGATATTTACATTGCCCAGTGTTTAATAGCCTTGTACGACAGTGTCGTATCCTTACCTACCTTATTCCAGTTGCGGATAATTTTACTTTTGATTTCGTGCCCATCAATCTCGAGTCCCATCTGTCGCGCGTAACTAACTTGACCATTCGCCAGTTCCACACGTAGCAATCGGGCTCGCAACAGGGCAGAAGCCTATAAAATTAAACGAAAAATTTTATTTTATTTCGATATTATCATCGGATAATCTCGATCTCGCTAGTCACGCTCCATGCAGACGGGAATTTGATCGAAATCGCTTCGACTACCAGGAAATGCGATGGAAATAACATGCGGCTATAACTTAGGGATGTGATTGAATTTCAATTTTCAATGCGCAAACTGATATTTACGATCGTATGTCTTCGGTTTTAATGAAACCTTTGAAAAAAACATGGATGATTGGAAAAACGAGACGTACTATGGAGACATGAGTCGCCTTCCTTCATATTCTAGAGATTAACATATACTGCTATGACGCTGCAAAATTTTGTTCTTTAATAGGCAAAATTTGTTATCTAGCAGCATCTTCAATAAAAACGTCGTAGATAATAGTAGTCCGATTCTGAAGCTGAGATAGCAAACAGCTGCGGTGGAACATATATTATTATCGCATCAGACGCGCAGTTCCCGTAATAGACTCGGCTTCCCCATCGTCATTTGCATTTACACCCTCGGGATCCCTTTTCCCTATTTGATTAAGATTACCGGGATTTACGGGCTTGGCCCATAAACAACACTCATTGTGTTTTGCGCTTCCTTTTGACCTCAATTTAATGAGACCCTTCGATTTTGCAACGGTCCAATTGATTTTGCACCCTTTGGCCCTTGCTAAAAATACCCTTATTTAATCGTGACTCGTTAAAAGTTGTTACGTAAAAGAATGACCCTTAGAACGCAGATGGTACCTGTGTTAAATCTACCATAAATAACAATTTTACCAGGAGCCAAAGTAGGGAATAAACAACATAGAACAATGGACTGCTGGATCTAACAAGCCCAAAAAATTCTATTCAACAGATGTGTAATGCAATGATAGATAAGGGTATTGTAATCATCTGCACACCGCTATTATTATGACGACACACTGCTTGTTCTTCATTGTTCAATTGTTATACATATTTTTTGTTGTTTGTCGACCGTACCTCTTAAGAATGCTGATGGCATTATTAAGCCCACATGCGTATAGGACGGAACTTGAATTATGCAAGCAAAGATTCGTTGGAAATAATATTATAATGAATTTATATTAGTTACAAATATATACATACAAAGTATTCTTAATAATTCAGCTAATAAAAGAGAACATTCAGTCAGCTGACGCTTTTATTATTATGAGTTACGGAATCTCCATCTCCACCCTCTAATATCTCATCAATGAGCCCAAGAACCCTGCTTTTAAAATGCCTATTCTGCCTATCGCTCATTTTTCTAATATCCGGCATTAAGCTTCGAAAAAACGCCATCGTAGGATCATCCCTCTCCTTCATCTCCTTCTCCCTGGCACTCATAATCCAACTAGCAACGGCCTCATCCACCGGGCTTGCCCAAGACGGTCCTGCTGCATCATCTTGCAATTTCCTCTTCCTGGAATAGTTGGATATTTCTTCGTGATTGAAATAAAATTCATCGCTTTCAGGATCTTTACAGCTAGATTCCGGCTCAGACTTTATGTTGCTTAAAACAATGTCGATATTTGGGTCCACTTGGGAATCAGAGTTTTCAGTTTCCGCGTGATTACTGTTGGTATCCTCTCCGGGGTCCGTACAGTCTGAGAGTTGTTGGACGTTTGGTTGAGTCTTCGTGTGAACAAAAGGGCTAAGAAACTCCAGATATTCGCTCAGATAGTATTTTTTTCTGGCACCTAGTCCTGATGTGGGTTTCTTCATCGAACGTAAGAAGCAGCCACGGATGTTACGCCATCGGTCTCGGCAATTTGGTACTGTAATAAAAATATCTAATAATACAGCCGAATTTGACTACAGTACTAGATACCGTAATGAAACTATACCGGATTTTTGAAAAATATACTTTATCATTTAGGACACTGTTACGTTCTTGATTTTAGACCGGTAAATAGCTTTTTACAGTATTGAAACTATAGCGTACTTCTCAAAAATACATTCGCCGCGCATAAAATTAATCTTTTCCTGTTTTTCAATAAGTATGAAGTAATAGTTATCTACGTTATAAGTCCGGTTAACATGGATTTACAGTAGGAGTAAGATGGAATTTCGAAACCACTACTGTAACACGTTACCGGACGTGCGATGTACAACATTTTACTTCGTACTTATTAAAAACAGAAAAAAATAAATTTTATGCGCGGCGAATATATTTTTGAGAAATCCGGTATAGTTTTATTACCGTATCCTGTACTGGTACCGGTACAGGAAGGATACCATGGATTCAATGGATTTATTGAATACCGCCATAGGATGTGCCGGTACTCAATCCTGTAAAAAGTGATTTACCGGACTAAAATCAAGTACGTAAAAGTGTCCTAAATGATACAGTTGATACAGTATGAAGTAAAATGTTGTACGTCATACGTCCGGTAACGTGTTACAGTACTCGTTTCAAAATTCCAGACTCGGCCATTGCCTCGTCCAGAAACGTCTTACTCCTACTGTAAAACTATATTTACCGGACTTTTAACGTAAATAACTATTACTTCATACTTCTTAAAACCAGTGAAACATTAGTTATTTTACGCAGAGCAAATATTTTTGAATAACTCGGTATAATTTCATTACGGTATCCAGTACTGTAATGAAATTTCATTACGGTACTCAGTGATAGGTTTTTCAGAAGGCAAAAACTCTGGTAGTACTTAAATGAGTTTATTGTTATAGCAAACTACATCATGTTTCAACACAAACCGAGAACATAATCTTAAAACAGTTTAGTTTTTTATATGAAAGTCATTGTAACACGAGGTCTAGAAAAAACCTCTATTTGTCAGTGACATATTTGTCCAGTAAAGACAATTTACAGGTTTGACACTAACCTACACTTACAGCACACACTAAGTATACACCGAGTGTACTTAAAGTTCTGACTGCTCTAACACCCTCCCACAAACCTGTAAATCTGTTTATCAAATTAAAAACTACAAAAATCTAAATTTTCAAATTTAAAATTTTTACAAATAAGTAAAATTTCTCATGACCCAACGACTTAGTAAACATGCCAGCAAGTTGTTGTTCTGAGCAAATATATTTCACCTTTAAGATGCCATTAGTAATAAGATCTAAAACAAAATGCAACTTTACATCTATGTGCTTACATCTTTTATTATTCCCAAAGTTTTGCAAAAGTTTTATTGCACTTTGATTATCTTCAAACAACGTTATAGGCAACGAAAAACATACCCTCAGATCAGAAAGTAAATTTCTCGTATACAACAACTCACATGAAGCAACACAAACTGCAACAAACTCTGATTCAGTAGTAGATAAAGCTACAGAAGTTTGCTTTTTGGAACTCCAACAAACTAAGTTATCAAACAACTTGAAGCAATATCCACTAATAGACCTTCGATCATTGATATTGTTGGCCCAATCTGCATCAGTGAAACCAACCATATTCTCCTCAGAAAAATGAAAATACTATTTGTAATCAAGTGTATGCTTTAAATACTTTAGAACTCTTAAAAGATGTTTAAAATGTTCATCACTGGCACAATCTTGGAACTGTCCAAAATAGCTTACACAATAACAAATATCACGTCTTGTTCCCATCATTAAACCACCCAACATTAAACTACCCAAAAGTTCCTTATAAGGTAACCTTGTATATTCACTTCGCTCACAACAAACTTTTAAATTTAAATTTTTCTCATTAGGTGTTCTAAAAGTTTTACAATTTTTAACATTAAATTTCTTAATCAAATTCTGAAAATTTCTTCTCAAAATCCCTCTCAATTCATATTCCAAGAAAGTTATAGAACTGATTTGACAGTTGTTTAATCTTAAAAGTTTCACTTAACTTTAGCTTTACATTACTTAAAAATTCCTTATCATTACAAGCAATAAGGATCATCCACATAGAGAAGCAAATAACAACGTACATTTTGATCAAAGAAACTGTAAAGACAGTAATGTGACTTTGACTGATTAAACTTTAACTTTGTCATAAAACAGTGAAAAGTTTCATTCCATGCTTTTGGAGCTTGTTTAAGACCATATACTCTTTTTAATAAACAAACTTTATCTTTCTTTCTTTGACACTTTAAGACCTTCTGGTATCTTCATAAAAACATTTTCCTGTATTTTACTGTGTAAAAAAGCATTTTTGACACCTAGCTGTTCCAAAAATAAGTCATAAATGTTGGCTATAAACAACAAAATTCTCAATGTTGAGAGTTTTACTACAGGAGCATGTATTTGACTAAATTGGTTAAAACTTTGTTCAAAACCCCTTGCAACCAATCGCGCCTTATAAACACAATTTTCCTCATTATCCCTTTTAATACGAAAGACCCATCTATTACTTATAATTTCCTTATTTTTTGGTTTTTCAACTAGCATAAAAGTTTCATTTTTATTTAAAGCAATTAATTCATCTTCAACTGCCTTCTGCCAAAGATTACACTGCTTCCTAGCTTTGGCTTCTGAATAAGATTGTGGAGCACTTGACAATTCACTTGACAATGCCAAGCAATTTATATCCAAATCAAAATCATCAAATCTAGATGGTAACTTTCGTTCTCTCCTTGGTCTGACACTTTCAGTCTCCAAAGTTTTATTCACACCTTCAGTGTTCAAGTTTCCCTCACATTCCTCTCCAATTTCATTTCCACTTTCATTAAGATTTTCCTTGCATATTTCTCCTGTTTCATTTACACTTTTAATATAACTTTCATTCTCACACATACAGGCTTTAGTTTTATTTGATTTAATAGAGAAATTATTTTCATCAAATATCACATTTCTACTATGTAACGTTTTATTTTCCTTTTCAGCACACAACCTATATCCATTCTGTGTGTAGCCAATAAACCTACATTTCAATCCCTTATCATCAGGTTTAGTTCTCATGCATTCAGGAATTCTCACATATGCAACACATCCAAACACCCGCATATTTAACACATTTGGTCTCTTGCCTAACCACAATTCATAAGGAGTCTTATTTTTTACCATGCATGATGGAGTTCTGTTAGTTATATAAGCATATGTCAAAACAGCATCTTCCCAAAACACTTTATCCATATCTGCTTGGAATATCATTGACCTGGCCATGTTCATCAATGTTTGATTCATTCTCTCAGCCACCCCATTCATTTGAGGAGTATAAGGAGGAACATAGAAAATTTGAATACCCTTTTTTGAAAAAAATTCTACCAATTCTTTTGAACAGTATTCTCCCCCATTGTCACATCTAAGTTTAGAATTTTTTTTGTCACAAAACAATGATGTTACTTTGGCTTCATAATCCACAAAGCAATTAAAAACCTCATTTTTATGCTTGATTACATAAACCATAACAAACTTAGAAAAATCGTCTACAAAAGTGACAAAGTAACGCTTATCATTATGTGATATTGGACTTATAGGTCCGCATACATCAGAATTAATCAATTCTAGAACTGGACTTGACCTTGAATTTTTTGAATTATAAGAAAAACATTTCTGTTTGCATTTTATACAGATTTCACAAATTTCATTCCTACCTGTGTCTTTAAAATCAAAACCATGAGCTAACTTAAGTTTTTTAATATTTAACAAAGAATTGTAGTTCAAATGACCATACCTTCGATGCCAAATCTCCTTATCCTTAGTTACTACTAAACCAACAAAGTCCTCATTCTTTAATTGAAAAATTATCCTGTATAGATTATTCAATCGTTCATCTTCCATATAAATTTGTTTTCCCTTTCTAACAACTATTTTTGCTTTTGCACAAACTACTTCAAAACCTGCTTGCTCAATTGTAGAAACAGACAACAGATTTATCCTTAAACCAGGAATACAAAACACATCCTTCAGAATAATTGGTACATATTTGTCTCCTACCTTACTCATCAATTCCAAGTCTCTCATACAAGTGGCTTCCATGTCTTTACCCTTTTCTGCAAGGTGAATCATTTTTGGCTCCACAAATCTTCTTTGGTTTATCAGCACATTTTCATTGTTGATATAATGATGAGTAGCCCCAGAATCTGCATACCATTCAATGGTATTCAGCTCTCCACTTAACAATGCTGAAGTGTTTGATGCAGACACTGAGTTAAAGGCAACAGCCTCCTCCAGATTTTCAGCACCAGCCTCTGTATTTTGGTTTCTTCTGACTTTATTACTACTTCCTGACATATTCAGGATTTTAGTCATTAATATAATTGGCTGCTCCTCGCGTCTACCATAGTTGATTCCATGATTGTTTTATTTATTAATCTCACTTGGTTTATAGTTACTCCCACTATTCCTTTTCTGAGAGCACTGATTTGACTTGTGACCCAGTTTATTACAGGTGAAACATTTTACACCACACATACTTTGCACATGTCCCAGCTTTCCACACATTTGACAAATGTCGAAGCAGCAAATGATGATAATATGTTGCCTTTATAACATTTATCCAAGCCTTTATCACTTGCTTTCATGATTTTATTTGTGCTAAACTCCAACAGCTTGCCCTTAACAAATTCCATTTTTAAATCATCCTCCGACAGGGTTCTTATTGCTGTAACCACATTGTCAAATTCTAATGGCACTGACAATAATAAAAAGCATGCCATATCTGAATCCTCAAATCCTGAGCCAAGGTTCTTGAGCTCTCTGAATATTTGGTCACATTTAGCAAAATGCTCTTGAATATCACTACTGATATCATATTTCATATTAGTCAAATCTTTCAGCAGATAAAACTTTGAGCATGTGCCCTTTTTATCAAATATCTTCTCTAACTTCTCAATCATTTCACAGGCAACTTCAACTTCCTTTATATATTCCAAATGTGAGTCTGCTACACTCTGTATGATCACCATGCAGGCTTTAGCATTCTTCTTACTCCAAGATTCATCTCTACTTGCTACAGGTACTACCCTTAAGATATCATTCAAATCCATTGCCTTCAACACAGAGCATATTCGAAACTTCCAGTTATCGAAACCACTCCCATTGAATGGGATAATCCCTTGCTTATTATTTTCACAGGCCATTTTATCTTCTGTTTTCAATTTACAGCTTATGCTTTTATTAACTTACAATCAACTGGGCAATCTAGTGGCTCGCCTCGGGTCTCGCTCTCTTGAACTGTGTTCCTTGTTGGTGTGAATGTTAGGTTTTTAAGAAGGCAAAAACTCTGGTAGTACTTAAATGAGTTTATTGTTATAACAAACTACATCATGTTTCAGCACAAACCGAAAACATAATCTTAAAACAGTTAGTAATTTTCTATATGAAAGTCATTATAACACGAGATCTAGAAAAAACCTCTATTTAACAGTGACATATATGACAGTAAAGACAATTTACAGGTTTGACACTAACCTACACTTACGGCGGCCTTATTATATAGGAAAGAGTGAAAGTCAAAGTGAGAATTGCTGGCCAATGGAATTCATTAACAGAATTTTTTGACCAATCAAGGTTGTCAAAGTTCTCACTTGCACTTTCACTCTTTCCTATAGAATAAGCGTCCTGCACACACTAAGTATACACCGAGTGTACTTAAAGTTCTGACTACTCTAACACTCAGTACTGCAAAAAGCTATTTTCCAGACTAAAATTATGCGCGTATAAGTGTCCTAAATGATACAGTATGAAGTAATAGTTATTTACGTTATTAGTCTGCTAAATATAGTTTTACAGTAGGAGTAAGATGTTTCTGGACGAGGCGATAGCCGAGTCTGGAATTTCGAAACGAGTACTGCAACACGTCACCGGAGGTATGACGTATAACATTTTACTTCATACTTATTAAAAAAAGGAAAAGATTAATTTTATGTGCGGCGAATATATTTTTTAAAAATCCGGTGTAGTTTCATTTCGATATCCTGTACTGTAATGAAATTTCATTACGGTACTCAATAGTGTAAAATTTCTTAACGGTATCGAGTCCTGTAAAAAGCTATTTATCTCTCTACGTAAAAGTGTCCTAAATAGTACAGTATGAAGTAAACGAAAATTAAGTCAAACCGTATAACCCATCTCAAGACTTAACTAAACATGTTGAGACTTGTTTTCGTATCCCTTTTCTTGAAGAATTTTTTTTTTCAAATTATATGAAACTATAGTCCTCGCCATCGTTCCTCACCGATCTCCTTAAATCTGGTTGATTGTTTTCTTTTTATTTCGATTCCTCCAGATTCTCGTTCCTCCTTTTATCATCTATAACTAGAGTTTCGTGTTCTTTTTTTTGTGATAAACGAAGGCTTAATAAATGCTTGTTTCATGTATACGTGTATCTTGTCTAGATCATTAAGTATCCACAGAATAATTTCATTAACCTTTGACCCATAGGCTTATGTACATCAACTTCAGCTTTCATCTTAACAGATTTCGTGTCTAATATCCTGGAGGGCAATTTGCAGGGAATTAGGCACGATAGAAAAACACAGATAGACGTTATTGGATAGTCCTGCTTCCAGAACTTCTGTACCGCCTCGAGGACATCGTCCAAAGAACAAATTCAGTTTTTAGTAACCTTTTGCAGGTCATTCCATATACAGGGTGGCCTAACGATCTATCTCGAACAATCTATGGTAAGATTGTCTCTCTTGTCGCACCTTTTCCTTCAATGAACCAAGCACGGAGTGGACCGACTGGAGTGAATCCATTTAGACTCAGGACTTGATGTACCTATTGAGCATTTGTTAACCTCTTTCGTTTAAACGATTAACATTTAGTGGGCCGTGCTGTTATATAAATGTCTTTAGTGGTCGGATAGTTAGTAGGTAGAAAGCAGAGAGCAAAAAATCTCTCAATTTTCTACTGAAGAATACCGACGTTTCGACTAAGTACAGTTTTCTTCAAGTCACACGTAACAGGCACGAAAACTTAAACATGCTGTCCAATAACCCTGAAATTAAGAAACAACTACGTAATGACATACACAACAACCTATACACTTTCAACAGGCAACTAGGGAGGAGGGCACATGGGTGCACAGAAAACGCTTCTTCTAATCTGGCTGCAATTAAAAGAAAAATCAAAGAACACTCCCTTATCATTACAAAAGCGGATAAAGCCGACTGCCTAGTCATTCTAACAAAAACAGCGTACATTGATAAGGTGGAGAATTTTCTTTCTGCCAACAATTTTGACATCCTCCCTAACAACCCCATCAATAGATACAAGAGACAACTCACTTATGTCCTTAGAACTCTCTCTCCTTTCTTGGAGAGCTTTGAGGCTCCCAAATCTCTCTTTTCAGGCAATCCTCTGATCCCCAGACTCTATGGGTTGCCTAAGCTCCATAAAGTGGACATCCCCATATGACCTGTGGCGAGTTTCTTGAACAGACCAGCCAGCTGCGTCTCAAAGTTTATACTTAATCTCATAATTTCATTGACATCCTTTGAACCTAAAAATAGTATAAAGAACTCTGTTGATTTTGTGCGCAAAGTAAAAGATTTGACAATACTTACAAATTACTTAATGGTTTCCTTCGACGTGACTAATTTGTTCACCATGATACCTAGAGATGAAGCTGTCATTATGGTCAAGGATCTCCTAATATCCAAAGGGGTGGAATATGCTCACGTGGTAGACATATTGTCCATACTTAACATTTGCCTGGCCAAAGATTTTTTCCAGTTCAACGAAAAATTTTTCAAGCAGAGTGATGGCTTGACAAAGGACTTTCTGGAGAACAATTTGATACTCACTGACAGGAACACAGAGATTGTCCACTGGTTTCGGTATGTCGATGACTGTTTTTGCATCCTCAACACAAGCCCTGAAGGAGCTTGCTTCTTGTTGGAGAAACTCAACCATATCCATCCTAGAATTAAGTGAGTGAGAGCTCCCTTAACTCTTTGGAATTAACCATTACAAAGAGAAACAACAGGCTCAACTTCTCCATCTATCGTAAACCCACACAGACAGACCACGCCATTCCACCTACATCTCAGCACCCCACCCAGCATGAAATGGCAGCATTCCGGTGCTATGTTCACAGACTTCTCAATATCCCCTTATCTGCTAATATAGCTTCAAAAAGGAAGTGAACACCATCAAACAGATTGCTTCCAATAATGGACATCACCCCAACATGGTGGATAGGCTAATTTCCAAATGCAGACAGAAGAATCTCTCTAAACAAGCTTATGGGGGCACATCACAGGATATGGACCTGGGGGGCTTTATTGTGATCCCTTTCATCTCGGACTAGCTAAGAAGGGACATTTCCAATATCTTCCAACGCTGCCTGCCTAATGTCAGAATTTCCCATTCCGTAGGGAACTCCCTAAAATTCCACATTGCTAACTCAAAAGACAAACTTACACATTTGTCCAAGAGTGGCGTCTACAAACTAAATTGCCATGACTGCCTGGCATCATACGTGGGCCGCACTTTCCGCTCTCTCAACACACGCATTACTGCGCACATAAATAAAACCACTTCATCTTTCCGGAATCACTTGAGAGAGCATGGTCACACGTTCGATTGCCAGGCAGATTCTAAAATCCTTCATCACGTCACTTCAAAAAATTTGAATAGACTGGATTTTACGGAGGACTGGGAGATTGACCGGGAGTTGAGGGCGAATCCCGAATGTCTAAACGTACGGGTGAATCTCAACAGATCTTACGTACCCCTGCATAAAAGACTCCTGGATTAATAACAACAAGTTACATTTAGCCTCTTCTCGGTCTCGGAAACTACAACAATAAACAACGGTGACAGACCGTGACCGTATGACTGGTTGCCGGTCTGTATCTTATTGCCGTGGGTGGGAACATCTGTTGTTGCGAGTCTGAAATTCCCATCGTGACCCATTCTCATTCTACTGGTTCTGACACACTACACTCGATGAGCGGCAAATGGCGCTTTAGCGTATTGCCAGAATCAAATTTGTTCAAATTAATAACGAGGTTTGACTTTCAATTGCGGTTAAAAGGTCACACACCAACAAGGAGGTTACGGTTCTCAAAATTAATTAATTTAAACACACAACATAAATGCTCCTCGGACTTGAAAGTTTTTAAGGTTTTAAACATTTTAACATGTTTTAAGTTTTCGTGCCTGTTACGTGTGGTCTGATAGTGTCTTTTCATGTTTTGTGGACGTTCCCAATTGCTAAGTTTTAAGTTTTAAATTGACTGCCTCTGATTATTGGTGAGGTACCGTGGCGCGATGACGCCTCGCCCTTGGCTTCCCTTCTTTTGACGAGTAAGTTTCTCTTTTGTATTACATACGCTAGTTACCAACAATGTAACCACAAACTATGCTCGTCAACAGATTTTTGGGCGCTGATGATGCCTTTGTGCCGAAACCGGTCCGTCAATAAAGGATTTTAAAGAAAATTGCACGAAGTATACACTCTCCCACACCTACCTACTTGTTTGTTACCGTGCACACGGCAGATAAATTTGGATCTTTATCGAAAGAACTGTGGCGCAAATAAGTTCAACACATGCGTCGACGGTGCCATCAACAACAAACTGGCGATTAGCTACTTTCTCAGTCAAACCAGCAAAGCCATCCATTTCTTCTAGTAATCGGTCAGTACCAGGACTTTATATCTCCAATGGACTTGTCCAGCCGGTCAGGAGTTGGTAAGCAAGTCTAGATCTCTTAATAATTGTCTAGAGCCCGTCAAGAGATGATTGATTTTCTCTAGCTTCAGCTAGGTTGTCACATCTATCAGTGATTTCGGTCAGTTTGTCTGTTAATCTTGCAGCTTCGTCTGATGCAGTTATCAACAGTATCTAATTGCTATATACTGATCCCATATCAGACTGCAGTTGCACCAATACTTAGTTTAAAAGTTTATTTTGCTTTGTCTACTCAGTATATTCCTCTTCGAGTTCTATGATAGCATAAGCCCTTCTGCAAGCAAATGCGAGTCAGTGAATCTTGAATATTCACATATAAAACCAATTTGAGAATTGAACCAGTTTCCAAAATTCATACCGAAAACTTTATAAAGGGTTTTTCGCCTGCTTATCCAAGAATGTTACAAATCCCCCTCACCTTGGAGTGAATGGGGTTTTCAAGATCTTGATTTGTAGAACATTGGACTAATCTGCATGCTCATTTATTCTATACACCATCGAAAAAAAGAACCAAGACAATTTATATTTACAACGATTATTAAAGGTTAGGTCCTCCGGCTTATAAAAGCATATAATATGGTGCAAAAAAAGTATTTTAGTAAGAACCCGCTGTGTCGATCAAATAACTCAGGGTACTTAGTTAAAGAATAACATGAAAAGGAATCCTGTTAATTATGAGAATAATTAATCAGTTAATTCTATTCCTGTTACTAATACTTTAACGAAAACAGAACTGCGATAGCTAAAACAGGCGAAATTGGCTAAGACCTGCTCATATCAGCCTACTTAGTAAATTTATGCCAAGTGCAATGTGTACTTAGCAGTTGGCTATTATAAATTATCTATTAAAAAATACTATTAGCAATTTGCTTTACCACGTATTTGCTATTATTATACAATTCATAATTTTTAGACAATAAGAGGAAAGTCGCACTCACCACTATCCTTAGCTTCCTTGGCCACGTCCGACCATGCTTTCTCAATAATGCTCCTTTGGCTGTATTCCGGTAAGGTGTGGTTCCAAATAGCCGGGTTCTTTTCTATGATGCGAACGAATTTTATATTGAAGATAGGATCGTCAAAGGGTGCCATGGTCGCGAATGAATTTTATTTAGACGAGATCCAACTGTATTGCGAAATATGTGAAGTAAAAGCTGCAAAGCGACGACGCAACGCGAGGCTCGGGCATTGACTGTAAGGTTTAGATCTCACGCAGCATGAGCGTGCCTGCAGTGGTGTTCGGTGTGTTTTCGCACTGAGTCACGACATTACCTCTCAGCGTTATTGTCGTGTTTCAACTCCCAAACATTTGAAGGTACCAGGTGCCTATCTTATTTAGAAAGAAGCAAGTTTCTCGGGTAATCGGTCAGGGCATCAAAAGAATAAAACTCTTCAGCTACCAAGCTTTCGGCAATCCTTTTATTTTTTATAGCACCCACAAAGAAGGATGAGTCGTGCAAGCGAATTTTAACTAACTTTGAATGTATCGTCCAACATGCACCGGCAGACATTGATTTGATAAGGGCTAGATTTACCAACATACTGACAAACTACTTTAACTCTCCAATAGTTAGAAACCCTCTTGGCTCGTTGTTTTCTGAAACACGGCATTTTCTCAAATTGCATGACGAACTTGTGGTGACCAGGGCTGACAAGGGCAATGTGACTGTTTTGTTGTATAGGGATGACTATATAAGAATGTCATTGGACATTCTTAATAACGAAGCAAATTACGTTGTATTGCCACAGGATCCAACCAACACATTCCAGGGAAGATGCAACAGACTAATCTCAAGTTTTAAAGATAGGGGCATTGTGTCACAAGAAGAAGCCAGCAAACTACGCATATACAATCAGAGCGCTCCCAAATTCTATGGATTGCCCAAGATACACAAGCCAATCATCAGCTTAAGGCCCATAGTATCCTCTATCAATGCCCCCAACAGTCAGTTGGCCTCACTCCTAACCACAATTTTAACTGAGGCTTATAATAAAAACAATCCTTTTTATATCAAGGACAGCTTTGATTTTGCTGAGTTTTTGAAAGACCGTGACATCCCCCCAGGCTTCGTGCTGGTGAGTTTCGATGTTATATCGTTGTTCAGCAATATTTCTTATGAGTTAATAAGCGACAGTACTCACAGACATTGGGACGAGATCAGCAGCGTCACCACTCTTCAGGAGTCACAATTCTTAGAATTGCTTTCAACGGTTTGGGACACCACGTACTGTTCTTTCAATGGCAAGTTCTATAAACAAATCTTTGGTACGCCTATGGGAGCTACTTTGTCCCCCATCATTGCTCAATATGTCATGGATGACTTACTCAGTGAATGCCTGACAAGTCTAAATTTTATAACACCATTTCTAAAAAAATATGTGGATGACATAATCACAGCAGTGCCGAGTGACGAGATTGAGCACACTCTAACGGTCCTCAATGGCTACGACAGACACATTAAATTTACAGTGGAAAAAGAAAGCCACGGCTCAGTGCCCTTTTTAGACACACTTGTTATCAGACAAAATACACAAAAAATTATTTTAGGTTGGTATCAGAAACCAACCAACTCAGGACGTTACCTAAACTTTTATTCAAGCCACAACCAACAAACAAAAATAAACTTAATACTAGGCTTAAAAAACAGAATTAATAAAATTTCACACCAGTCCTTTAAGACCAAAAATCTTAAACATCTGAAACGTATTTTTTTGGATAACTCTTATCCCCCCAAACTAATTAATAAGCTTCTCTTTAACACTCCACATTCCCCTGTAAATGAGAACAGCCCAAACCGTAGCATATTGTCGACCGAAGAGGACATTCATCTTTACACTTCCATTTCACAAATATGGACCTGAGTGATCTGGTACCTGCCACTAACACAACACCCACCCCCTAAAGTCAAATATTTCTCTTTTCCATATATCAAAGAGATATATAGCAAGGTCAAACGCCTCTTCAACAGTGCACCTGAGATAAAATTGGTACCTAAAAATAACTTAACTGTGGGAAACCTTAATACCAGATTGAAGGACAAGGATGACATACTGAAGTGTGCCGGTGTTGTTTATAGCATTCCATGTGCAGTGTGTCCAGGTGTATACATTAGCCAGACTTCCAATCTACTGCAAAATAGGCTAGCTTCCCATCGGAGTGATTGCAGACTCTCCAAGGCTGGTAGTGCACTCTCTCAGCACTCACATTGATACGGGACACCACATGAAATTCACTGACGTTCGCAATCTAGGCAGGGAACAACATTACCACAAAAGACTTTTTCTGGAAATGGTAGAAATAGCTAGCCATGATAAAGCTATCAACAAACGCACAGACATTGAAGACTTAAACACTAGCTACTCCAATCTGATACAAATGTGCAATCCCGGAAATCCTCGCGGGCAGGATGAGGACGTTGACGACACCCATGACATTTCTTGGTTCTTTTAATTTCCCCACTGGTCGATCCCCACTCCTCATGTTTACCCCGGGGGATGTTTTCCATCACAGGTGTGTCCACATTGCATCTGCTACTGATTTTACACTTGATTTGGAACTATAAAGCCGAGCGGTCCTGGGGTCTGTTGTTGTTGCTGTTTATACCTGCGTTCTATCGCATGGATGATCTGTTTGCGGCGTTGTGGGCAGTACCAACGGAGGAAGCGTGCCGCTTGTGGTGTTGGCTATCGGCCTGCGAATGTCCACGAAATTGTTCCTTGGTGGATTGTAGACAATGTCGACAATACGCTTGATTCACACAGTCAGTTGATGTGTGTCTTTTTCTCCCGCCGTGTTTTGTTCTGACAGCAGGTTGTAAATAATAAAAGATGAAAGAAAGATAACAAACCGAACTTTTTAACAGCACACCTCCTAGTTTTAAGTCTTTAAGTATTTTAACTAACACTGACAACTTGATTTGTGTGTGCTCGTAGTTAGTGATGTTTGTATTTTAATTAATTTTAAACCTTTTTGTAATTATTCATAATTTCCTTGACCATGTAGTCCAAGGGATTACAGGGACACCTCAGCGGCAATGTTGTGCCAGCCTGTTACTAAAGTGTAATGACCAATATCGAGAAACAACGTAGCAGTAAGTTATTTTCATTGATGTCATAATTTTGTCCTTCATAAGACATAATTTTGTAGCCCTGAAGAAGGCAATAAAAGGATTGCCGAAAGCTTGGTAGCTGAAGAGTTTTATTCTTTTGATGCCCTGACCGATTACCCGAGAAACTTGCTTCTTTGTAAATTCTCCGGTCGAGACACTCACCATATATCTTATTTAGGGTAACTATCTAACTTGTTTGTATGCTATTCGCTCGATAATCTCCATAATGTTGAGTAGATTATTTAATTAGTCTTTTCGAGCGAAAGGCACTTTTGACAAGAGTTTGCTGATCACTGCTGATACATTTTCAAGAATTGAATGAAGAGCTGTCTGAGTCTCAAGAGAGAAAGCTGAGTTTCTTAACTCTTTAGAGTCATCTTTAAAGCTACAACGACAAAAGCCGTGAAAAGGATTCACCAGTAGTCACAGTTGCACACGAATATGCACAACATGCACAGTCATTCATATCCAAATGATGAGTGACCTCTAATAGTTATTTTCCTAACAAGTGCGGAAAGTGATACTTTTCCGCAAGTGTTAAGAATCTTTTTTCTTCGAGTAAGGACGACTTTTACTAACTATCAGTAAAACTTCAGTTTGAAGTTAAAACATCAGACATGGCGCTGTTTATCTGTCAGGTAAACAATGCAATGTACATCATATCTGGTATTTTAACTTCAAACTGAAGTTTTACTGATAGTTAGTAAAAGTCGTCCTAAAACTCTGTCAATATATTGGTATTTAGTGCCTCAGCTGCGCGATGAATGATGTTTGCTTACTTTTATCGCACATATCAATAATTAACGAAATCAACCTTTTCAATTAAAAAATGCTGCGATCGATATCCTGCCTTTTTTGCAAAACTAAAATTCAAGATGCAGTACAGGTATAAGTAAGATGGTATACCAGGCACCTAATGCCACTATTCCTGACAACTATAAATCATGGTAGTTTTACTGGTTCTTCCATACAGCCATAGTTACCAAGGTTATTTAAAGCAAAATAACAGCCATTTGAGGTTTTCTACTTTTCCGCACTAGTGCGGAAAAGTACAACTTTCCGCACTCAACTGCATGCGGAAAAGTAAACTATCGCGCACGCGAGTAGAAAAAGTTATTTGAAAGCAATTTAAACAAGAAAGTCTGAGTCGTTCGATTATTCATCTCGAAGTCCAGTCATCATTAAATTCTATTGATGCTTTCCCGACCGAGTACCGAGACTCTGGCTGCTAGATGGCTCCCTAGTTCTTGACGACGTCCTGTTTTTCTTTTGCTCTTGATGACTTCTTTCATGCCTCTCTTTGAACAGTTTCGATTCTTCTTTTAGTTCATTATGATGTCTTTCCTAGTCTTTCTTTTGTTTTTTTATAACTTTTTTCTTGCTCTTCCTTTTGTTGTTACGTAAGGGTAAGCAGAGCTGCAAGTTGATCTTCTATTGTTTTATCTGACTTCTAGTTACTGACGTATATGTGCCATGTCCGGTGATTAGGCACACACCTCCAGTTTAATACTGGGCCCACAGCTTATAAACTAGAAAATTCCCTAACATTCATCGAACAATCAAAGTAGTACATGTATGAAAGCGGATTTCGTTAATTTTTAACAGTTTCATATTTTACTCGTTACTCTAACCAAGAATACGACTACAGATACTGCCACTGCCTTTTTTTTCCACCACTGGACCTCACGATTTAAAGATTCCTCTATTATCACCACAGGTAGACGATCACAATTATTTAAGTCAACCTCTCAAAACCTCACTAATCAGTTTAAGAGTCGAAGAGAATTTGAAATACTTCTCATAATCCAAACTCGAATATCATGTTGAACAAGTGGCCCTACATCCTCTATTATGTGCACCAGAATGAAGAGAGTTCATGTTCTGCCTACCGGACTACTAAGTTTCAATGAAGATTTTAAGGCTGAAGAAACAGCTGCATAGATGGTTTGGGGAACCACGTTGCAACTTCCTGGGAAATAATATTAGTTTATGGTGCAGTTGTCGGAAAATGATTCAAGGCAATTGGAATCAAAATTTTAAATAACCATGAAGTTGAGCTACTGATCTCATTACACTGATTAGAAGTAGAAAACAGATTTCAAATTGGAAAATGCTAAAACCAAAAGCATTATTATTCAGTGTGTTACCGATAAAAACTGCAGCCAATCGTCAAACAGATGATGATACCTCTAGACGATGTTTACAACAGAAAAACTGTTTTCATAGGTATTGTTACGATTTTTATTGTTTTAATGTTTATTTCGTTTAGTCCGGCCCTGCAGAGGCAGCGGACGACTGTAAATATTAGGGTTTAATTAATTGAACTTGTATGACTCTTTACTATTTAAGGGAGATGGGCTGATTTTCTATAAATATTATTATATATCTCTTGATGAACTTTGTAATGTTGAGGATGATGGAATTTTAAGTTAACAATTTTTATTGAATTTTTGTAAGTAACAACAAAGATGTAAAACGAAACGGGAGTCGTGATTGGCTAAAAATAGTGAACACTTTGTGACGTCATGCTACTCTCTTCCAATCAAAATGGTGCAAAATCAGCTGCCAGGTGCTAGGTACTATCAGTTTTCTACCTGTACTTAAAGGGGCCCTGACCCTCGCCCTATAGTTTAAACCTTTACAATAATACCTTTTTTTTATAAAAAAAGGGTCATTGGTTTATTAAACACCACTTTAATTGTTTGACGTTTTGTTTATTGTTTATTCCAATTTGAGTCCTGGTAGTTACAGTGTTGTTTTATTTTCCCGTTTTTGAGGCTTCTGTCAATTAAGTCGACTTGCTGATCCCACTGTGGGGCTATAAAATCGGGTGGCGCCTTTTATAAAAAAAATTCACTATCTACTACCCCACGACCCCTCTTCGGCGTAAGGTAGTTAGCGGGTATTTTGCCTCAAAAGGTCAGCAAGGTCTTGAGAGTAAATTCAGGCTAAAAAGGAAGAAAATAGTAACAGAGCTAATAATAATCGTAATCCACCCACCTTTGCTACGCAATACCAATCACGCACGTAGCAGTATTTAGGTCTTCCTTAAAGAAAAAACAAGCGATTGGTTTTAAATGTAACAAACCCGGTCGTAATCACAACCACACACAAAGAAAACCGAGATTTTCGTGGAGAAATGGATATGGAAGATCTTTCTGAAGCAGAGGTAAGAATGTCGCCAATGACTAGGGACCAGCAAATGAACCTAACAGTGGGCAAATAGCATTCATTGCTTCCAATTGTGCTGAATTTACAAATCGAGAAAACATGTGTATTCTCATCGACCTTCAAACTAGATAGAGTCAGTGAGTCAATCATAAATTGTCAGGTTTGTTTACTTCCAACATGCATATGGACCACAGCGGGCGCGCGTCGCGAGCGGAATGAAAAAATGACCGCCGAGTCGGGTAATCGCTAAAAACACGACACTCTTACCTGTGATATGAAAGATTTCTGTCCCAATTTTACAACTAGAATATCTCACCAAAATGATAAAATCTTGGCACTGTCTCAATTTCACACACAAAAGAAACAGGTTTTGACGGTGGTTGACATCAGTTCAATCAAGTTGACACACACACACATTGAATCGACAGCACTGGGTGCCAATTCGTCAATTAGGAATATTTTCTACCTATGTTTTGATCGTGCTGTACGGCTACATTTGGCTACACAACATATAGTTTTGTAGTTAATAATAATAATAATAAAAAACGTTTTATTGCAAACCAAATGGTTCCAGGACAACAAAGGAACGACAAGACAAATACATACAATTTTTAGCTTAACTAACTTTAGCTTAACAAACCTTACATCTTATTATTTTCGTTTGTGCAATAAATACGTCTTGAGCACAGCTGGAAGATCCCCAAAAAATAATGCCGACGATATCACTGCCTGAACATTAGCTATGTAGTAGGTCCTAATTGCCTCAACCGACAGGACATCTCGGACAAGTCCACGGACAAGAGCACAACAGCTATTTAGCCTAGAGACCACTCGGATAAAATGCTCCGTTCAATTTAGGCCTGGCTCCATATATATTCCCAAAAATTTAACTCCTCCGGCAAGTGGAACTGACTGGTTTTCCATTTTAACAAGCAAGGATTCATTTGTTTTGGATTTCGTACAATATAGAAGGTCAGATTTACCAGTATTGAGAGTCAGCATGTTCCCTTTACACCAACAGCACATTTGTGTCGTTGTCTATGACGCGTCATTTGATAATTCATAAGGAGATTGTTGACTCAACAGAACTGATGTATCATCGGCATACTGGCAAATCATACCAGCAAAACATTTGAAGGAGATCGTTTGCATATAAGATAAATAGGAGTGGGCCTAGAATTGTGCCCTGCGGTAGTCCTTTTTGTAGCTGTCTAGTAGATGAAAAACTTGCAAATCCATTCTGTACCACGGCTTCGATTTTCCAGATATGACCCAACGAATGCACCACAAAGGCCTCTGATCCCATAGGCTTTCAACTTTTGTAGTAGTAGACGATAATCAATATTATCAAACGCTTTTCAAAGAACAAAAAACAGGCCGCAAACTTTATAATTTTTGTCGAGATGTTCTAGAATAAATTTGAGACAATTGAAAATTGCTAATTCTATAGACTTTTTAGGAATGAATAGTAGCAACATCGCAGGGAACCTTTAGAAATTATGCGAGACAAAAATCTGTAAATAAAGGACTCTTAGTTAATTCTTCTTCTGTTTGTATTCTCGACTTCTGAGCAACCAAACATATGGTAATTGAGAAATGTGTAACAATTACAGGTAGAATGACGTAAAAATTGTTTTAACACTAAAGGAGCAAGCCAAGACTAGAATTGCTAAAAATGTTGAAGTACGGAGAACAAAACAGCTGATGGGAACCACAGAAGGCTAAGGTTGGACATTCTTGGCGGATTTTATACTTACAGAAAGCCTTAACAAAAATGTTTTTATGGCTCTCTGTTTTCCATTTCTTGGAGACAGAGACAAAATTAACACTCGAGACCAGAGACAGGGCAAATAAACTTTGGAATCTAGGAAGGAAGCAACTAAGGAGGGCATTGAGTCTGATCACAGGACACGGTTTGCTGACAAAACACCAATATCAGATGAGAAGAGAACAATATCCAGAATGCAGGATGTGAACAGAAAGAATCGCCTCTTTATCTGAAATAAACGCTTCTTTATTTCAGATAAGTGAATGCTAGGCTCTTCAGGAACTCGGGCAATGCGCTTTTGGATCACATATAGGTCACATGGGATGCACAATTCTTGATTTATTTGAAAAGACATTACTGAGGAGTTAAAGCGAGAGGTATAATAAGCCAGAGCTTTATTAAACCGAAAAGCAAAAAAACTGCTGAAGAACACTCGCAATATCAGGGCAGTGGCAGAAGCCCCATGTCCTGCTTTAGCACTGCGGTAATGGAACCGAGTATATTCTATGGGTCCTTGGTGTGGTGGCCCCCGGTGGGAAGAATGGACAACACACTGAGTTGCTCTCAATGCCTTACTGCTGAAGCTTGATATCTGGGTAAAGAGGGAGGATTGCTGCAGGAAGCAATCCAACTGTTTCAGCAAGGCTGTCCTAATGATAACAACACTCATTTGGAATAAGCATCCAAACAGGAGCAGAATTCAAGGAAGAGCAACCATCTGAGAATAATCAGGTTTTGGTGGTAAACAGGTGGATAAAGAATGGCTGACACAGTTGTCATAAAAAGTGGGTATTAACAATTAGATGTGGATTCAGCAGACAAAGAAAATCGCTTTCTCTCATGAAAGTGTATTTTGGTAATACAACGTAGACAAGTATGTGGCTCTAGTCACGTTTGAGGTCTGCTCAGGAACCCCTGACTTAAAGTAAATCCAAAGGAGTGTAATCTCTTTCGACAAGAGGTGATGTGTCTAAGCCACATAAGTTCCTCAATTGAGGTTATAGCCGACTTAAATAAAACTGAATTAGTGAAGGATTGGCCACTACTTTAGGGGTAGCTTCAGGTGCAAAGCTTCTTTGGTTTAAACTCCTATTACAAAAGATTTTTATAGGGTTCGTCGACATTGCCAGACCTCTGCACCGACTGACGGAGAACGAACAACCTTTCGAAAAACATGTCAGAAAGCTTTTGAAGTTCTAAAAAAAGCTTTGTGTTTTCCTCTGATTTTACCACACTAACCCTAAGCAAGCCAAGAGTTTATTATCGACACATACAGATGCGCGTAACATGGATATTGGAATAGGAGCTGGAGAGCCAAGAACGAGTTCAAACCTATTTTTGTAAAGCGCTATCAAAACCTGAAAAGAACTGTGGTGTAAACAGAAGGTCATTTGTGAAGATCATCGAGTATTTCTAATAGTACTTCTATGGACAAAGGTTTACGTTTAGAATGGATCCCCTTCTCTGAAGTGGCTCTTCGAATTCAAGGGTCCAGAAGTTTATCTGATAAACACGCAGATAGTGTCAGCACTCTAGCAGTACGACTTTAACATTGAATTTCGAAAAGAGATGTGCTAACGTTAATGCCTTTTGAAGGCGACCCTGTCCTCATCCCTGCTCACATTGCAAAAAGTAAAAAAATAAGGATGGTGGAAACTTTCCTTGCTGAAAAGCTACGGTACTTTATGATCATAAATGGGACCTTGTTTTGTTGGTTCGAGATCAAAAAGTAACTGAAAAGGTAGGATAAAGGCTAATTAAGTGACGTAAGACCTGAATTGCATGATGTTGAATCTTACTGAAAAGGGTCTGAGAGCCGAATAAAAACTAACAGCCGCTGCAGGTGGTGCTACCCAGATATCCAGATCAAAGGTCAATAATGTACATCAAAAGGCACATTGTGTTGCTAACGGCAAACATTTAGATATCAACAAAGGTCCGCGAGCTAGACCAAATCTGATACTGTCTATATGATCACCGAAAAGGGGGAACAAAACTATGAAACAGGAGGGTCTCTCCATATGTCATTAGATCTATAGGATATCCTAAAATGGCTGTTGTTTCTGCTGATTTACTGTGAAAATACGCAAATATGACGGTATTTGCTGCTCATGGCCGATTGGTCGCAATAATTTATGTATCACTTCTCACTGCGAAAAAGTGGGGACAAAACTATGAACAACAATAGTCTCTCCATTCTTTGCTAACTGGTTGGTTTAATTGTGTCACGCCACAGTTTTATTCTGATGTTATTAGGTGATTGTACCAACTGTCTACATTTGTTGACATAGTCTTAGAATGGCGCCATTTTACGGACGCTGCTTTGAGTGCAAGGGAAGCTTCTCTTGGTCATTATGAATAATACTAGGGCGACCACCATTAGTGTTTCGATTGCAAATGCGACTGTAACTAACACTTCATAGACGGACCGTAAAGGTGGTAGCTCCACTGGTACCAACGTGAGTTATTGCGACCTTCTCTCTTGATTTTGATCCTCCCATTTAGTGGCATTTGTTTTCAATTCATACAACTGACAGCGTCATCGATTAATATTATTCCTTTTCCGGTCGAAGGGGGTACTCTTAGTAACGGTTGGGTCTGGTAAAAGAACCTGACCTAACCTAAGCTTTAGTTACCAACCTGAACTAACCTAAAAACTTTGGCTTCTTTTGGTCGCTAGAAGAGAGATACACACAAACACACACAAAGATCAAATAAGACAGTACAACGAGGGTGCCTGTAAATGAGCTTCACGAGGACAAGAGCCGTAACTTTAAGTCGAAGATACTGCGTAAGGTGTGGGACCTCATAGTTATCCAGAAAACCAAGAGAACGTCTCTACATCTAGAATGGAACAGAATAGTCGAAGACATTAATCTGACTTTGAATAATCACCTGTTGTTGGTGCTATGGTACTGCAGCGATTGGGATAGACGACCACGATTCTCGGTAGCATACCGACATGCTGCTTACGAGTCTACTGGACGAGCACTAGCCAATGGAGTCTTTAGCGAGAGTCACGGCTAATTATGAGCCTTTTGTTCGGAAGACTTTCATTTAAACTGCTCTATTCAGAGGGAAAAGAATGTGAAGTGATTTTGAAGTTAGCATAGACCACAGAAATTGGAAGATCGATACTGACTTTGACCACAAGACCCGATATTACGTCATTTGTTTTGTCTCATATCTGAGAAGACTTATAGACAAACCAACAACGGAAACTTAAAATGCAGGAAGAAGGGCGTTGCGCTATCTGCAAGAAGCCAAATATTTAAAACTTAACTACAAAAAAAAACTGAGAATATATGTTTATTAAAGGCATGTTCAGACTCTGGTAAAGTGTCTGATAAAAATGATCAGAAACAGTCTTGCGTTACATTGGCTACAACTGAAGTGTCGTCGCAGCTCAATTCTACAAGACAGTATTTGGTGTAAATTTGACTTCACTAAGTTGGGAGTTAGTAAATTGCGGATCCTTATACCGATTTCTTCTTCTTCTTCTTATAACGCCGTCTTCCTTCGAAGGTTGGTGAGCCAACTGGCTATAATTGTGCGCGAAACTGCACCCCTGAACATCTCAATAGACGTTCGACCAAACCATCTTCTCAGATCCTTGAGCCACGAATTCTGCCGTCTACCCACAGATCTTTGGCCCTCGATCCTTCCCTCAATAACAAGGCGGAGTATTTCATATCGCTCTCCTCTCATGATGTGACCGATGTATTGCAGTTTTCTTTGTTTTATTGTCATTAATATTTCTTTATCTTTATTCATCCGCCTGAGTACCTCTTCGTTGGTTATTCGGTCCATCCAGGATACGCGCAGAATACGTCGATATAAGTACATCTCAAATGCGTTGATCTGACGTTCCAGTGCTTCGTTAAACGTGCAGCTTTCACATCCATATAGAAAGACTGGGAAGATATAGCAGCGTAGCATTCGCACACGCAGTTGTAGACTCGGGTCACGGCAAGCGAAGAAGCTCCTCATTGATGTAAATGATTGTCTGACCTGCTCGATCCTCGCAAGGATTTCGACTTTAAGGTCATTGGTTTCGTTGACGAGCGCACCAAGATATTTTATAGCCGAGACCTGTTTTACAACCGCGTTGTTAATTCTGAGGGTTGCTAGTTTTGCTGTCTTGGAGAATATAACAATCTTGGTCTTGGCAACGTTCATTTGTAGTCCGTGCTGCATACTATGTTCGGCAATACGGTTCATCATACTCTGGAGTTGCGGCAGACTGTCAGCAAGCACGACCGTGTCCTCAGCAAAGCGTATGTTGTTAACGTCAATGTCATTGATCTTGATGCCCTCTCTCACATCCTCCAATGCTTCACTAAAATATTTTCAAAACAGTTCGGAATATATTGAAAAGAAGGGACGACAGAACACAACCCTGTCTCACTCCCCTCCGAATCTCCACCTCTTCAGATGTTTCGCTCTCTATTCTGACTTCCGCCGTCTGATTCCAATATAGTTGGGTGATAATGCGCAGGTCTCCCTCGTCAACACCAATGGATTTGAGGATCTCAGCAAGTCTCTGGTGGGAAACGCAGTCGAATGCCTTACGGTAGTCAATAAAACATGCGTATATATCTACATTCATGTCCCTGCACCGCTGCGTCAGATCGTTGAGTGTAGGAGCCTCGCGTGTACCAATTCCGTTCCTAAATCCAAACTGCGTGCTACCAATCTGTCCCTCGCATCTCGCATATATACGTGTATGGATGCATCGCACTGGGAAGCATTCGTTTTTTTGGGTATGGTGATGAATCTCGATTTTAGCCAGTCCACTGGTATTCCTCCAGTCTGATACATAGGGATAAAAAGAGAGGTGAGGAGGGCTAGGCCCTCCCCATCTGCATCTGCAATGAGTTTGAGCGTTTCCGCGTGCACCTGGTCAGGTCCCACGGCCTTGTCTCTTTTTTGAAGCCTGATAGCGCGTATTACTTCCTCTTTCGTGATTCCAGGGCTAGACTCATCAACAACGTCACCTTTAGGAGGTTTTTTGGGTCGAACATCGTTAAAGAGGGTTCTCACATAGTCCTCCCATAGTTTTCTCTTTTCTTCAGCGCCCATCAAAATTTTGTAATTGGCGTCTCTCAAAGCTTATACCGACTAACAACCAACAATCTTCCATTATCAATGTCCCGCAAATCTCTTTGAATAAAAGCTTTACGAGAGGAGACAAAAACGCGACAGAAAAAGAGGCATGATGTTACGTAAATAACAATAACCCACTATTCAGATAAAGAATTCCCCCATTGTGCAGCGGGCAAAAAAATCACATAACCATTTCCATAGGAAACCCATAAAACTAAAATGGTAACGTGTTATCTGTTACTATAGCAGCGGTGATTACAGAACCGGATTAAGTTGGTCCCGGAGAGACTAATTCTTCGAAAGAACCTTCATAATCTAGAATCTAAGTGCCTACCTTAGGGTTAATTGTTTTTTTGCCATCTACATACTTTGACGTTTTTGAGAAGTTGCATTCTCTTAGGGATTGCGGCGGTTGTAGGAGACTAATTTACCATTACATTATAATATGGGTGTTCTCATGGGAGTTCCCTCCTGTGTTTTCCGTTATTTACTTACAAGTAAGCTTTAAAGTAAAATCGGAGGTATGTTTATTATAATGTTGCCGGAGGAAACATGCTGGTCCGGGTCGAAAAGGCAGCAGGCGACCCCTATTGTTCGTAAAACCGTCGTGACGGTACTGATCGTCTAGATAAACCTTCTGAATGCTCACGTTGACATTATTTTGAGACAAGTTGCGAGAGCAAATTTAATCAAAAAACTACTAGAGGTCCACGCATTGTAACCGAAACTCGCGTTACATTCACATCCATCTATTGTATGTGTGTAGACGAAAACAACAAAACAACAATGCTAAGCAGTTGCAGCGCACAATACTGCGGCTGTATTAATATATTTCTAAATAAAACCCCCATTGTTCCCTTTCATAACTTAAATGAGAAAATATCACTCTTAAGCTCCGAAAAGCACGGGCTTTAAAATGGACAATGGCATCCAGTCTGGCTTAATATCAGCGCAAACACTCCTTAATTAAAATATTGAAAGAAGCCCTTTTCTTCGCCTGGTATTGCGAATTGCCCGAAGAATCGACCGAGCTGAATAGGCTTTTGCTGGAAAGTTTTTCTTTTTATTAATCGATTTGTATAACTGCCAAGATGGAACGTTTTGAAATTGTTTTTTAAGTTAGGAATGTTATTTAGCTTATTTTAATCTCTCAGTTAAATTAAATTGCAGAAAATTCTTGAAAACTTTCGGCTTTACGAATAATATACCTATAGGCCATTCACTTAGACATTATTGTCGTCAAGTAGGCGTTGGAAATTTGACTTTGACATTTTTATCGTATCTTCTCAACATGTGTTAAAAGGAGATGAGTATAAAAAAATAGAGGTTTCAAATTCAAAGGTAACTAGATGAAAAAAATAAGTGAATTTTGCATGCTCGTAGTCTAAAGTCGATCTCACTGGTGTACTTACAAAAATGTTACTTAAAAATTCTACTAGAAGAGCTCAAAATCTATAAGCTGTTTGGCTGAGCTCCCTTAGCAACTGAAAAAGTTTCTTAGTATAAAATAACTGACACAGTATTTAATTGATTTTTCCAGGTAAATTAGATCTCCTACAACCTCTGTAGTGGTTGCAGCACTCTTTTCAGATGGAAATGAACCCACCATACATATGAAAAGATGAAAAATCCAAGATTCAGAAGTCTTGCTGAAGAAAAGCTTTTAAAAAAAGCTCTTACAAATTTCATAATAAAGCTCTTCTTTGTGCAGATATTCAACATTGCTCAGTTTCAAAATGAACAAACAATTTCCCAGGAAGCAAAGATCAGCTACAGAAGAGAAATATCAGCTACAGGAAAAATACTCTGAATCTCTGTAGCTGTCTGTAAACCATGTAGTTACAAATTGTAATGAATAGTGTGGTTAAATGTTCCACTTTGTAAGATATGGTTGAACGATGGGTTTTGGTTACAAACACAGAACAAAAACCTACCAATTGCTCCAAATGTTTATTTGGGTTTACTCCACTACTCACTAATCTCTCTAATTTTTATGGTTTCTGTTGACAGTTGAAATCTAGAGATGTCTTGAGGGCCGGTAATTGAGAAAGTCGAATCTGTCCTTCTAGATAACTAGTGACAATTATCAAATGTGAAAGCTCCATCATTCTAGAAGTCCAAGGTGAAATCAAGAAATGAGATCTGAATGACAGGTGACGCCATAATTACCCCCTTCAAATCACAGGGTGGTACAACTTGAACTTAAGAAATTTCAAACAATAAACTAAAAAAAAAGTATTAAATTCACCTTATCTGAAGAAGGTGCATGTGTATGTGTCTTGTCAACAGTAAATGTTATTGCCTAAGAATAGTCTGGAGCCAGGACATCATTGAGGAAAATAAAAGCAGGCTTAAGCCGATGGGCCGCCAGTTGTTTTGTCAAATTTAGAAAAAAATTACGAGAATATAGATCTTTTCATAGAGGGTACTAGGTATTCGACCAAAGTATCTCTAATATAATTATAAATAAATCATCTATGTCCATAAATAGATACCATTGTACCTAGCTCATTAACGGTTATTGTTTTCTGTGAACCTCCTACTAACAAAAATGTTCAACTTTGAAATACTGGATATATTTGATTTCAAAACTAGTGTTTTTTACTCAAAATGTTCATCAAATTTTAAATTTTAATAATTCTGTAACCAATTTGTATACAGGAATTTATAACATGTTGTAGGAAAGCTTATTGGCCCGCTCATACTTCCATTGTGTCAGCGACACTACAGTTTCCTTCCCAATTGAACTCAAATTAAAAGATATTAAAAACAGAAGAAAAACTGATTTTATTTGCATTAAATTACCATTAACAGAGAAAAGGCATGGCCATTATATCTATAGAGATAAATGGATACGATCAAGCCAAACTCATCACCGGGCTATAGATTTCTGTGCATTTAATACTAACGAAAATGGGAAACTTTTGTTTCATTTGATTTCAAAACTTGTGTTTTTCCTCAAAATGTGTATCAAGTTTTAGATCTTGACAACTCCGTAATCAATTCGTATACAGGAAGTTATAACACGTTGTTGAAAAGCTTACTATAGTCAGCTCATTGTATTGTATTGTATTGTATTTTATTCAATGTGAGTGGACTTGTACAGTCCTCCACCGCGACTTGCGGTCTATTGTAGTTCACTCAAAGTGTTGCCAGCAAGGTTTGCCCCTGCTTGCTCCACTAATGGTCACCCGTTATGCCCAGACCCTCAACGAATCTGATGAGCCGCACGGGCGAAACTGCATTTGCATCTTGAGGCTCAATGATCGTGTTTCTGAACAGTGAGTATCTCGATCACCTAAGACGTGCTCGACGGTCTCTTCGTCCTCCAAGCACAGCCGACACTTCCTCTCTTCGGACAGTCCGAGTCTGTGGATGTGAAATCTTAGGTGGGTATGTCCTGTGTACAGTGCAGTGGCCTCAATCTCATTTGTCTCCTACTTAGTCTCAGGAATGTTTGGGCGCTTGCCCTCCCTGTTCCCTGTTGCCCTGGCCTGAGTGGTTTCTTGTAAGGATAACGATGTAGTCCGCGTATGTTTGGACTTCGACTCCCCATAGTTCCAAAGTCGTCCACTACTAGGGACCACAAGAGTAGTGAAATGACTCCTCCCTATGGACAATGTCCCGATGTTGGGAATTTGACATCGTTGTGTCATCGCTTAATGATGTAGTGGTCAGCCTGGATTCTAACATGTTGCGAATCAGTTGGTTATTGTTGGTTCAACTCTTCTCGCTTTACTGGCGTTGAGGAGGGAGTCTGTAGGTGCATTACTAAAGGCCCCTTCGATGTCTATGAAAATACCAACTGACCCTTTGTCTCCAGGGTATCTTGGATTTTCTCCATCAGGTTGTGGAGTGCTAGCTCATGTCAGTCTAGCATCTTTTCTAAGCTTTTCAGCATTAACGACGTTAGACTGATTGGCCTGAGCGATTTAGGGTCTTTTTCCCTACATCCCAGCTTTGGTTTGTAGATAACCCTCACCCTGGACCAACAGTTTGGAATAAAGTTCTATGCAAGGCTCGCTCTAAAGAGTTTTGTTAAAAAAAAGTTGTGCGCGTTGATCCAGGCCATAATCGTGGATTTTAGAATGGTTGGTCTGACCACTTTTTGGAGAGCTCCCAACCTACCCTGTTCCCAAGGTGCTTGTGTTAGTCTCCAAATTTGTCAGCCGGCTACTCGGAAAATGTCATCTTGTCAGGATCTCTAACCTTTCAGTACCACTGGAGGAGTAGGTTCCATCGCACCGTTTTATCGATCCAACCTCCTAACACGGCTCCCTGGAGAGAATCCTATGGATTCGGGCTCCTGTTGGCAGGTTTTCAATCCTGCCACAGAACCTTCTTCAAGAATCTCTTTTAGCAGCCGTGATCTGCTTGTTGTAAATAGTTAGGGCATGTCTGTAAGTGTCCCAGTCGCCGGTTATTTTTGCTTTATTAAAGAGTCGTCGGACATTTATTCTCTGACATTCCAGGCGGTTATTCCACCAAGATGGTTGTCTGTTGTCTTTTTTTGTTCAACAACTTGTTTTTTGATAGGACGATTCAAAACTTGAGGAAACTAGGTAAATATGTTTTATCACAGCTATATGACCTCTTAAATCTGTAGGCCCTACTGAAAATTGCGACCTTTAGATTTAGTTGAAGCTTCGTTCCTAATTGATTCTGCGGAAAAAAAGTTGAGAGTTTTGGATTTTTAAATGTCGTACTTTGTCTTCGTTCTACTTCTTCATGTTCTCTTTGATTTTAGTTAATACATAATTTTGCAAAAGTGAAATAACATTACAAATAACGATAGTTAAAAAAAAACAGTTAATTTATTTAAAAGAGTAGAAACACAAAGAAGTGGCAGGCAGCAATTGTTTTAACATGGCATCGTGTTCTGTTTCCTGCTGGTTGAGTGATACCGCGTATTTCCTGCGGCATTCCTAAATAATGTTTAGTTGTGCCTGAAGGGACTCCCGATACGAAGTCCAGTTTGGACTTTTAGGATCTTTAAAGTGGCGATAGGTCTGATCCTCTTTTTAGGCTAAACGTTGTATATTTGTGACCGGAGCAAAGTTACTCCGGGGATAGTGTCCAGTTGCAGATTTTATTTGAAATAAGGATATTATTTATATAAATATATTTATTCTTCACGGCCGTACACACTATGCAATTAGCAACATACTGTCTTACAGTTTTTTTTATATTTTTGAAATAGTACCTAACTAAAATTTTTCGAACAGTCTCATCCCTTCCAGGATGTGCACTTTCAGGTGTATCATGATGAAAATGAATAATATGAGTAATGAAATTACGTGGTACAATAAGTTGATCATTTTGAGCTTTTTTAAATAAAAGGTCATCTTTTACCAGAAAATGTTTATAGAATTGTTTGTCTGCTCTAGTTCGCACAATATTTTGTTTTATTTGAAGCCACCGGGCTATTTTCTTTCTAATTGGCAATGACCGTCTTTGTGCGTAAGCAATTTTTTCGTAAATGTCATAATGTGTTATATTACAGATGTTCGTTTGTAGATTATCGTTATTAATGAGAGGCGGTAAAAGTCTATCAATGTCGATAAGTGATGAATTAAATGTTTCGTTAGCAGGATTTCTGCCAAGAAAATCAGCAAATTGGTTATTTTTTCCTTCACAATGTACCACTTGAAAGGTAAACTCTTGCAAAAGCAGGGACCAACGTGTCAACTTTGAATTTGAATGAAATCTGTGATGAGGGTAAATTTGCTATCTTCAAGGAAATGACGGTATTTTTTTATTGCCCATATGACAGCTAGACATTCCTGTTCATTGCAGTGATATTTGGTTTCCGCAGGAGTAAATTGAGAACTAGAATATGAAATAATTTGTCTTTCATTATCATCATTTAGCTGAAAGAGTACACAACCCATTCCTACGGAAGAGGCGTCGGAAAAAATTGTTTAGAAAAGTCTGGTCGATGCAAAGAAAGTGGTTTTGAAATTTCTCTTTTAATAATAAAAAAGCATCTTTGGTGATTGTACGACCAACGAAATTTGGTTCCCTTATGCAGGAGGGCATTTAAAGGTGCAGTATATTGAGACATATGAGGCACATATTCTCGAAGCCAATTACAAACACCAAGAAAACTTTGCAACTGTTTTTTCGATTATAGACATTTGAAATTTTTTACTGCTAAGACATGCTTTTCTTGAAGTATAAACAAATTACCCACAATGCGATGACCTAAATAATCTAAATCTGAAGAAGCAAATTTACATTTTTCAGGTGATACTTTAAGGTTATGAATGCGCAAACGCTCAAAAACTAGCCTTAAGTATTCATAATGAAAAGCCAAATTGGAGGAGTAAACAATGATGTCGTCCAAATATACTTTAACAAATACGTTAAGGTAGCCACACAGTACTGCATTGGTCATAAGGCGCTGAAAAGTGCTAGGTGCATTCTTCAGACCAAATGGCATGACTGTAAATTGATATAATGCACCATCTGGAGTAGAAAATGCGGTTAATTTTTTAGAAGAAGGCTCTAATGGCACCTGCCAGTATCCAGATTTTAAATCTAAGACAGAGAATACCGTGGCAGTACCCAAATCTTTGAGTGTATCAGGAATTTTAGGTAAAACTGAAGGCTCGTCTATAGTAATGTTGTTTATTTGTCGAAAGTCTACACAGAATCTAGGTTTCTTCCCTTCTCTACGGACTATTACGACAGTGGAACTATAACAGGAAGAAGATGGTTCAATAACCCCAGCAGAAAGCATTTCATTTACCTGTTGATAAATGATGTCTTTGACAGCTGGACTCATTGGATACAGTTTTTTAACAACTTTTATTTGATTATCTGTAATTATGATTTTGTGTTGAGTTGTAGTGGTAGTTGGTTGGTGTAACCCGTAATGAAAATTATCAACATATTCCTCAATGAGAGACAAGATTTGTATTTTCTTGAAAATCCTTACTTAGAGACTTTAAGAAAGTTAAATCTGAGTGGATCTCTTTTCGAAGAAGATGCCAATAAATAGTTTTTCTGCACTGATTACCAATATATGCACATCCTAGATTAAAATCCAATACTACGTTATTCGCTCTTAAAAAAGGTTGACCTAAAATACAAGATTCTTGCAAATTTTCGAGTAACACAAAATCAGAATTGAAGATTAATGAATTTATGCTAAAATCTATATTAATAATGCCTGATGATAAAATTGGAGAATTTCCGCATGCTAAAAAATATTTCTGATCGTCTTTGTTGACGTAATTATTATTTGGAAAATCACCTGTACTTATGATATTGATACTTGAACCCGAATCCAATAGTGCTGTGATAGTTTGATGATTAATTTGGATTTCGATTCGCGGTAAAATGTTATTACTATTGGTTTGTATCTGTGAGGTTACCAATGTCTTTGGGGGGTAGGCTTCAATTTCGCCGTCGAATTGTCCTTCCTTGATTGTGTAGATCGACGCGGTAGACCCGGTTTGGACAGATGTTGTCTTGCACCGGCCGCGTTTCGGTTTTCCGAAATGTAAGGATTTATTGGGCAATCTTTATCATAATGCCAGTTGTTACAATATTTACAAGGGGTAGGGGGTTTCTTTTTATTAAGAGAAAGAAGTATGTTCGAAGAGTTTTATTGAAAATGACTGATATGGTTGATTTGTTAACACTCCCTGATTAAACTCTTCACGCAAGTCTTTTTCTACAGTGATTGACAATGTCATTAACTGATCACAGCTCAAAGGATTTCCGTACCTCCTAACACGGGATCTTATTTCTGGGCGTAAAAGTTCTATTATAACTGAGGCTTTTATTTGATCAGATTTAAGAGGATCGAGTCGAGAAAACAAAGCTAACTCTTTGGCAATAAAAATATCTACAGATTCGTTTTTGAGTCTTACCGTACAGAGAAGATGTGGCCGATGCTACTATTGCTACGTCATTAAAACGGTTGAGGAATTGTTGCTTGAAAAAGGTCTATGAGATATTCAGTGTGGTGTACGGTTCAAACCACCTTTTAGCTTCCCCTTCTAACAACGAAGCTGCTACCTCAATATGTTCCTTAGTGTCCACACCAAGTTCTGCAAAATACTTATCTAGAATCTTAAGAAAATGCACGGGATCTTCCTGCTCATAACCATGAAATTTGATTTGAGGAATTTTAGGCTTTAAATAATAACTCCTCTTTTCTTTTAGTGATTGAGTAAAAGCTGAGGTAATAGTTAATAAAGCTGTTTCAGAATGTGACAATGTTTTTAAGTTGTTTTGATTAGCACTAGGAAAAGGTGGGCTAGCAGTAATGTTTGGCAGTGGTGGATTAAATGAGATATCGTTAAATGTACTATTTTCAGGAAAAACATTCAGTTGTTCAGTTTCAGTGTATATTTGAGTCTTGTATTCGTTATTTAAAAAAGGGTTTGTACTATTATTGTGGGGAAGCACAGATTTATTTGTGTCACAGGGTGGGTAAGTGTGCTCATCCGAGCGACAGAGAATGTCGAAATGGCCAAAATTGTCACAAAGTATTTTTGGGGTTTGGTCCTGTAAGTAATGTCGTTCCATTTGGTAACAACAATTATCGGGAGAATAAAAAATCAAGAATCAATACAAATGTACAAAATAGAAGCAGAAGAAACAGTTATTTTTGATAACATTTATACAGACCAAGCGCAAGAGTGAGTAGCCGATGTACTTGTAGTTCGATTGGTTCGATGATCGAAACGAAAGTGGAGAATCCGCTTGTTATCTACCTCATCACCTGGTTCCTGGTATTTTTCGAATTGTGACAGGTGGCGAAGTTAAGTTGACCAACAGGTTACTATCTTGACTGGTAGCTAAGCTGGTGTGTGGTAGTCAATCAGATTATGCAGCAGCTTCAAGCAAGGATACTTGTAATTGGACTAACCTGGACCTGCATCCAGCATCCGCTATTTCTATGCTGAAGCTGCCCCCACGTTGGGCGCCATGTCGTCGTTTAGGTTCTTCTGGAAAACTTTGTCTTGTTTCCCAAGACGAGCTTTCTGTGCTTCTTTTCCGGCTAGTTACTCCCACAAGCGATAATAATATTTCTTGTAGTCAATAATTTGATGAGTTCTTCCCAAGGCAAATTCGCTGTTCTCCCGATTTTATTTATTGATTGATTGGTTGTCCTTCACAACCTTTGGGAGTTGCCAGACGTATGTTAAAATACTTTGACAGTTTACCATCCCAATCGCAGGCAATAGTCTTACTCTTGGTATCGCTTAAGCCGGATACTTGGCCGGACACTCGAGACAGATTTGGGGTTTTTCCTCTGCAGCTTGTCCCGATTTTTCTGGTTTAGGCCGTTTGGGAATGGATTTACCCTTCCCTTTGTACTGCGCCTGCCCAGGTGTCTTGGGTTTGTAGCCTTTCCCAAAAGCGTCTGGAGCAACCTTAGATGTTTGGCTAGCTTTGGCTCCGGACATACCAGAGCTGCCAGGACTATCCAACCACTTCGCCTGTGTATCAGCGGAGGGTGGTGGTTTGCCGGAGCTTTCGCTAGACTTTTTCGATGTGGACACACCAGAGCAGCCAGGCTTATCCAGCCGTTCAGGTTTGAAATTAGTTACCTCTAAGTCAACAGTCTCAAGTTTATTATGTTGTAGTTGTACGGCTACATGTTACGTCTAAAAAGGCATTATCAGGCCACAATCACAAGACACATAGTTAAAAATTTTAAAACACGTTCACATATTACAAACTGGCTAGAAGACACTACAACATAATAAACTTGAGACTGTTGACTTAGAGGTAACTAATTTCAAACCTGAATTTTTACCAGTCTCTTAGAGAAAAAATTGATTTTTTCTACGATTTTATCCGCTTGTTCGTCAGTCGTGGTTCTTGCCCGTGATTTTTCCGCCTTGCTTCGGTCTGTGGCAGAATTGAATCCTTCCAAAAATGAAGAAAGGTCTGAATTCTATGCCTGCTAGGACGGCGAGTGACGTACCAAGTTTGTCCAGGACCTGCTTCCACGCGATGTAGGATCGTCCACTCTCTGGTGTTCTGCCCATGGTTCGTTTTCCTGAGCCAGCTCATACTTCCATGGTGTCGGCAATACTAGATTTTCCATCCCAATTGAACTCTAATCTGTTTTTTTTTTATTAAATTACCATTAACAGAAAAACGGTATCGTCCTTATATCTATGAAGATAAAAGGATACGGTCTTGCCAAACTCATTATGGGGCTATAGTTTTCTGTGGCCATATTTGGTTTAAAAACTGGTATTTAATTTCCATTAACAGAGAAATGGTACTGCCATTATATCCATGAAGATAAGTGGTTAAGGTCTTACCAAACTCGTTACGAAGCAGTCTCCCTAGGTAGCAAGAAACCGGCCATAAAAGATACTGCCCGTTACGTATCTAGTTCTTATATATCTATTGTTATTAATGGAAATAATAAAATACTTATCCAAATGCTTAGTTACGGAGTATGATCCGTCATAAGGAGATTGTAAGTCCTTTCTTACAAGATAAATGCATGAGGTTACATCAAGACTGGAAAACCAATTTTTTGGTCTCATCATAAGTACTACATACACTACGCAATAAATGTCTAATAGTCGTGAGAGAAATAAGGTAACGACGAAAATCGTTTTTAGCCGACTGCTGAAACATTCTTCCTCACCAGTATATCAGTCAAAAAATAAGGTTATTGCAACTACAAAACACTAAAAAATCTGGAAACATGATCTCTAAATATGAATTGAACCTGAAGCAATGCTCAATGGCTGAAACTACAATACGGGGTGTTCATTATAAAACTTCATCTAGTTGGCTCTGATATGTCAAAAGAAAAGGATGGAGAAACAAAAGTCCATTTATTTTGATTATGTCATTCTTTTCTGTCCAAATTTCATAGCCTGCTAGATGAAGTTTTCTAATGAACACCTCGTACTTATTTTGCCTAATTCCAAGATATGAAACTTTTTACTGAAAAATCAACATTTTGCTAGTTTTATAGCTGAGCCACACTTCATATTCGCATTCGAGCAGGTGATTGCGTCAAGCACAATGTACGACTCTATTGTTCAATTACATGTATTGTTGACCAGAATGTTTATAATTAACACCTAGTCTAAGAATTGTCTTTAATCTCTCGGCATTGTAGATGTCGGATGAAAAAATATTAATAAAATTTGCACGAATTTTACATTCCTTTCCTACTCCCCTAGATTCTGGTTCACAGTAAGTCCAAAATGACCATAGTTTTACTTTTTGACCTATACAAAAAGTTAGTTACTAACACATTGTTTAGTTTCGGCTCTCGTCTTGTATTCAGGCCACAACTAGTCAGCAAAATCTCATCTTAAACAGTCAGAGGTCCATAAAATCGAGTCAAAACTTGAGGAAACTAGATAAATCTGTTTTATCTCAGATATATGACCCCTCAAATCTGTAGGCCCTACTGAAAATTGTGATTTTTAGATTTAATTGAAGCTTCGTTCCTAATTGAGTCTGCGGAAAAAAGTTGAGAGTTTTAAATGTGGTGCTTTGTCTTCGTTCTACTCCTTCATGTTGTATTTCGTTTTATTTAACACATTATTTTGAATAGTGAAATAACATAGCAAATAACGATAGTTAAAAAAAACAATTAATTTATTTAAAAGAGCAGAAAAACAAAGAATTAGGCAGCAACTGTTTTAACCTGACATCGTGTTCTGTTTCCTGCCGGTTGAGTGATACCGCGTATTTCCTGCGGCATTCCTAAATAATAGAGGCGATTCGGAGATAATGCTGAGGAGTGTTCTACGTATTTCGCAGAAACCATGGCGGGTCTATATTATCCTGTCAAATTACGTTCCGACGTGGACTCACGTTTCGAGACGGGGCATAGCGAGAATTCTCTCTCTGTGCTGCCCTTTTTTATTCCGATTATATCTTTGAAGATATTGTTACGGCCCAACTTTGGATGCGGGCATCTTGGTTCGGCTAAAAATTTCTAGATTAAGGCGCTGCCACGGCCCGAGATATCTCGGCTGATAAAGAGCCTCTCCTAACGAACTCTTAAAGCCACGAGTAATTATGCTACACACCTGAATAAATACCGTCTCGATCTGTAAAGGTATACATTTTATTTATGTACGTTAATTCTAACTCATTCCCTTGATAATAGCTGAATTATGGTCTTTTCGACAACTCGTGCAGCAAATGCCTGCAATTACGATTTAACGGTAAACGTTAATGTTATACCTTGTATCTGGACACCAATCCCGTTCGAAGACTAATATTAGACTACCCGGGAGATAATTATAATTTATTTGCTTTCGTCACATACCCTAATACAGGAAATGATGATTCCAGAAATTCAAAGGCTGAAAATACGCCAAAAAATACGCAAAAAGCTTCATATAAATGTAGGTCCCCAAATGCTTAAGGGAGCTACCGCCGCTTTAAGGAAAGAACCTGAAGGTGGTAGTAGTAGGGTATCAAATTTTTCTGCAATTAGAATACAAAAAAAAAGATGCTCTTGCTGAACTTGCACCGTTCTCGAGTAAAATGAGTTTTAAATACTTAGTGTATTGTCAGTTAACGTCATAAAAAAATAAAAAAAAAAATAAAAAATTATCATGCAAGTTTGGTCCATAATAAACCTTAAAAATTTCATGACGTTATCTCACACCGTTTAGATACATCAGTAAAAGACCACATTTGGGGATCACCCTTTAAGAAGCTCTTGCTCCCTTAGGTGCATTGGGTGATCAATTTTTAGAAGAACTTTGTTGCCCATTTTTTAACGTAGGTACATTCGGCCTCCGAACTTTCCGCGCATTTTTTCATTTCAAATTTATCACCAGGACTATGAGTCTACCCGTCTCTCTAATGAAGGACAGTATGTAGTACCCCTCGAAGAAGAAAAGCGGCTCCAACTGTCCTAGGGCGCAGTTGCGCCCACCTATGGCGCACTCCCAGAAAGTGGTATGACTCTTTTCTTGCCCCACAATGGGTGTAGCGATTCCTAGGAGGTCCATGTGCCTGTTTCGTCTGCAGTGTCCAGTAAGGATTCCTATAGGGTCTCCCAGGCACTGCCGGCTTTTCCCAAGAAGCCACGAGGTCTTGGATCTACCGGGTTAGGGTAGATTTCGTTGGTCTGTCTACATATTCCTGAGTGTGTCCAGTTCGTCTTTGTATTCTTCCATGCCCACTCATTCAGAGTGTGAGAGACGTATCTGTTACTTACTCCTAGACATGGCTCTGGTCGTGAACCACGCTTGGCTGATTTGTTGGCACGCTCGTTCTTCTCGATGCCCCAATGTCCAGGAACCCATCCCAGAGTTACCCTTTTTGTTTCTACCAGTGACTCTAGAACATCCCTGCAGTCCTGACAGAGCTTTGAACTCTTTCTCCTCCTGCAGATGGCTCGCAGAGCCGCTTGACTGTCGGAGTAGATGTAGATATCCTGCTCTGTTCCCTGTCTGACTTCTGTTCGTGTGGCCATCTCCACTATTGCAAACATCTCCGCCTGGAAAACGCGTGGGATTGCGTGGACACCCTTTGTAAGTATGCCTTGTGATGAAATCTAGATCTTATTTTAAGCCCTACCTGAGTAAACGCCGGAACTTCAGATTTGAGGTACTGTATATACATTTTTGAAAAACTCACTGATGGGACTAATTTCACTCGAATTATATTTCATTCTTAGGAGATAGAATTTGACTCATTCTAATCAAAACCAGCATACAAAAAATATTTTTTTTTTTTTTAGAAATTGACCAAAGTATCTGTACTTTACTCAATTTTAAATTTTTACCTCCTGTAACTTATAACCGGATGTAGTGAATCCAAATGATTTTTTTCTTCCTAATGTACTTTCTCCTCCTACAAACGAAAGTCCTATTGGTTTAAAGATTTCGGAGACAGATCTTTTCAATTGTCGAGTTTGATAACCTTTAGATTTGCTTGCCATTTTTTAAAAATTCATCTTATTTCACTCGAATTATGTTTGTTTATGTATAATACAAGAACCACATTGTAAAAGAAAAATAGCCCAACGGTGAACACATGACCAGGGCGTGTATGCCCTAAATTAAAATCACTAAGAGTAAAGCCTCAAAAAGTGTTATAATGGTATCATGTTGTGGCTGGTTGCACCATGGAAGCTCATTTTCAACGTTACCTCTCAACTTACTGATCAGAGCTTGATGATAGTCCAAATAAAATTGGAGGTACGATTTGATTTAACTGCTATCCCCATATCCTGTTAATATCACGCATTTTACCACAACATCACGGCGAATAGTTAGTAAATTTAGAATGAGGCACATCTAGGCCTACGTTTTTCGTTGAATATTTTATCTAATTCGATATCTCATTGTGTCCAAATCCAAATGGAAATGGTTCCTATTTTTCTATTTAGCATTTCCGCCAAGAAAAGGCTATTACTAATGTATGGTCAGATGGTAGTGGGTGAAGGACTGGAATAAAACCCCTTTTCTCTATGGAAGAATTGCCGACGTTTGGACCGTGTTTCGGTCTTTATCAAGGCTTGAACAAACGTCGGCGGCACTTTAATTACTCTTCTTAACTAATTTCCCTCTTTTTCCCTTTTTTGCTTTTGCATAAACTTAAATATTTAAAATTACAACTCTATTAAATAAATAATTGTAATATTTAAGTTTTTAATTTAGTTAAGAAGAGTAATTAAAGTGCCGCCGATGTTTGTTCCAGCCTTGCAGATAAAGACGGGAACACGGTGGAAACGTCGGCAATTCTTCCATAGAAGAAAGGGTTTTATTCCAGTCCTTCACCCACTACCATCTGACCATACATTATTCAAAAAGGACGTTACATATCCACACCATGCTATTACTAGTTAGGCATATTTGAAGTCCTTTTTCAAGTCAGCTTTCTAAACAATATGCAACAAAAATAAGACCAAAATGTGTTTTTATGCTGCTGTAATGTGCTTATTACTACTGTAGCATCTACCTACCTTATTGGACACACCTCGGTGTCTGTCTCATATCAACCATTTGGTATTAACAAACTTGGAGTGACCACCTTACCATGTGTTCAAAAAAACTGGATTAGACTGAAATCTGTTGCTGAGGGATCTATCTTTCAGTTTTCCTTCTTTAAAGAATTCAGTCATTTGGTTGGCTGCTTTACCTAAATAGAACAATTTCTTCTGAAGCCCATTGGGAGTGTTATCATCATAAACTTGTATCATTTTAAGCAGATGGTGGGAGAATATAGTTGTACCCTCCCCCCACTCTCCCTCGATGATTCTGTCTAGATGAGTAGCTATAGAGTTGATAGTCTTCCAAATACAGAGAATTAGTAGCTGTAGTTTTGGACTTTTTGTTGAGCATTTTCTGGCACAGCATTGATTGCTGTAAAAAACCACCTTGGAAGACTTTGTCTGAAGAACTACCAAATTCATAGCTACTTGTCTAGACAGAATCATCGAAGAGGATGGTGGGGGGTACAGCTATATTCTCTAATAGGGATTTACAGATATTGTCTTTTAATTATTATTACCAATAGAAAAAACGTGTGAATTTAGGATTCACACAACAAAGTGATGGTGTAGCTATGGGTAACCCCCTTAGTCCCGTAGTAGCCAACTGTTTTCGTAGAACTTCTCGACGCCAAGGCGTTGGCAACGGCAAATAAGGGGCCAAAGGGATGGTTCCGATACGTGGACGACACCTTAGTTCAAAACACCCAACTTCAAAATTTCCTCTTACACCTCAACTCTATCAACCCAAAAATTAAATTCACCATGAAGATAGAAAAGGAAGGACGCCTACCGTTTTACGACATTTTCGTATCAAGGAGGCCGAATGGGCGACTTGCGCACACCGTTTATAGAAAACCAACACGCATGTGAGCGACACCTCAATAACCCTATCAAATCATCATCCCAGGCAGAAACGGGGAGTCATAAAGACTCTGTGAGAGCCAAGAGAATTTGTGAGCTGACTGAATTGGAACGGGAAACGAAGCATCTGAAAAGAGCTTTTGGTTGGAATGAATACCGCAAGCACGAGTTCGATAGGGCCGTCTGTTCAAGGAATGTAGAGCGCCAGGAAGGAACAACGGGAAAAAACGAAGAAACACGCAGTAACGAACAGGATCGGCAGGCTACATTGGCATCACAAAACGCAGTGTCAACACGACCATTACGGAACACAAGAGGAATTGCAGGCTGGGACAAACATAAAAGTCAGCAGTAGCAGAGCACGCTCTCTCCGAAGTTCACGACATCCTTTTTTAAACACGTGGATATGTTACATCAATCGCAGTGTTTCCGAAGACATTGAGATCTTTAAACACGACAACAATGTCAACAGGAAGGAGGTAAATACTTCAAGTGCGCCGAAAGCCCGAGCCACTACTACCCCCACCCCAGTCCATCCGCTGCAGCGCGACGACGAGGCATTAAATACCACGGAGCTCACCACAATCGAATCAGTCAACGTCGGGAAGCGCGGAAGATCACTTCGCCCATTGCCTCCTCACCTTTGATACGCCTGCAAAGTCCGGAAAACACTTCAGATAGTATTTTGACCAGCCTTGAAAGTCTTTACCGTCTTATGTAGAGAAGTTGTACGTATAGGCGCAGTATAGAGAATATATAGCAGTATAGGTCTTCATCCAGAGACTTCGAGGAAATGAATATGATTTTATTTTGTTTGGAATCTCTTGCCCTTGAAGGTCAATGGTGTGGTGACTTCAGCATAAATTTCTAATAAATGATTATAACGCATAGTATTTAATAAACTTAACATCATATGGGTTGGCGGCGCATGTCGATGATCCTACAAGGGTTACTTTTGCTTCGTCTACACAAATTGATAAAAGGTTTTTGAATTTTGCGGAACAAAGTATTATGACGTGAGCAATACATCATGGCGTGGTATTGTGGAAAAGGAGCAATTTTTAACGCAAAAGAACATGACAAAATTTAGTCAGAATCTTTTGCGTAAATTATGGGATGATGTCGTAAAGAGGGTCGGTGTCAATTCCAAATATGAGTGCTTTTGCGACACGTTTTACTACTGGTTTGATAAAGCCTTTCCTCTAGAGACATGTCAAGTAAACCCAAAGTTGCAAAGTTAGATCGACCGAGATGTTAAAGAATATTCCCAATTCATGGGAAATCTCTACATTTGGTATGAACCTACCAAAAGTGAACGAGTATATAAATGTTATAAAGATAAACGTAAAAGATGAACCTAGAATCAAAATTCACTTAGAGTCACTTTTACAACTTCAGTATAGACTCCAGATTTGACGTACATTGCATAGTTTTTCTGTTAAAATATTTCGTTTATCTTCAGACTAAAGTGTATTTCTGAACTTGTATAATCATCTCCAGATATAAATCAAAAACTGTTACATTCCGAATTTTCACTGAATGGAACTGAACTTCGATAATTGTTTGTGTTAATAGAGACAGAGCGAATTAACCGATAGTCGCAATTTTTAATTTGAATATGTTCAGAAAGTACGGCTAATCTGAAGAACGATGGGTGTGAATCCAACGGTTTCTTGTTTTTTTTTTATGTCCTCTTTCACTTCTTACCAAAGAAAGTCCTGTAGGTTCAATACTTTGAGAGATATCCCCTTCGGAAGTCGAATTTTAGGCACTCTTAGAACGTGTTTTGGTATTTAGAAAAAAATTTATTTATGGGACTAATTTCAGTCTAACTACGTCATTCCGATCAAAGACAGTAAAAACACCAAATTTTAATTTTGAAGCTTTTTAAGTCAAATTTCACTTATTTTAGACCAAAAACATACTTTGTCAAAAACATGAACTTTGAATAAGCATGTTTTTGTTCCAAAAATTGACTTTTCTACAAACAATTTTAGCTTTAATTCTAACATACATTTTTACAAATTTGATTTTCGGTTCTTTATGTTGTAAGTTTAAAACGATTTATAGTCTGCTCCTCACTTGAGTATTTGCACAAAATCCAAATTTGCATTTTTGAACGATTGGAGTAATCTCAACCGATTTTGGTCAAAATCTGAATTTACGCATTAACTAAAAATTTTCTCATTTGTACTTATGTTGAGTAATTTTTTATCGAGTTTTGATACTAATTATAACTTGACATTCTCGATAAACACGAAATATTAATTTTGAAGTGTTTTTGGTAACATTTCTCTTATTTTGATAACAAAATTTAATTTGTGCAGAAACACAAACTTTACATGCCTACATGGTCTAACCTTGTAGGTCGTCTTTAATCCGATTTTAGATTTAGTTCTAACAAAAAATTCAAAAAAATTGCGTTTTTTTATTCTTTGTAAGTTTTAAACGATTTTTAGTCTAGTCCGCCCTCGAGTATTTGCACAAAATTGAAATTTGCATTTTTAAACGACTTACCTGAATTACCTAAAATTTTCATTTTTAGACATGTAGAGTAATTTTTTTATCGAATTTTATCGAGAACACGAAATCTTTTTTTAATAGTCACAGCGTTATAGCATTTTTAGTCACATTTCGCTTATTTTGGTAAAAAAAAAATAATTTCTCCAAAAACAAAAAAGTTTGCATGTTTAGACAATGCCAGTCGTGTTTAACCCGATTTTAGCTTTAATTCTAACAAAAATTTCTAGAAATTTGCATTTTCAGACACTTTAGTAGATGCAGTGCTGCAAGTTCGTGCTGCTGCAATAAGGTACTAAAAAATATAGAGCCTCAAACACATCAGCTCATCATTCATCCAAAATTACCATTTAACAAAAAAATTTTTTTTATTATTGTTTCCATATTTTTATAAGCTGTTAATTTTCTTGCTTTGTTATTTTTAATATATCTTTTCTCTGATTAAAATTTTATCAGTCGCTTTTATGATATTACAACTATACCTCTAAAAGAGTGGATACTGCTTTGACTGTCAGCCGAGATGAAATGTTGTCAAGGATTTGGATTTATTCAAAGATTCTCGAACGCAGTTGAAAGTTTTTACATTCTTTAGAGTAAGTTAAGCTTTAGATTGTTCTAAGCTTTTCCTATTTATTCAACTTAGTATCTTTTAGTGTTTTCAAGGCCTTTATGTTATTCATCTTTACGTGTGACATCTTGTTATGCGTACTTCTTCAGATTAGCCGTACTTTCTGAACATATTCAAATTAAAAATTACGACTATCGGTTAATTCGCTCTGTGTCTATTAACACAAACAATTTTCAAAGTTCATGTTCATTCGGTCAAAATTCAGAATGTAAGGATTAAAAAAATTAGGATTAGTGTCAGTTTTGTGGCTCACCCTGTACATCTAAACAATTAGGCATAACTCTGGTTCACATATCACTACGTCCAATTCCAAATTTTTCTAAAGCTCATGGAATAGGAGATTTATTTTATTTATGTTCTTGAAATGCTACACTTTTCGAAAAACCTATTTTTTTAAAACCTAATGAAGATATAAAGGACAGAAAAAGGTCCCGAGGCATCATTAATAGCTGCAATAATCAGGCAGCGAAATTCCAAAATTATCCATACTTTTTGTTCCACATCACTTAATTGTGGACATTCGATATTTGAAAAAATTTTACTTTCTGTTCGCCCCTGTAGATGGGTAAGAACTTTATAGCCATTACGCCTATACGTCTAGCTTGCCCTATGAATAGTCTTTATATTCAATATGAAATTTTTGTCAATATTTGTATTATGAGGGAAATTGGTCTGTTAAATGAAACCTCTTTTATAGAAAAAATTAAATATCTATGGAACCAGGCCAAATATCCAAAAAACACCACATGTCCCGAGGTATGACGCGTCTCCACATACTCCTGTAGCAAAAAATGTTCTGATTTTTTTTCCGCAAAATTATCTGCTCAAAAAGTTTTTACAAAAATGCATCAAGTTTTGTTGAACAAAGCAGGTTGCTGTTACAAAGCTGTTACAAAACAGGTTTGAAATACGTCAAAGTAAAAATAAATAAAATTACAAGTCAAAATAGCCGTAAGACAGTCAATACAAATACTCAATACTAATACCTATGCCCCATCACAACAAGCAAAACAGAACTCGCTATATATCTAAAACGTGCACTGCTCGAATCTAAATTTGAGATTTATTGATTAGGCATTTAAATACTCCTGTATCGTGTATGGTTCCAAGTCACATAGATATTTATGTAAGGACCTCTTAAAGGGGAAGATTTCCCGAATTTCTTTAATTCCTGTAGGCAGATTGTTAAATAAAACAAGGATAGAGTAAACACAGTTTTTCTCAGTCAGTGTTAGCGAGTGCTTAGAATAATTACAGACAAAGGAGTTATTGCGGGTATCATGGACGTGGGATGTCCGAAATTGTGAAAATTTTTCAGGATACTTCCTAACAAACAAAATGCATTCTTCTATACAGTGTATCCCAAATTCGAGGCTCTACATTGGGATCTCGGAAACCATAATGGCTACGACAAAGGTTAAATGGGGAATAATTTAGGGAATCTGGTGCTGATTTCAGATCTGGTTTCAAATTAGACAACGGACTCTTGGTTTCTGAGATATTGTAAAAAATAGAAAAGTGGCGGATTTCGTTTTTTTCTTATAAATTCAAAGTAGTTTATTTGACAACTGTCAAAGTGCGACATTATTAGAACAGTTTTTTGAGGCAAACAATAAGGCGTATGTCAAAACTCGCGTTCGTCCTTTGTTTTTTCGACACGCACTACAACTTTGGTTTTTCTTATGATGGCCATATTGGATTTTTCGATTTTCAGATCCAGCAAAATATTTTCATTACATTGATATCCCGCAAGTACATAAAACTAGGAAGTTACGATAAAAAAAACAACTTTTTTAAATTTGAAGAGTTACCCATGACTTTGACGTAAAGTGACATCGCGCCATTTGCATTTTTGTTTAAACTACTAGAGTTACTGTGTACTGTCATTTAGCAAAATCGTGTTAAATTGTATTTCTTAGATTGTCAGTTAGATTTCTTGTAAGAACTTCCTTTAAGACTTCAAACCATTGACGTTAGATACATAAAAGTAAGTATTTTTGAAATCAGCTGCTTAGGCTCTATCGATTTGGCATAAAAATTATGTATCATTCCATTTAAGAAAAATCAACCTTACATCACAACTGTCGTATTTGACGTATAAAACATTTTCAAAATAAAGATTTGGCGTTCTCTCGTGACCGAAGTAGGAAGCGCGGATAAACTTTTTTTCAAATCGGAATAGGAAAGGAGCAAATTGGGTGAGACACTTAAAATGATGTCCCTGTACAAAGTGTTAAGTGTGTTAAGCCGCTATTTTTATTTTATTTTCTTCTTTTAACACTAGTATCATAATGTATGATGCCTTTGCCCTAGGTTATAGGAAAAATACTATAGTTCAAGTGATTTAGCAATAAAAAATATAAAAAGTGTTTAAACAAATTAAACTTGCGACTTAAAACGTAAATATTCTGAGAGAAAGAGTTTTGGACACTTTTGCCTCTGTGAACAGAAATACCCTTGCTAGAGTCATTCGAAAAGTATTTTCAAACTGTCAGAATTGTCAAGAGGTAAACGGTAGGCATATTGCGAATCTACCTGATAATAATAAATATGAGAAAGAATTGCTAAAAATTAAGTCATTAAAAATTATATTAGTACCTCTTTTATTAGATACCTCCATTTTGTTATTCTGTCCTCCATATTGTTGGTATAGTTAATTGTTAATAGATATGTTCTTTCACAGAAATAAAGCAAAATAAAATTAAGATTTGCGAAACATTTTAGACGAAACTCAGTTAGGCTTTTAACGGAATAACAGTGATTATTGATTAAAAATGCAAATGGCGCAATGCCATTTTACGTCAAAGTGGTGGCCAACTGTCGAACTTTAAAAAAAAATTGTTTTTTTATCGTAACTTTCGAGTTTTATGTACTTGCGGAATATCAATGTAATGAAAATTTTTCGCTGGATCTAAAAATCGAACGCCACAAGAAATACCAAAGTTGTAGGGCGTTCCGAAAAAACAAAAGACGCTAGCGAGTTTTGATACACGCCATATTGATTGTCTCAAAAAAGTGTCCTAATAATGTCATACTTCGACATTCGTCAAATAAACCTCTTCGTATTTATAAGAAAAAAAACGAAATCCGCCATTTTTATATTTTATGCAATATCTCAGAAACCAAGTGTCCGGTATCTAATTTGAAGCCGGATCTGAAATCAGCACTAGATTCCCCAAAACATTCCCTATTTAACCTTTGCTGTAACCATTACAGTTCCCGAGATCTCAATGTAAAGCCTCGAATTTGGGACACACCGTATATAATGCAGGCGTAGTTAAAAATCTCTTTTCGCGAAATATACCCCGACACGATTGCCTGTATGGTAATCGCAAAAGTATTCTTAGAGTCTTCTTTTGAATAATAAATGGTCGCTCCAGATTAGCATTGTTTTCCCAAATCATTATGCCATGCTGCATGACTGAAAATGAAAGAGAGAGAAATTTACCAGAATGGACCTTGGCGCCCCTTATGGGATTTTTCATGTAAAAATGGGCTAAAGTGGCCTGGTTTTCCTGTTGCCTAACTACCTATGTATTTTCCTTCTTCCCTGTGGTTTACTTTACTTTACTGGTCCCTTTGTCCACATATTCTCAAAACCCTGTAGAGTGCACATCTGGAAAACGTTTAATCTTCTTCAGGCAGCCAGTGTTCAAGAATCCACTGCGTAGAGGAAGACAGACTAACAAATTGTTTTAAAACCTCGATCATAAAATAAAGTATCCGATGTACAGATCTAAATCGTGGCTTTTGGAAAATTCTGCTAAATTATTGCGGTCTGGAACAACCACTCGAAAATGCTATAAAATATCGTTGGATTAGAACTTGCGGTAAACAATGTTCAGTAAACTTATACAGGGTGACCGTTTTTCGATAGTTATCTAAAAATGACGTTATCACATTTCGAACATTTTGATTTCGGAAATATTTAAAAAAAAATTGAAAATTTAAAAAAAAAGTTTTTGTTTTTTTATTTTTAATTTAAAGATATTAAAAATTTATTAAATATATTAAAGCATAAAACTATTAAAAATAATTGACACTTCTTCATAGCCATTTTTTGCTCTCTTCAACGTGGTATTTTTAAATTCAAAATCCGACGTTTTGTTTTTATGCACCATCATCAACTTTATTTTTTTTAAAACGGTCCTTTTGAATTCTAAACCTACTTGCAATTTTGCATTTGGTGATATGCATGACTGCATTACTAAAATATACCACCGTGGTCGCACCCGCGTCAAGGTAACCTGCCACAACCCTAAGAGCATAGCATACCGTATTTAACCTTTTACAAAGGTTGTCAACATGAGATTTCCACTTCATATGGGAATCGGTAAATACACCAAGAAACTTGAACTCCTCGGACACAGTCAGTACATCGTTTCCGAACGTCAGTTCGGTCTATTCATGGATCTTACCAAAATGGCATCCTAAACGAAAATCGGTTGAGTGGCTTCAGAGATAGACAGTTTTAAAGCTCATTCAAAATTTGGGGTGTATCGTTTCAATTGATTCTTAGTTTAGTTTCTTTGGTTTCCCGCTTTTACTAGTACTCCAGCATCCCTCGAATACCTTTGTCCAGCATCCTTGCAGAGAGAGCTTATTAAAGTGGGTGGCGCAATTTTATTAAGGTCTTATATACTCATGACCACTCTCCGATCTGGGGTAGTTTCCGGGAAATCGCTCTCTTAAGGCTGGATAAAGCTAAGATTAGTTCAGCTTTAGTTCAGCTCAGTAGATTCAGGGCATTGAAGATGGGAAATTTACTTATTTGAACCACCCCTTTTGTCCACCACAACTCCTTGAAGGGAAAATCGTGGCAATATAGAAAACACCAAAGTTCTTGCACTGTCCTTACCACGCAAAATTCCACGCGCGCGACGACCCCATTGTCCGTACAGTCACAAGTTTGACAAAAATTATCCCACTTCTGACACCAGTTGTTATACCGGATACGGGTTCCAATAATTTATCGTCAATTAACTACACACTTTTATTTACTTTTAACCATTACAACACGATTAAAACACAATTACTCTCTACTAACAATTCACAGTGTTCGCTTGTCCGCTTATTTAGCTTATTTACTACATTACACTATTTATTCGATCCCATCTCGCGCGGCTCGCTGGTTTATATGCCCGTTCATATACCCGGCCTGAACACACTCTCGTACTTTCAAGAACGGAGGCGACTGTTTCCGGTTCTCGTTTATTCTAGATGGGTTCCCGGGGTAGCGGTCGGCACTCGGCGTTGCCGCTTCGGCCCGAGTCTCTGCGGACCGAAGTCGGGCGTACAATATTTTGACCTTCATTCCTACATGCTTCATCGGTTTTCAAAACGCAAAAATGCTTAATTCGACCTTTACTTGGAGTCTCTCCAAGCACTAATTGTAGGTCGCATTACCAGAAACTGTTATCACATTATATTTTCTTTCCTTGGTCGTATTTATTAAAAAGAATCCGACTCTATTTAGAGGCAATTATGAGAATTATTTGAACGCAATGTCTATAAAAGCTCGAGGCAGATGTGTATTCCTCGAATTGGCTCAAGCTACTACGAAAAAGACCCTTATACAAAACAATAAAGCCATATGAAGGATTGTCGAGGTCTATAATAGAAATAACAACATTGAAATGAATATCTGGCACAGATCTTAACTGAAAAAAAATTTCATACATTAAAAAAGTTGAGCGCTTTTAATTGACATTTAGTTTCTTCAACACTAACAAAATCTTGAGTAACAAAATAACTAGTAATAAAGTCCATATTTTTACTTCAATAAATAATCTCTGAACTGGAGAATATGCAAACACGCCCAATAAAGAGCGTTATCGTAAGTTCAAATTTCCCCAGCCCAGATCCACATTTTGCTAAAACTGGGTTCAGCTCAGCAGCATTAACCAAAAATATACGGTAATTATAATTAATATCCTCCCATAAAATATATAAACACACGTATATGCAATATCTTTTAATTTCATGCAGGTTTAGTTTCCAAGGCTCAAATTTATAGGTGGGTTTAAAGCCAATCACGCCAACTCCGAATCGGTAGACTGCTGAGGTAAATTATGTTGTTGGGTTTTAATTTCACGTCCCTTTTTTTAAATTACGTGTTTCGACGTACATTTTATGCAAAAAAGTATGTCCGTACTTGTCGCATGAGTCATAATAGCAAGTCATTTGGGCCGACTTGCACGATGGTCGGGTTGCGGAACTATCTGATTCCCTGCCATTTCTAATTTAAAAGCCACAATGGCAAAATGTGTAGTCTGAAATTCTGCAAGTCATAAGGAATTTATTTCCCCGACGAAACGATCCCTGCAATATCGTGGAAACGACGACGATATAAACCCTCGATTTATTGCCATTAATATAGCAATTTTTCGAGCACCCTGTGTACTAAAATTTGAAATTGCTGCTCCAACGATCCTAATAACAGTAATAATTCTCAGTTCGCTTTGGTCCTCATTTTGGAATTGTATCACGACCACCATAAAATATTAATAATAATTTTATCGAACGGATATTGCTTCTTCCCCCATTTAATTTCAATTTCGGCGAAAGTGATATCGGAATTCTTAAGCAAAATTTGTAAAACGAAAAGATGCTGCCGAGTCACGCTCAGAGGGACTTCCATCGATCACGTTCGGGTCTTAATCAGGACACTTAAATTTTTTAAAGAAAAACACGAAGCAAACAAGATAATTGGAAACAGCAACGGGATCCCAAGAGTTTAATAAAAACGTCAGATGAACACGTGATTTAGAAATCCCTCCATATGCCGTTCGAACTTCCTTCGCTTTTAATTCCGGCTCTTGTCAAAAATTAAGCTCCCTTCACACTTTTTAATCTTCATTCTATATTGTAAGTTGGCTGTCAGCAACTGCGACACTCTGAACTGACAGATACAGTCGGGCTTATCTGCCTGAACATGTTTTGTATTAGTTTCTGAAATCTGGGAGTTTTAGCATAAAGCGGCCATAGTTGATGGCTTAAGTGGTAAAGTATGATGATATGTGAAACTGATCAAAAAGAACACTAAAGGGAAATTAGCAGTTGAACAAGTTCATCAGTATTCTCGTTACTTAGTTTTGGATTTTTTTTTCATTTTAAGTCTCTTTCTTACTCATTATGTTTTTTCTGTTTTAGGACATATTTACGCGATTTTTCAAGATTAATATTTTTGCTAGAAGAATTAATACCTTTTTTGCCCATTTAACCTACTCAAAGCAAGTAACTGATGTAAAACAATATTTAAATTTATATGTAACGATATGTTTTTTCCGAAAATATGTACGATATCGTGCTTGGACTTTGACCATCTAGGTCTATCCCTCCAGAGATGTCTGTCTAAAGCCCAGTGCAGACGATGCAAAATAACGCGGGGGCAAAGTTGCAGCAATTTTAATCCCCGCGTTTTCTTGCATTGCGTTCAGACAGCGCAACTTTTTTTATGCGATTTTTTAGGAACTTTACTAGACTGCTACCAACTTACCCAATAAAAAAATCCTTTCTGTCTTTTTTTTTTGTAAACTATCTCTATTCTTTCTAAGGGTAAAAAAAGTTATTATAGGTATTCTCGGTTTCATATTGTTTGCACTGACATTAATTATTATTTATACCTAATAACGAGGAAATGGAAGAAGAAGAAGAAGAAGAAATTGCTGTAGTATATTTAGTAATTGCTTCTGCAACTTTACTGCAAAAGCCTAGAAGACCTAGAAGTTGGTGGGTGAGGCCCTGGGTGTTAAAAAGAATTTTTTGGCGGGTCTTTCCATTAACTATTGAGGAGTTTGAAGAAGCTGGTGATGTGTTTTTAAAATTTCTTAACAATGAACAAGCAGCGCTTTGAGAAACTTCTTAGTTTAGTTACAGAACACATAGAAAAAAAAGCTACATTGATGCGAAGTACCATTTCCGCTAAAAATAGGTTGGCCTTAACTTTAAGATTTTTGGCTACTGGAGAGTCATTCCAGAGCTTAACATATACCTTTAGAATAGGAAAATCAACGATTGCTTCAATAGTGCCTAAAGTATGTCAGGCGATTTATGAAGTTCTTAAAACAGACTACTTGAAGGTAGGTACTTACAATATTTTCAAATGCTTGGTAATATCTTTCATTGAGGGTAAATTCTTGGGTAAATCAATAATTAATTTACTTCTATTAGTTATCTTTACACATTGTTGTTTAACTGTAAACTTGAAAACGTGGGACATTTTTAGGCTCCAAACCAAACCGAAGAATGGTTGAATCTTGCAGAAAAATTTAATGCGAAATGGAATTTTCCTAATCTATTAGGTGTGATGGATGGCAAGCACATTTTTTTTTGAGCCCCACGAAGTGAAGGATCTGCTTTTTACAACTATAAACAACAGAACAGCATTGTTCTGTTAGTATTAGTAGATGCAAACTATAAATCTTTGTACATAGACAGTGAAACAAATGGCAGAGTGTCAGATGGAGGTGTGTTCCAAAGAAGTTCTCTATCTCACTGTATGGATGAGAACCTTCTTAACTTCCCAGAAAAACGCCCCTTACTTGGTCGTAAGGTGCCATTTGTTATTGTTGCAGATGCAGCATTCCTTCTTAAGACAAATATAGTGAAACCATTTCCATTTCGAAACATGACCAGTTTCCAAAGACTATTTAATTACCGATTAAGTAGGGCAAGAAGGGTATTTGAGAATGCCTTTGGCATTCTTGCTAATAGATGGAGAAAAATCGTAGAAAAAATCCATTTTTTATCTCTAAGAGACTGGTGGAAATTTAAGTTTGAAATAAGCAACTCTAAGTCAACAGTCTCAAGTTTATTATGTTGTAGTTGTACGGCTACATGTTTCGCCTAAAAAGGCATCATCAGGCCACAGTCCCAACACACGTTAAAATAGTTAAAATTCCAAAACACGTTCACATATTTACAAACTCACAGTGGCAACTCCATGGTTGCCACTGCCTTTTTAGGCGAAACATGTAGCCGTACAACTACAACATAATAAACTTGAGACTGTTGACTTAGACTTGCTGTGTTCTGTATAATTTTTTATTATCTGAATATCCTTTCTAATCAGATCACGACCAAAGAACTCAATATAAGTTTTGCTATGGCCTGCCTCAACAAGGTGGAAACAGGCATCGGCAGGAAGCTTTAGATATAAGAAAGGAGTTCATGCAATATTTCAGTAACGAGGGCACTGTAGAGTGGCAAGACGAGTATGCTTAGGTTATTTGTATTTTTTTGATTCTGTTTGTAGTAGGCAATAGTATATTGTTTAACGAGTGACGAAAATAGCATTTTCTCTTGCAAGAGAACAGTTTACCAACCGAGGCGAAGCCGAGTTTGGTGCCGAATTTGGTAATGCTCTCGAGCCATAGAAAATGCTTTTTTGACGAGTAAAACACTATGCTTTTTCTTCGACTATGCTAACATTAAGTCTTCATTAACTTTAAAAACAATCCCTTAAGACGATTCCAGAACAGCTGTTTTTGATTAGGTCCGCCATACTTTATTGTGGGTCAAACAAACCATGTAGCCAAACATACGAAACTTTCCGTGTTTATACGGAAATGATCCACAAGGATCATGACAATTCACATGTTGTTGGTACTTTTGGGGTGAGAAATCTTTTATTAAAAGAATATTTTTCTGTTGTTATTTACATTTTTTCACATTATTTTTCCTCTTACCGATTTTAAAACAACATAAATAAATTTAAGAATAAAAAAATAGTGAGAATAGCAACCCCGCCACCGGTTTATTAATTTGGATGTGTAAACGTTTGAATAACATCGATTTTGTTGGTTTGAACATTGAAACTTATTGAAAAAGTCGTTTATTTCTAATTTTTGTGCCGAAAATGTTTCGAAGTGAATATTACTTCAAGCTTAATGGTTATGTCAAGTATCCTTATGACCAGAAAGTGGAAATTATAAACAATATTGATCCTTACTCCTTTCGCCACAAGATTTGAGTTTCCCAATTTGTGATTTGCCAAATGTGACCTTACTGGATCTTGCAGACTATTTTATTTTAAAGCACAGTTATTATACGTAGGTACTAAGCAGCAGTTGAAAGCATATTGTTACGATCGCAGCAACGCCGCATGGGAGGCGGGGCAACGCATGGGAGCGTGTTGGTTGGTGGAGCTTCGCGAACTATCCGCGCTGCGTCATGGCTGACACGAGTGATTTATTGCTCGTCTGGCTTAATCTAGAAGGCAGTTGTTTACAACCGTTTTTTTTTTTATGTGAGATTATTCAAGAATTCTTATAAAGAACTTTCTAGGTTTTTCTGTAATTTTAGGATTGTATATAAAGGCGCATAGAGCGGCGGTTAAGAGTAGTCGTATTTTAATCGAGCTATAAGTAAGATAAAGTTACGAAGCGATAATAGAAGGCTATAAAGTGTTAAGTAGTGAGTTATTTAGTAGTCGTGTGTATTTGTGGAGTTAATAAATAGTGTTTTCGTATTAAATCGTTACACTGGAATTATTGAACCCCGAGTTCGCAACAATTGGTGTCAGAAGTGCGATTCTAGTGGGAATTTGAGGACCAATATTACTGAACTGCAAGTGAGTGATTCATTGCCGGACATTACGTGTTTATGCCAGTGACTAGAAGCCAGCATCAAGCGATGGAGGATCAACTTGCCGCCCTGCTGTCCCTTATGCAACAACAGAGGGAAGAACAGGAAAAACGCGATCAAGTACAGGAGCGACGTTATCAAGAACAGGAAAAACGTGATCAAGTACAGGAGCGACGTTATCTAGAACAGGAGAAACGTTATAACGAACAGAAGGAAGAGCAAGAAAGACGTTATAAGGAACAAAAAGAGGAACAAGAAAAACGTGATCAAATACAGGAGCGACGTTATCAAGAACAGAAGGAAGAGCAGGAAAAACATTATCAAGAACAAAAGGAAGAACAGAAACGGTTTAAAGAAGAATTAGTGAACCATCTCGCAGCTAGGGAGCAACAATTGGAAGAAAGAATAATGCAGTCCGTTAACGAATCCGTTAACGGCGTTAACGAAGGACTCGAAGCTGTCAACCAGAGGGTTCTCGAGCTAGAAAAGAAATTCCGGGAACAACTTGAGGACGACACCGTGTCTACAGAGAGTTTTAGCACAGCCAACGCTAAAATCAAGCCTCCTGATTATGACGGTACTACGGCGTGGGAAATTTATAAAACCCAATTTGAGGCAGCTGCAAAAGCTAATGGCTGGTCCGAGCCCCAGAAAGCTACATCATTGGTGGTAGCACTTCGTGGAAAAGCGGCTGAATTACTCCAATCTCTGTCGGCAGCTGATCAAAGTAATTATGCGGCTTTAGTACACTCTCTGCAACTACGATTCGGAAATGAGCACAAAGAAACCGTGTTCCAGGCCCAGCTGAGGATGAGACAGCAAAAGTCAGGTGAATCCTTACAAGAATTTGAGGCGGACATAGACAGACTCATTCACCTGGCATATCCATCGGCCCCTGAATCTTTTCAAATGCAATTTGCAGCCGAAAGGTTCATTGAGGGAGTTCGCGATAGTGACATGAGATACCACTTACGTCTAGTAAGGCCCAAGGATATCAGCGAGGCACTAGTTCGGGCCCTGGAATTCGAGGCGTCACGAGTGTCATCTGATTCTTCTCCAAGTGTAAGAATGGCAACTTGCGATGACGAGGGGGATACGTCAAGGGGTGAATCCATGGCAACTTTACATAAAGCGTTGAAGGATCTGGCAGTCAATATCCAAGCCTTGTTGGGAAGACCTTCTCGATCAACAGGCAATCGGGGCATAAAATGTTTTAACTGTGGTAAACTGGGTCACGTCAAGAGTAATTGCCGTAATAGGGCAAGAAGTCCGTCGCCGTTGTTTAGAAGACCGAGCGGCAACCAAGACCGCCCTAGAATCCAGGAAAAACCAATTCCTGTCAAAGTAAAGGGGCAATTGACCGAGCCCGTTAAAACCCTTAGGATCAGTCAAGTCAATCAATCAATTCAAGCCAATAATTTGGGTGGCAAAAGTGTTACAGAGATCGGACGCATTAAAGGACAGAAGACCCAAACTGAACATCGACCAGGAAGGTCTCACGGAAATGCCGATGCATTATCTAGTCGGCCATGTAAAGAAGATAGTCAGCATTGTCGAAGAACTCAGCTACGTGAGGGACATCCTTCTGTAAGGAGAACGTCGGTAGAAATAAACGATGGCTGGACCACACAGACGCTTCGAGAAGAACAAATGAATGATCCAGATATTGGACCCATACTCTTGGCAAAGACTGAGGACAAGAGACCAGAATGGCAAGAAATCGCTTGTAAAAGTCCAAACCTGAAGGCGCTATGGGCCCAGTGGCACTCTCTCAAAATAGAAAATGGACTACTGAAGAGAGCGTGGGAGAGTCCGGATGGCAAGTCCGTAGTCAGTCAGTTGGTTGTTCCTGGTAGCAGAAAATCAGATGTACTACAGGAAATGCACAACGGAACAAGCGGAGGCCATTTTGGGGTCAATAACACATTGGCCAAAATTAAAGAGCGGTATTATTGGGTGAACTATCATGAAGACGTCGAATCTTGGTGCCGCAAGTGTGAAGTTTGTTGTGCCGCAAAAGGACCTCGAACCAGATCACGGGGTCGAATGGTGCAGTACACTGTAGGTGCTCCATTCGAGAGGGTAGCAATTGATGTCGCGGGACCATTTCCTCAGACTGAGTCGGGCAACAAATACATCTTGGTCGCCATGGATTACTTCACTAAATGGCCTGAAGCATACGCCCTACCTAACCAAGAAGCAACGACTGTGGTAACGGTGCTAGTAAATGAAATGTTCTGCAGATTTGGGGTCCCTCTCGAACTTCATTCTGATCAGGGCCGAAATTTTGAATCGGCTGTTTTCCAGAAGGTCATGGAACTTCTCGGAATTCGCAAGACCAGGACAACTCCTTTGCATCCACAGTCGGATGGGATGGTAGAGAGATTTAATCGGACCATGGAACATTACCTGTCTAAAATGGTGGCAGATCATCAGTGTGAGTGGGACCAACATCTACCTCTCATGTTGATGGCATATCGAGGCTCTACGCATGAAGCCACTGGTTATACTCCGGCGAAAGTGATGTTCGGAAGGGAAATGAGGCTTCCTGCGGATTTGATGTATGGAACACCAGAAAAAGACTCACTCAACTCTGAGAATTTTGTGGAGGAACTTAAGGAGAGGCTGGACAATGTTCATGAACAAGTCAGGAATAAACTGCGGATATCCAGTGATCGAGCCAAAGCAAGATATGACTTACTAGCTAACTCCCGCGGCTTCCAGGATGGTGATTTGGTGTGGCTATACAATCCGCGGCGAAAGGTGGGGAAGTCGCCCAAACTTAGCCAAAATTGGGAAGGACCTTATACAATTATAAAGAAGATTAATGATGTGGTGTATAGGATCCAGCGGACCCCTAGGTCAAAGATGAAGGTCGTTCATTTGGATCGATTAGCACGATACCATGGAACTCTATCTGTTCGGGACGAACAGACTTAGGAGGGCAATGTTACGATCGCAGCAACGCCGCATGGGAGGCGGGGCAACGCATGGGAGCGTGTTGGTTGGTGGAGCTTCGCGACCTATCCGCGCTGCGTCATGGCTGACACGAGTGATTTATTGCTCGTCTGGCTTAATCTAGAAGGCAGTTGTTTACAACCGTTTTTTTTTTTATGTGAGATTATTCAAGAATTCTTATAAAGAACTTTCTAGGTTTTTCTGTAATTTTAGGATTGTATATAAAGGCGCATAGAGCGGCGGTTAAGAGTAGTCGTATTTTAATCGAGCTATAAGTAAGATAAAGTTACGAAGCGATAATAGAAGGCTATAAAGTGTTAAGTAGTGAGTTATTTAGTAGTCGTGTGTATTTGTGGAGTTAATAAATAGTGTTTTCGTATTAAATCGTTACACTGGAATTATTGAACCCCGAGTTCGCAACAATATAAAAGTCTACAAGCTTTTAAACTGTATGAATCTGGTGCAGTTATTTCGATCCATGCAAAACAAGTCATCAAGGATGCTTATGTAATTTTAAGTAAGGTAAGATCAATTTAAACAAGCTACTGCTTTAGCCAAAGTTATAGCTTATGCGGTTTTTTTATAGTTTTTCCTACAGTCTTAACTTCAAGACTAGCATATTCATCAAATGGTGTGAATAGCTATATGTTTCTGAATTCTCATATATCAATTTAGGGCCTGCTGTTTTTTTGTCACAAAATGAACCAAATTGAGTTTAACCATACAGGCAGAAATTCAACCAATTGTCAGCTGTGTTTTCTCCTTATATTTTATACATACTTAGGGCAGGACAACTTGACTTTATAAAACTGGGCATTAGCATAACCACATAACTTTTCAATTCCATCAGAAATCTTATTAAAGTAAAGTTCTTATTAAAGGTGCTTATCAAGACTATGTTAGGTTTGGAATCACTGGGTGTACACATTTTGCAGATTTATTTGTAGGTATTCAGAAGAATTTATGGTCACATAAATTAAATTGTTTAATAGATTTCCTCAAAATTTACCCCAGAGGGTCATTTACCCCAGAGGTATAATTACTAGTGAGTTTTATTGTGGGCACATAGAATATTTAGTGAAATTGAATTGAATTTAGTAATATTTAGTGAAATTTAAGGAAATTTTACTTGACACTTAGTGGAATGAATTTGAACATAATTTATGAATTGATTTACCTCTCGTTTTAGGTGCTGTGTGAACCTGTGATAAGACAAGATATTGTTGCGAACTCAGGGTTCGATAATTCCAGTGTAACGATTTAACACGAAAACACTATTTATTTATTCCACAAATACACACAACTACTAAATAACTCGCTACTTTAACACTTTATAGCCTTCTAATATCGTTTCGTACTTCAACTTACTTATAGCTCGCTTAAAATAAGACTTACTTAACCGCCGCTCTATGCGCCTTTATATACAATCCTAAAATTACAGAAAAACCTAGAAAGTTCTTTATAAGAATTCTTGAATAATCTCACATAAAAAAAAGGGTTGTAAACAACTGCCTTCTAGATTAAACCAGCCGAGCAATAAATCACTCGTGTCAGCCGTGACGCAGCGCGGATAGGTCGCGAAGCTCCACCAACCAACACGCTCCCATGCGTTGCCCCGCCTCCCATGCGGCGTTGCTGCGATTCGTAACAATATCAATTTACTTACAGAATAAGCCTCATTTGCAAGGTTGTGGTTTAACAGAGTCAAGTGGGCTGTGAATCAAGGAATCTCTCACCAAGTTAAAAAATGTACATATGTTGGTCAAGTGCAGACATTTTGTTGCAAAGGAGGCAGAAAATGTCATAAAATTAACATGACTGCCATAAAAGTACATAGGTAACTCCAGATATAAGAAAGTGCATGAATGCAAAATGCAAATTATTTTCACTTGTATTTTAATGTGATAGATCTCTTTCTTTGAGTTGTGGAAAGAAAATAGTGGGCTGACAACTCGAGTGAAATTCATTTTATCTAAATGCTTTTATTACTCCAACTTTTTGGGGTGAAAAATTCATACCCAACTTGAGAACTTCTTCCTGAACTTTTCTGTTGAACTCCTACTGTTACATGTAAGTCATTCACTTGTTATTGACATCAAGTAAGCATTGGAAATTAGACTTTGACATTTTTATTGTATTTTCTCAACATGTGCTGAAAGGAGATATTTAGGTTTTTAAAATAATGAGGATTTCAAAGATAATGAGATGACAAAAATAAGTGAATGACTTGTATTTACCTATTATACTCTACCTGTTTATTGTATTTAATATTATTAGTGTAAATTTGCAGTATTGTTAGGGTTGTATTAATTGTTACTTAATATCACTTTTATTGACATGCTCAGAACTGCATATAAAAACATGTTGTGTATCATATAATTTTACAGTGAAAATAATATACTTAATGTACTTAATGTTAATATACCTACCTGCCTAATATTCAAAAACAATTTGTGTACTTTTTACAACTTTGACACCCTGTCCTAACTTCAGAGAGAATCGGATCGGAAGCTCCAAGATGGCATTTAAAACCCCAATTAGTAGTGTTTATAATTTAACCAGCACCAAGCCACCCTTAGCTAGCTACAACCTTTGACAACAACAATTGAAGCTCCTCCTTGAAACATTATAAAATATTTTTGTAATGCTTTTATTCAAGCCAGTGTACCAAATTCTTGATTGTAAGACATGAAATATGAAATAAAACATGAAAGTCTTGTAAAAGGATTCTACGTGGTTGGTCTAATGACAGATTTAGAGAAGTATTTAAATGGTAAGTTTAACAGGACTTTTATAAAAGGACAGTATGTACTAAAAGTGCTATGGAAACATCTTGGACTTCCATTGTCTATATTGAGTTTTTTTACACGACATTTCGAGCAGTGGAATCTCTGCTCGTTTTCAAGTGGAACTTAAACAAGCAGAGATTCCAGCCTCACTTGAAAATGAGCAGAGATTCCACTGCTGAAAACGTCATGTAAAAATACTCAATAAAGACAATGGAAGTCCAAGATGTTTGGCTTAATAGTATATCATTGTCTACCACCTTTAATCCAAAATAGTGGTATGTTTAAAAGCAGATAGTATGTTTAAAATATTTTAATATGTTTAAAAGTCCACAGAACTTTCTTATGATGAAAAAAATATAAACATGTCTTGTACGTAGTTGGACTAAAGATGAATTTAGAAGATAAGTATTTAAATGGCAAGTTCAGCAGGACTTTTATAAAAGGATAATATGTAACGAAATAGTAGTATGTTTAAAAGTAAATAAAATGTGATTTTCTTACAATGAAAAACTATAAACAAACAATACTGTATGGATTAGAATCAATTACATACCTGCAACTTTTTGGAGGGCCTGTAGAAAGGCATGATTTTGGTTAACTAATTATTTCTAAAATGCTCATTGTTAATATCAGATTTTGTGTGTTTAAGTTTAAACTAAAATTAAACTACCTCATTATCAAAGTATGTATTTGTCTTGCTGACACAACTTTTGACTGGAGGCTCTTAAAATTATTGTATAAAACTTCCTTTGCTTAAAAGAAACAACATAGGAATACACTTATTACCTAAACTCTATTTACAAATCATACCTGTGTTTGGATCACACTTAGCTTTTCTAAAATTCCTTTCAAGAACCGAAATTCTAGCTGAATAACCAGCCTGGGTTTGCCTTTCAGGGCAATGCAGGTTTTGCTACAATTTTAAACATAAATAAGTAGGTATGCTCCAGTATACCTGCACATATACCTATCTAAATACTTTTTAAGAATAATTACTGTTGAACTTACCAGTTATGAAATATCAGGTAATACGTCTCTTGCTAAGTCATTTTTGCTTCCTTTAAGGCTTGAAATTCAAACCCAAGCATTTCCATTTCCATGTTCAGTGTTCACTAACCAGGCAGATCAGGAAATCGAAAGAATGAAACGGTATTTCAATTATCTCATTCAGTACGCGTTTGAACATAAACGACATTACAAGAATAAGACATTTCCAATAAGGGCATAATTCAAAGCAACACTTCAGATGATGATTATGCCGCTTAGAGACTTTAGGGAATACTTGTAGTTAAAAATATCTTAAATCAAAACTGAAACATGATGATAAAGATCGATTTTCAAGTTTCGTTTGACAGTGACATTGTGGGGCAAACATATGTCAAATGACGGAATCTTGGAATCATCTATAGAGCATTTCTTTCAAAAATTAAGGCGCGTCATTGTCAACATGACACCTCGACTGTCAATGAGTTCAGTTTGGTCAAATTTCAACACTTTGATTCACTTTTCTGAGGCCCGGGCAGGCAAAATATACATGTTTTTGTATGATGTCACCATTTTCCATGGTGTTCTATAAGATTAGACTAGTTAAATCGCATTTACTTGGCGATATACAGGCGAAATTAGAACAACTTACTTTCGTCACTAGAGACGAAGGTATGACGAAAGTTGTTTATTTTTACATGATCGTAGAAAAAAGTAGTTTTGTTTACAGGAATAATCTGAATAGTGCGTATAAATAAAAAGTGTACTTGAAAGTACACAAACTAAAAGAGTTTTATTTACCTTATTTACAAGTAATTTTAAAAATAGGAACTTGAGGACGGATAAAATACTTTCACTTAAGGCTTAAGGACATAACAAGAACCCAGTATTCTTAGTTATTCCTTATTGTCCTTCTCAATGCACTTTACTTAGGCCTCATAGACATCATCTAGTATACGTCGTTTTACAGACCTTAACACTTCGGGGTCAAGCACCTGCCTCAGCTCATTTTCAATTGACCTATAACAAAAAGCAAGAAGTTAAATATGAAGCTTACTATTTACACATAATATAGAAACCTACCTTCCAAAAGCAGACAATTCATCACAAGGAGCTTTGTCACGAGCAGAATAATTGCTTAAGATATTTGAGGCATTTTGTATTAAAGCTTTAGTCTCATTATCTACACTGCCTTTCAGTTTTTCTTTTGGTAAAGGAGAAAGAACCTAGCGTTCAGGTTGAACTGGATCGAGTTGGTTTGTTTGATCACGGAATTCTTCTATTGTGCCATCAAATATCACCTCTACATTAGGACTTTGAGATTTTTCAATGGCTTTAGTTGTGTCATCGAAATTGATATTAGACTGAGATTCTCTAACAGGATCCGAGTTGCTTAAGAATTTCAGTAAATCATAGCACCACCACTTGATGATGTACATATTATCAGTTCCAGAGCCATTTGTATGTGACTTTTTTTCCTTGGCGCATTCTTTAAAGAATTGGGAGCGTAGTCCATGCATTTTTTTATTAATTTCTTCAATACAGACTGCATAAAATTTTAAGTTTTCGGTGGAAAGTCACTAGAAAAGTAACCAAATCCCCGCGATAAATCGCATGGAAAATAGAACAATTTCTATTGCTATGCAATTAGTTGCAGCAACTAAAATGCATCTTCTGAACGAAAAAATCCCTGCAACTTTTGTAGCAGGGATTAAATCCCCGCGAGAAATTGCATCGTCTGCACTGGGCGTAAATCTGCGTGTCTATATCTACTCATCTAGAGGACTTGCAAAAGAAGAAATTGAAACTCAGTAAATTAAATTTTACAGGGTGGCATTAATATATATATTTGCAAGTAGGTCTTCAGAAATTGAGAGAAGATCTATCTTTTAACGCTTTTTCAAAATACCAACATTAGCAGAGATTCATGGGGTTAAAGTTTTATGAAAATATTAAAGTTTGTTATTATCAAAAATTAATAATTTTTATTGACCATGAAGGCTTTTACAACCAGTCAAAATAAAATCTAAAGTGCTTTCCGGGCTTTGAAGCAGTGGTCCAATGGAATTTCCTCTGGACTTTCAGCTACAGCTGCGGCAAACATCATTAAAAGCGATGAGGCAATGGGCGAAGTGATCTCCCGTGCTCCCGACGTTGACTGATACGACTGTGGGGAGCTCCGTGTTATTTATGCCCCCACCGGCGTGTACAGTGATGGGACTGGGGTGGGGGTAGTGGTAACGCGGGGTTCCGGCGCACTTGAAGTATGTCATAGAACTCGGTTCCAGTCTGCATTCAGACACGTGATTTCCTCCTCTCTGTTGAAATTTTTGTCGTGTTTAAAGATTTCAATGGCCTCTCTCATTAGTCTCTTATAGAAACGCTGCGATTGATATAAGATATCTGCCTCGTTGAAAATTTGAAAAGGATGTCGTGACCTTCGGAGTGAGTGTGCTCTGCTGACTTTTGTGTTTGTCCCAGCCTGCAACTCCTCTTGTGTTCCGTAATCTTCGTGTTGACACTGCGTTTTGAGGTGCCAATGTATATACCAAGCCACAGCTACATGAAAATCCGGGTACCGATAGGGGATCCCTGCGGTCTGTGGCCGATCTCAAGTTCTGTTGTATTGTTCGAGTGGATCTAGAGACAGTTTTAACACTGTGTTTTCCCAATAGCCTGCCGATCCTGTCCGTTACTTTGTGGTTGTATGGTAGACTAGTCCATTCGCGCTTTTATTTACCTTCTCCTGTTGTTCCTTCCTGGCACTCTACATTCCTTGGACGGACGGCCCGAGCGAACTCATGCTTGCTGTATCCATTCCAACCAAAATCTCTTTCCAGATGCTCATTTCCCGTTGCAAATCAGCCGGTTCGCAAATTCTCTTGGCTCTCACGGACAGAGTCTTTATGACTCCTCTTTTCTGTCTGGGATAATGCTTTGCTCCGTTAGTGAAATATCGGTCAGTTTGTGTTGGTTTTCTATAAACGGTGTGCGCAAGCTTCCCATTTGGCCTCCTTGATACTAATACATACAAAGACGGTAGGCGTCCTTCCTTTTCTATCTCCATATTCAACTGCATTTTTGGGTTGATAGAGTTGAGGACGAAGAAGAACTTTTGAAGTACACCCACGCCATGGCTCCAATAACAAACGTGTCATCTACGTATCAGAACCAGCACTTTGGCCTCTTATTTGCGGTTGCCAACGCCTTGGCCTCGAAAATTTCCATAAAATAGTTGGCTATTACTGGACTAAGGGAACTGCTCATCGCTACACCATCAGTTTGTTCGTAGAAATCCTCCTTCCATTGAAAATATTCAGTGGTTAGGCAGTGTTGGAACAACTTGGAAATATTTTGTGGAAATTCCTGGTTAATACGTTCCATGGCTTCCTTAATGGGTGCTATCGTGAAGAGCGACACAACATCGAAGCTAACGAGAGTTTCTCCTCGAGAATTAAGAATGCAGTTTTCCGACGAAATGGGTGGAGTCTTTTATAAAGCAGTCAGTATTTCCTATTTTAGGTTACAGCAGTTTTGTGAGGTGTTTCGCAATTTCGTAGGTCTGGCTTCCTATGGTGCTCACGATGAGTCTTAGTGGCACATCCGGTTAATGGATCTTTGGAAAACCATACAGCCTTGGTGGCAAGGATTCTCATTTTTTAAGCTTAGTCGTTTCATCCGATGCCACGACCATTGATTAAATTGTTTGTGGCCCTCAGAATTCGGGCGGATCACGAGTTAGCTTCTTGTAGGTGGTGGGATCTAACAGTGTCCTAATTTTGGAAGTGGAAATAATGAAGCATCTGGAAAGAGCTTTTGGTTGGATTGGATACAGCAAGCACTAGTTCGATAGATCCGTCCGTCCAAGGAATGTAGAGCGCCAGGAAGGACCAATGGAAGAAGATGATAAAAAGCGCGGATGGATTAGTCTATCATACAACCACAAAGTAACGGACAGAATCGACAGGCTACTGGGGAACACAGTGTTAAAACTGTCTCTAGATCCACTCGAACAATATAACAAAGCTTGAGATTAGCTAAAGACCGCAGAGATCCCCTATCGGCACTTGGAGTTTACCGAGTTCCATGCAGCTTGCAGCAGCTTGGCTCGGTATACATTGGTACCACAAAACGCAGTGTCAACACGAAGATTACGGAACACAAGAGGAGTTGCAGGCTGGGACAAACACAAAAGTTAGCAGTAGCAGAGCACACTCTCTCCGAAGGTTACGACATCCTTTTCAATGGGGTGGATATCTTATATCAATCGCAGCGTTTCTATCCGAGATTAACGAGAGAGGCCATTGAGATCTTTAAGCAAGACAACAATTTCAACATTAAGGAGTATATTACGTTTCTAAATGCAGACTGGAAGCGAGTTCTACCACATAGGTACTTCAAGTGCGTCGAAACCCCGCGCCACCACTACTCCCATCCCAGTTCCTCCACTGCAGCGTGACGGCGGAGGAATAAATAGCACGGAGCTCCCCACAATCGAATCAGTCAACGTCGGGAAGCAAGGGGAGATCACTTCGGCCATTGCCTCATCGCCTTTGATAATATCTGCCGCAGCTGTAGACACAACGTCAGGAAGAAATTCCGTTGGATCACGGCTTCAAAGCTCGGAAAAGACTTTAGAATTATTATTGAATTAACTGTTCGATTTCAAAAAGAAACTCTGTTTAGTTATTTTATGGTTCGGCCCACCGATTTCGACTAAAAAAATAAAAACCGCTTTTAACGTATTTTTTAATTTCACTCAAATTAAATTTTATGTAAGTGGCGCCATCGGACGACGGCAGACGCTTCCACTAGGGCATGCGAGATGATTGTGAAGTGATCCAAAAACCAGTTTTCTGCAATATTGTCACTTCCCACAGACAAATGGCCGAGATTTCGTACCTATATTTTCTGGGGGCGAGGTTTAGCAGAGTATCAAACTCATTTCTCTATCAGGCAGAAGAACCATAGACCGGTTTCGCTCTTATTAGAGCTCATCCGTATGGTATACGTCGAACCTGACAGAAGAACAAGTTTGAACGGCTAGTGGATCTAATTTCGAGAGACATTGTCTATATGTAAGTGGCGCCATCGGACGACGGCAGGTGCTCTAATAAGAGCGAAACGGGTATATGGTTCTTTTGCCTGATAGAGAAATGAGTTCGATACTCTGCCAAACGTCGCCCGCAGACAATATAGGTACGAAATCTCGGCTATTTGTCTGTGGGAAGTGACAAAATTGCAGAAAACTGGTTTTTGGATCACTTCACACTAAATTTTATTTACATTCGAAGTTTAAAGTACAACAGGTTTTATGGCAAATGACAATCAAATTGCATTATTGACATTCATTCATAATTTTCTGAATCTCCGTTAATGTTGATATTTCAAAATGGCAAAAAAAGGCCCATTCACTGGTGGCAAGATAACCCCAACTTTAGATTCAGCGTGTATACAGGGTAACCGTTCTTCGAGTTGGGGGATCTCGGTTATTCGTTTTACTTTTTCAAATTTCGAAATTACCGACACATTAGAAAATCACCAAAATCTAATCTGAAGCTTAATAGAATTTTTAATTTTCGCGTATCCCCCAATGCAGAATTGCAAGGGAATTCACAATCCGTAAAAATCCAGAACCGTGTTTGTAGTATACAGGGTGATTTCAAAGTTGGGTGTATCCTTAGTAAGTACCGTTGGACAGTCTGTCACCTGTCAAATAATTGCGAAGATTTAGCCCAAACCGCCTGTCGTTCGACTTTCATCGAACAATCAACCGATGAAAAATTCTTTAGTCGACTGAACAAATTTTAACAATCGCATCACAAAACTGATTTTGTGCTTGCTGAATTGTCCAGCTGACTGGAACTAACCTGAAAGTCAACGAAGTTATTAAGTGAATGTACGGAGACCCAGAATGCCACATAAAAAATCCAAGACCGTATTAAAAATAAAATTACGTTGGTGATGGTTGCGTGAAGACAAAACGATTTTTAGTTTGAAAATACTACGTTAAAGAGAGCAAAAACCGGTTATGAAGAATTGTCAATTATTTTTTATTATCACTTTGAATCTAAGGCTAAAAAAAATAAAAACGAATTTTCGTAATCAGCTGGAATTTTCGCAATTTGAAAACGTCATTTTTTTATACTTCTAATCCTTTTCCTTATCTCTTCAACTAACCGAGATCCCCGGGGTTCAAGTCAAAAAATCCTCACGCTGTATATATTCAAAGTGAAAATTCGATGCACAGACTGACCATCGAGAGATAGCCCTGTACGTTATCTCGAAAACTGTAAGTGCTATGAGAAAATTCAATTACAAAAGTTTCATAATTCCGAGTATTTAATTATTTTATTTTACCTGTATTTTTGTTTAGAACAACCTGTATATTTGTATATACAGGTTGTCCCAACTTTAGCATTCACTACCAACTTTCTTATTTTAAATTAGACATTTTTTTCTTCCATTAGTCATTTCTATTCTTGATTTTAACAGTTTTCTGTATTTATCTAAATTTATATCTACCTCTATAATTTTTGTCCTAGTTTTGAGATGTTTTAGATTATTTTTTTTTTCTTAAAAATTTACAGTTGAAGCAAATGTTGCTTCAATAAGCAACAACAAGTTATTAATTTTTACTGTTTTATAAAAATGTTCTATAACTATACAATTTTTGCTCATTCTTCGTTATAAATATACAGACTGTTCAAGAATCTTGACTATACGTATCCATTTTTGAGGCGCCATTTGGTCAAAGTATTTGAACATACTTTATATTAATAATGCAAAGTGAGCAAAAATTATATATTTTTAGATTAAATTTTACACACGAGTTTAAAATCAAAGTTTTTGTTAATTCTAGAAGCAAATATTAATTAACAATAATGAATCTAAAATATCTCAAAAACTAATATAAAATAAAAAAAGCTGGTAGAGATAAAGAAACTAGCCTGTATATACAAAATCTAAATAATCAATAACTGTTTACTAAATTATGAAACTCTTGTATTTGAATTTCTTTCTAAACAGGTTGCAAGATAATGTACAGGGTCACCTCTCGGTGACCACCCTGTATACATTTTTTTCCTAAAACATCTGTACGCAAATGCATCGTCACAGGGAGTTAAAATTAAAAAAAACAGTACTTTTTCTTGAATTTTTGTCATTTTTTTGCTAATTTTTGGCTATTTTTTTTATCACAGCTCTAAATACGTACCGTTTTTACCAAAGAATTCCTGAGTACAAAGCGAGTGAAAATGAGGTCCTGAGTACACTGAATTCCTGAATAGAAAGCAGTTGAAAATGACATGTCACTCTGCCCATCTAACCCAAAAAAACGAAAAAGGGTTTTGAATAAATTTAGGTGTGAAATTATAAATGTGATTTTTAAACTCAATTTTTTTAATAATGTTGGTGGTATTGAATCATCAAATGGCTAATTTATCCAATTTTTCTTCAACTATAGTAGATTTTTCGCAACTTTTTGTGCATTTTTCCATTACACTTCTAAATACGTAAAATCTGCCTTGACGTTGAATTCCTCAGTTGAAAACCTATCTAACCCACAAAAAAAAAGTTTTTTTAACTAATTTTAGGTGAGAAATTTGAAATGCGGATATTTAGCTCAAATTTTCTTTGATATTATTGGTGGCATTGAATCATCAAATGGACATTTTTACTGATTTTTCTTCAATAACTGTTATTTTTTCGAAAATGTTTGTTCATTTTTTGATTACGAGTCTAAATATGTAAGTTTTGTCTTCACTGCATGCCTGAGTTCGAAAAAGCTGAAAATTGGGTGTCACTTGGCCTATTTAATCAAAAAAAAACAAAAATAGTTTTCTAACTAATTTTAGGTCTAAAATTCCAAATGCAGCATTTTACCTTAATTTTATTTTTCATATATCGATGCCACTAAGGCTACTTTACCTGATTTTTCTTCAATTTAATCAACCTTTTGCTAATTTTTGCCCATTTTTTTGAGTACAACCCTAAACACGTGAACTTCTTCTTCAGGAATACATTCCGGAGTTCAAAGGAACTCAAAATGAGTTGTCACTTGGCCTATCTTACCCAAAAACAAAAAAAGGTTTTTTGATTAATATTAGGTGTGAAATTCCAAATGCGGCTTGTAAAATCAATTTTTGTTTTAAAATGTTATTCTTCTTCTTCTTCTTTTGCCTCCATCCTCAGTGGACGTTGGCCATTACTATGGCCCATCTGAGTTTATTTGCTGCAGCCCGAAACAGATCCATAGATGTCCATTGTCTCAGGTTTCGCAGCCACGATACTCGTCGTCTTCCAGGACCTCTTTTGCCCTCAAGCTTGCCCTGAGTAAGAAGCTGAAGTAGGCTATATTTCTGGTTTCGCATAACATGTCCGAAGTATGAAAGTTTACGCTACTTGATTACGTTTAAAACCTCTTTCTGTTATTTCATACGCTGTAGGACGGTTTTGTTGGTTACGTGGTAAATCCATGATATTGTTACGATTCGCAGCAACGCCGCATGGGAGGCGGGGCAACGCAGGGAACTGTAAGTGAGTGCTTCATTGCCGGACATTACGTGTTTATGCCAGTGACAAGTCAGCATCAAGCGATGGAGGATCAACTTGCCGCCCTGCTGTCCCTTATGCAACAACAGAGGGAAGAACAGGAAAAACGAGATCAAGTACAGGAGCGACGTTATCTAGAACAGGAGAAACGTTATAACGAACAGAAGGAAGAGCAAGAAAGACGTTATAAGGAACAAAAAGAGGAACAAGAAAAACGTGATCAAATACAGGAGCGACGTTATCAAGAACAGAAGGAAGAGCAGGAAAAACATTATCAAGAACAAAAGGAAGAACAGAAACGGTTTAAAGAAGAATTAGTGAACCATCTCGCAGTTAGGGAGCAACAATTGGAAGAAAGAATAATGCAGTCCGTTAACGAATCCGTTAACGGCGTTAACGAAGGACTCGAAGCTGTCAACCAGAGGGTTCTCGAGCTAGAAAAGAAATTCCGGGAACAACTTGAGGAAGACACCGTGTCTACAGAGAGTTTCAGCACAGCCAACGCTAAAATTATGACGGCGCCTCCTGATTATGACGGTACTACGGCGTGGGAAATTTATAAAACTCAGTTTGAGGCAGCTGCAAAAGCTAATGGTTGGTCCGAGCCCCAGAAAGCTACATCATTAGTGGTAGCACTTCGTGGAAAAGCGGCTGAACTACTCCAATCTCTGTCGGCAGCTGATCAAAGTAATTATGCCGTTTTAGTACACTCTCTGCAATTACGATTTGGAAACGAGCACAAAGAAACCGTGTTCCAGGCCCAGCTGAGGATGAGACAGCAAAAGTCAGGTGAATCCTTGCAAGAATTTGAGGCGGACATAGACAGACTAATTCACCTGGCATACCCATCAGCCCCTGAATGTTTTCAAACGCAATTTGCCGCCGAAAAGTTCATTGAGGGTGTTCGCGATAGTGACATGAGATACCACTTATGTCTAGTCAGACCCAGGAATATCAGCGAGGCACTAGTTCGGGCCCTGGAATTCGAGGCGTCACGAGTGTCATCTGATTCTTCTCCAAGTATAAGAATGGCAACTTGCGATGACGAGGGGGATACGTCTAGGGGTGAATCTATGGCAACTTTACATAAAGCGTTGAAGGATCTGGCAGTCAATATCCAAGCCTTGTTGCAAAGACCTCCTCGATCAACAGGCAAACGGGGCATAAAATGTTTTAACTGCGGTAAACTCGGTCACGTCAAGAGTAACTGCCGTAATAGGGCAAGAAGTCCGTCGCCGTTGTTTAGAAGATCGAGCGGCAATCAAGACCGCCCTAGAATTCAGGAAAAACCAATTCCTGTCAATGTAAGGGGGCAATTGACCGAGGCCGTTAAGACCCCCAGGATCAGTCAAGTCAATCAATCAAGTCAGGCCAATAATTTGGGTGGCAAAAGTGTTACAGATCCCGGACGCATTAAAGGACAGAAGACCCAAACTGAACATCGACCAGCAAGGTCTCACGGAAATGCCGATGCATATTCTAGACGGCCATGTAAAGAAGATTGTCGGCATTGTCAAAGAACTGAGCAGCGTGAGGGATTTCCTTCTGTAAGGAGAACGTCGGTGGAGATAAACGATGGCTGGACCGCACAAGCACTTCGAGACGAACAAATGAATGATCCAGATATTGGACCCATACTCTTGGCAAAGACTGACGACAAGAGACCAGAGTGGCAAGAAATTGCTGGTAAAAGTCCAAACCTGAAGGCGCTATGGGCCCAGTGGCACTCTCTTAAAATAGAAAATGGATTACTGAAGAGAGCGTGGGAGAGTCCGGATGGCAAGTCCGCAGTCAGTCAGTTGGTTGTTCCTGGTAGCAGAAAATCGGACGTACTACAGGAAATGCACGATGGAACCAGTGGAGCTCATTTTAGGGTCAATAAAACCTTGGCCAAAATTAAAGAGCGGTTCTACTGGGTGAATTATCATGAAGACGTCGAATCTTGGTGCCGCAAGTGCGAAGTTTGTTGTGCCACAAAAGGACCTCGAACAAGATCACGGGGCCGAATGGTGCAGTACAATGTAGGTGCTCCATTCGAGAGGGTAGCAATTGATGTCGCGGGACCGTTTCCTCAGACTTAGTCGGGCAATAAATACATCTTGGTCGCCATGGATTACTTCACTAAATGGCCTGAAGCATACGCCCTGCCTAATCAAGAAGCAACGACTGTGGCAACGGTGCTAGTAAATGAAATGTTCTGCAGATTTGGAGTCCCTCTCGAACTTCATTATGATCAGGGCCGAAATTTTGAATCGGCTGTTTTCCAGAAGGTCATGGAACTTCTCGGAATTCGCAAGACCAGGACAACTCCTTTGCATCCACAGTCGGATGGGATGGTAGAGAGGTTTAATCGGACCATGGAACATTACCTGTCTAAAATGGTGGCAGATCATCAGCGTGATTGGGACCAACATCTACCTCTCATGTTGATGGCATACCGAGGCTCTACGCATGAAGCCACTGATTATACTCTGGCGAAAGTGATGTTCGGAAGGGAAATGAGGCTTCCTGCAGATTTGATGTATGGAACACCAGAAAAAGACTCACTCAACTCTGAGAATTTTGTGGAGGAGCTTAAGGAGAGGCTGGGCAATGTTCATGAACAAGTCAGGAATAAACTGCGGATATCCAGTGATCGAGCCAAAGCAAGATATGACTTACTAGCTAACTCCCGCGGCTTCCAGGATGGTGATTTGGTGTGGTTATACAATCCGAGGCGAAAGGTGGGGAAGTCGCCCATACTTAGCCAAAATTGGGAAGGACCTTATACACCTAACTGCGGACTCCTAGCGGACTCCTAGGTCAAAGATGAAGGTCGTTCATTTGGATCGATTAGCACGATACCATGGAACTCTATCTGTTCGGGACAAACAGCCATAGGAGGAGGGCAATGTTACGATTCGCAGCAACGCCGCATGGGAGGCGGGGCAACGCATGGGAGCGTGTTGGTTGGTGGAGCTTCGCGACCTATCCGCGCTGCGTCATGGCTGACACGAGTGATTTATTGCTCGTCTGGCTTAATCTAGAAGGCAGTTGTTTACAACCGTTTTTTATGTGAGATTATTCAAGAATTCTTATAAAGAACTTTCTAGGTTTTTCTGTAATTTTAGGATTGTATATAAAAGGCGCATAGAGCGGCGGTTAAGTAGTAGTCTTATTTTAAGCGAGCTATAAGTAAGCTAAAATTACGAAGCGATAATAGAAGGCTAAAAAGTGTTAAGTACTGAGTTATTTAGTAGTCGAGTGTATTTGTGGAATAAATAAATAGTGTTTTCGTATTAAATCGTTGCACTGGAATTTATGAACCCCGAGTTCGCAACAATATTCTAATGTTTCCAGACGTTTACATGTAGCGTCAGTCAGAGTTCAAGCTTCCACCCCAAGTGCTAGTATTGAGAAAACGTTGCCTCTAAGAACTCTGACTCTGAGGTGCAAGCCTATATTCTCATGAGATTAAAAGCTGCTCTTCTCAATTCGGATCTTAATTTAATTTATTTGTTCCTATTTGTTGTTGAGAAATGTGCCCAGGTAGTTTATCTATGTAACCATTTGGGTAAAACTGACCATCAATATCTTGTTTGCTTAGTATCATAACCCCTTTTTTACTTGTGTTTAGGCGCATGTTGTAGGTTTTGCAAACTTCTGTTACTCTGTCTATTATCCTCTGGAGACCCTCAGCTGTGTCTGCAATTAGGGCTGTGTCGTCAGCGTATCTTACATTATTAGTAAGTACACCGTTTAGAAAAATGCCGTCATCTGTGCTCTCCAGAGCCTCCCCAAAACATGTCGAACTCCCTGGCATACTTCAAACATCTCAGAGACCGCATTCTCCACCCGAACACGAGCCCTTTGTTTCCAGTAAGGTTAAATATAATGCGGGTGTCCCTGTCGTCCAGGCCTGACTGTCTGAGCCTTTCCAGTATTGTGTGATTTACTCTATCAGAAGCTTTCTCGAAGTCGATGAAACAGGCAAAGACACTTTACATCGCGTGCTCTTTGTATTAGAACATTAAGGCTAAACAATGCTTTCCGTGTCCCGAGTACGTTACTAAATCCGAATTGTGTCTCTCCGATATATTCTTCGAATTTGGGATAAATACGTTCATGTATGACTTTTAGGACTGTTTTCAGAACGTGACTCATTAGACTAATGGATCTGTAGTCTTCGCATTTTTTAGCTGTGATTTTCTTCGGATTGGAGAAATAAATTTTGAGACCAGCCATTCTTCTGAAATTGTGCAGCTCTCATAAATGTAATTGAATAACTCTGTAATGATATCCAGGTGGCTTTGTTCTATGAGCTTTAGCAAATCTGCATAGACTTCATCGGGTCCTGTTGCTTTGTTGTTTTTAAGCTTCCTGGTTGCAGTCGCAACCTCTTTTCTGGTGATAGAGGGCCCAGTTTCTCTGTCTGGTTCCTCCAAAATACCTCGGTTCTCATCATGAAACAGTGCCTGCATGTACTCCTTCCACCTTTTTATCATTTGGTCAATTTCCAGTACTGCCTCGCCATTCGTGTTTGTAACGATCCCTGGGTTTCTAGGTCTAAACATACCTGCAGCTTCTTTAATTCTTTTTACGAATATTCTATTCTTTTTATGAAAATTAAACGAATCACGTTGATTCGCCAGTTGTTCGATTTTGGTACACTTCTCTGCCAAAAAAACCTCCTTTGCCCCTTTGATCTTTCTTTTTATCAGGCTATGGATTTGTCTACATCTTTCTTCGTTGTTGTTTTTATATTTTTTCCGCTCCTCCATGAGGTCCAATATTTCCTCGGTAATCCATCTGGAGTTTTTCTTCTCCCTCCTGTGGCAAGTCTGGATTTTGTCGTCTCCACTATAGTGTTCTTTGTATCCATCCATTTTTGCTCAATATCGTTATATGCTTTTTCTTTGATTTCAGCTATGTTTCTACTTAGTTCATTTTTTTGTTTCGGTTTTAATACTTTCGTCTTTTGGGTATCCATCCGTTCCGCTCGTTTTGATTTTGTTAGCTTCTTTAATCACAATCTTAAGGTGGATAGTAGCAGATTATGGTAAGATGTTATCGAGTTTGAGAACCTCTTGTTCACCGTTTTAAAATCAATCTGATTCCTTACTATATGGCCTTCGTTAACAGCGGGAGACTTCCATTATATAGACCAGGTGGTGGTTTAAACCATGTGTTCGTAATTTAAAAATTAAATTCCTTGCAGAATTGGAAAAGTGCTTCTCCTCTTTCGTTTCGCACTCCTACCGCGTATCTTCCGACATCATCATCTTCCCCATATCCGACTTTGACATTAAAATCCCCCATAAGAAGGGGTGTGTTCTTCTTATCGTGTGTGTTTAAGAGCTTCTTTCGTGTCCATATAGAATCTATCCATCTCTTCCTCGGTGCTTTCCAACGTTGGTGCGTAGGTCTGGATTTTATTTAACTTGTAGGGCTTTGCGTTGATCTTCATTGTCGCTACTCTGTGAGAGATGGGTACAAATCGTAGCACGGCACTATCGACTTTTCTCGTTACTAATATTGCGTCCCCATTTCGATGTTGAGGGCTATCCTCTCCAGCATAGTAAATCTGATAGTTTTCTATTTCGCATTTCCCAGAATTAGGCCATCGCGTTTCGCTAGTCCCGATTCCCAATCGCAACATTTCCCTAACCGTGTTAGCCGCCTTTCCAGCCTGATACATGCTCTGCACATTCCATGTGCCTATTCTTCTCTCTGATATAGCTTTTAGGATACTGACTGACCGGGAGATTCTTAACACCCTCTCCCCATTTAAGGGGTATCTTCGTTTTCTGGTATTTTCGTTTTCAGCCATAGTAAGTATCTTGGGGATAAGTGTTGTACTTAGGTAGTTCCCCGTTGTTTTCTTTGGTTTGGAAATCGGCCGCCCAATCTGGATGAGACGCTGTTGGAGTTCCGCTCCTGACATGGAGTTCCGTCGTGTCCTGTGCTAGTTTTGGTCCGCCCCGAGTATTTTATGTACCCGGTACTCAGCATATCTGCTGAGCATTTCCCTATCCGCCACCTGGGGAGGTGCCCGATCTACCACCATCTAAAATGTTATTAGTGGCATGGAATCATCTTCTTATGTCTTTCTTCCCTGTCTCTTCTTCCCTGGTAGGTCCCTCTGACGTTGGCAATCACGATGGCAAACTGATCCCTGTCTTCAGCCACTCTAAACAATTCTTCGACGCTATGTATGCCTGTCCATTCCCGGACGTTCTTTAACCAGGAGATTTGTTTTCTTCCTTCGCCTTTGCGACCTTCTATTTTGCCCTTCATTATAAGCTGGAGGATCCGGTAGCGATTTCCTCTAAGAACATTGCCGAGGTATGCCAGTTTTCGGCATTTAAGTGTTGTCAAAAGTTCACGAACTGTATTTGCCCTGTCTAAGACTTCTTCATTTCTTTGCAAAACTACCCATAGAATTTTTAGTATCCGTCTATGTAACCACATTTCAAATGCTTCTAGACGGTTGATTGTCGAAGCTTTCAGTGTCCAGACTTCAGCTCCGTACAACAGCACAGACCAAATGTAACATTTAATTATTCTTTGTCTCAGCTTTAGGTTCAGTGATTACGAAACAGTGATCTCATCTTCCAAAACATTGTACGAGTTGTTTCAATTCTACATCTAATTTCCCTGTTCGGGTCGAGGTGCTCCGTGATGTAGCATCCGAGTTATTTAAAATTGGATACTCTCTCAACGTTCAGTCCATTGATCTATAGTGAGGCGTATGGCTGACGGCTAAAGACCATAAACTTTGTCTTAGCAACATTTACATTCAAGTCCCATTTCTTGTTCCACTGCACTAACAGAATTTATGAAACTTTGGGGACCCTGGAGATCATCACGTAAAATAGCCGTATCGTCAGCATAGCGAATGGTGTTAATCAGCTCGCCGTTGATTTTGACCCCGAATTCTTTTTCACATAAAGCCTCTTTAAAGACTTTGTCTGAATATAAGTTGAACAACGATGGAGACAGGACGCCCCTGTCGAACGCCTCGTTGGCGGGGAATGGAATGGAATCATCAAATGGCTAATTTTCCTGATTTTTCTTCAATTTTGGTTAATCGTATGCTAATGTTTGTCCATTTTGTGATTACACCTTACAGCACCAATGAATTTCTGAGTTCATGGCAGCTAAAAATGAGATGTCACTTGGCCTATCTAACCATTAAAGTGGATCAGGACCATTAAAGTTGTACTGGAAAAAACTAAAACAATTTAATAAACAAGTACCCTTACGGAGTATTTTGAGATGGATGTAATATAATTTACTAGGTTTAAGCTGGACGATACAACATATGAGTTAATCTTTATTGATCACTAATGAATTTATTAGCTGACTAGATGGAGCAAAATACCAATCCGAAGGAATTCAGGAATTCGAGCTACGATAAACTGAAGCCTAGAGCTTCACAATATTTTTTTATGCACTGAATTAAATGTTAAGTTATGGATTCTCTCCTTTAGCAATGTTACAGGTACGTATTTAAGCCCATGTTTAATCGCTACGTGCTCAGTGGAGAGTTGAGTTGAGAATTCACCTACAGGCGTCTGGCACCCCATAAATCGCAATTCTTGTTCGAAATTTCCGTCTTCCATTCACAGCATTATCAGGACGAAAGCCTACCAAAGGTAAATTTACATAAACTTTATACGGAGCAAAACTTCGAAGAAGGCATTTTGCATGGCTTTAGAGAAATTCTAAAGCCGGACTTTGCGAACGAACGGCTCTCGAACAATAGAGGCGTTTGACGTCAGAAATGTGGCTGCTCCGCATTGTTGGGTCATCAGAAAACCATTCATATCACTTGCCGGCATAATGGCTTCGCCGATGACTTTTCGGGTCTATGAGGCGGCACACTGGCGTCAGATGGGGGATAACGGTTCATTATTTCTCTATTATTATTCCTTTATTCATAATCAAGCCCGTTTTTAAATTATTTTAATTATAGCCTTTATTGGGGATTGATGGCGAATAACCATCACACCTAACTATAGGCCAATACGTAGTGAACCATATTATTACTGTGTTTTTTCATACTTCTATGCCCTCATTACAAAAGCATACTTCACGACGTAATCGTTATTCCATCCATAGTGCTTTCGAAAAAAGACACTTATCTAAGGGGACATGCTTTACCGCATAGATAATAACAAAGCCGTTCTATTCGAATAAGTGTAATGGGAACATAATGACAGAACACAGCGTTCTGCCCGGAAACTACATTTCCTGTACTGTATGTACGTTATCTTGACAGTTGTTGTGTCCATCATGAATTTGCTTTAATCAGAGATTTGATGTATTTTAAATTGTCCCTGTGAAATGCCCAGTAGGAAATGTTTGGTCAACGTGATTAGGAAATGTTGGACTGGGTGCATACATTAAGCAGGATTGATGGTTATTAATGTTAAAAAGGGGCTGCCTGCAGATGTGAGCTCCAGGCCACGCCGTTAAATTATGTTCTTTGAACTGAAATCCGGGGAAAAGAAAAAAAATTGTCGGAAAAATGCTCTGTAACGAGATCAGACCCCGGTTCCACTTATTGACAGGGCAATAAATTTCCGGTAAACGTATTACTGCGTTTTGTTTCGTTTCGGGATTTTCAGGGCTCAATTTGTACAAAATACCCCCGAGAAAATAAGACCGCGCCAGGCAATTTATTCCTACATTGTACGTCTATTGTTTGTCTTTGGAGCAAGGCCTGTTCGGTTTCTTCATTTCGGCCTCTGTTTTCCACAAAGGGAATACGTTTTCCTTTAGGATTCGTCACCGAACCAAATAGTGGAGGACTAATAAGTGGAATCCGTATTTCTGTGCCACTAATTGAAATAAATATTATACTGGTGCACACCTTATTTTTACCTATCAAAAGTTACAGAAACAGGTGCAAAAGGAGTAAACTAAGCGCCAATTGACCCGTAATAAACGATTTGTTATCTCGGGACCTTTTTCGATTTACGACGGTATCTTCACTGGTGAGATAAAATATGTTTTTTTTCAAGCGGACTAAAAGTACGTCATTTGTTTTCTCCATACGCACACCTAAAGTGGACTTTCAAATCCTGAGACCAAAAAAGTAGCAAAAAAGTCCTAGGCAGTAAAAGTAAAGTCAAAAGTCACCGCTAGTGTCATGGTGGCGCATATATAAACGATTTTCGTTCACCAAAATTATTTTAATAATAGATGACACCAGATAAACCGATCTGAGTGTATTGCCATCTTTACATTCTTGTTGAAAAAACAAAGGACAGAAATACTCTCAAAGCACTCAAGAGCACCATCCGAAACCGTTATTAGTCGAAATCGCATAGGTTCTCGAATTCTGAATTCGTCTGTTAAATGTCATGAGCGTCATCATATTTATCTGTCAATGTGACATTTATTAATTTAGTATTGAAAATAATGCTACAAATTCTTAGTTTACCATAATCATTGGTTATTATTTAATACATTAAAACCATTGAACATTGAAAACCACCATTCTAACATATTCTATGTATTTTACAAATAATATACACAATTGGGTAAGTACCTGGACCCGCATAAAGAGGATGAGAGAAAATGGAGCAAAACTGAACCACTTTTAAATAGATTTCTTATTTATTGCAAGCTTGAAAAAAAAATAGTATATGTTAAGCCCAGTGCAGACGATGCAACTTATCGCGGGGGCAAAGTTGCAGCAATTTTAATCCCCGCGTTTTCTTGCATTTGCGTTCAGACAGTGCAACTTTTCTTATGCAATTTTTTAGAAACTTTACTAGACTGCTACCAACTTATCAAAAAAAATCTATTCTGTCTTATTATTTTTGTAAACTATCTCTATGCCTAAAAGTTGATGGGTGAGGCCCTGGGTGTTAAAAAGAGATTTTGGGGGGGGCCTTTCAATTAATTAATGAGGAGTTTGAAAAAGCTGATGATTCAGAGTGTTCACCTAACCACACTTTCTTGTTCAACCTAAAATTTTAAGTTTTCGCTGGAAAGGCACTAGAAACGTAACCAAATCCCCGCGACAAATCGCATGGAAAATAGAACAATTTCTATTGCTATGCAATTAATTGCAGCAACTAAAATGCACCGTCTGAACGAAAAAATCCCTGCAACTTTTGTCGCAGGGATGAAATCCCCGCGATAAATTGCATCGTCTGCACTGGGCTTTACTCGGAGTAAAAGGTCTTTTTGTGCTTCGCCCAGTTGCAGGCCTCAGCTTCGCTTCGGCCCTCAATCTCTGGGCTCAGCACAAAAAGACCCACTTTTACTCCTAGTGACATAATCTACTATTTTTTACATAGCCAATTTTTTCTAATAACAAAAGTTTTATACGACCATTAATAAACATTTTCTTACCAAGGGCGTCTCTAGTTGAAGATTTTACTCTGATCGGGTCGACTTCAGAGTTAGACATTTATACAGTTACATATTCGCTACTTATTGCTTATAGGTAGTTTTAATCAATAACATTTATGAACATGATTTTATGTTGAAAAAGTTAAATAGAATTTACACAATTTAATATTTTGTTGCGCCTCCGCGAGCTTGAACTACTGCTGCAACGCGTCTGAGCATACCATCAATGAGATTTCTTAGAAAATTATGGGGAATGGCTTTCCACGCATTCTGTATAGCAACCACCAATTCGCCCAAAATAACGTTCCTTTCGACAATAATTTTTATTTTTTCAAAAAAGTTGATTTTCAACTGGTTTTAGATCTTCTGTTTCGGACCAATATCGTACGAAAAAAAATTAAAAATTGGGATCCATTAATCGTAAAAAAAAAAGTTTTGGGCCAAAATTGTCTCAATAGCAATAATTTACATTACAAGGGTTCACTCGTTGGAAAAATTTAAACTTGTGTTAAAATTACCTCTAAGGGATGAAAACAAAGCAAATTGCAAATTAGATCCATTAAGCAAAGCAATTTAACGAAACCTGCAAAGTAATCAAAATAGGAATCAGATTTGAATAGTTAAAAAATTTTATAATAAATATAAAAAACCGATTGAAACATGGAAAAAACTGTTGCATTTGCTCCAATAAAAAGGGGTAACCATCCCTCATATTGTAAAAAAAACTCTTTTCAAAAATAAATTATTTAACTTTTTAATTTTCTTTTTCTTTTTAAAGATTTTAAAAGACAAGTTGAAAACTTCCAATTATAAATTTATAATTAGAAAAAGTTAAGAAAAGTGTAAATCATGGTGTATATTATTTCCAATTTTTCGACAAAATCGTCTCATAATTAGTCTAAAATAAATTCTTTTAGAAAACTTGAAAAATCAGGATTCATTAATAACAAAAATACAGTTTTCGGCCAAATTGAATAGTAGAAGTAAAACCTCTTTTAAGAAATATACTCAAGGCATTTAAAAAATTCAAATGTGGAAAAATGTATGTTAGACTTTTGGCTAAAATTGCTTAAAACACACACTGTTTTTTTAAATTTTAACATCCTATAGAATTTTAACATTCTATATACTAATTAAACTTCAGGGTATTCATTAGAAAACGTCATCTAGAGGGCTATGCATCTATTTTGACAGAAAATTATAACATAATTTTCAATACCCTGTTGTGTTATATCCAATTTTAACTTAGGTACTCCGCACATGCTCTATTGGATTCATATCAGGTGATTTCGCAGGCCCATCCATTTTTTCAATACCATATTTCCGTAAGCATGTCAGATACAATTCTAGCTCAATGTGGTTTAGCGTTGTTATGCATAGCAGTTAGTATATGCATAGCTGACCATGCCCTTCTAGCAGCTCTATACTGCGGTTGCAGCAGAGGACGAGCTGCACGTCTTCTTGCGTGAAGCGCAAGCCGCACAACCAAAGCAGTTGTCCTCCTCAGCTGGGTAGACAAAACCGCTCTTCTATTTACCATAAGCCTAATTCTTCTATCGTCTCTCCTACTTGTTATCCGAGTGCTGCCGCCTCTGAATTCTACATAAAATTCGATAGACTTTCGTTTTCCAACAATTGTAAATCAGCGCTAGGTTCTCAAGCGTGTAACCCACGGCTTGAAGTCTAATGAATATGTATCAAGTAAACGAAACATCTTGGACCATTGCCTTTATTGAGTTTTTACACGACGCGACGTTTTCGAGCAGTGAAATCTCTGCTCGTTCTCAAGTAAAACTAAGCACTAAGCTCGAGGCTACTTGCTTATGTACTAACACAGCTAGCCACGCCCACCATTTCTATTGGACCGATCGTCGCCACCGCCGAAAGTTTAAGGAATCAGTCTTCATTGGAAGTAATGAGGGCGTCTTTAGTAAACCAAGTTGCGAAGTCTCTTGGATATGGCATCCGTTAATACGGCGGAGAAGTGCTGGTCGGAATATGCGTAGGAATGGTGGGCTTGGTTAGCTGTGTTAGTAACCGCCGAATGTTGCCATAGACTGTGGCGTAGAAACCAACATCAGCAAGGGTCACTAAACTTCTTGAAGCAGAGAGTTTTTTTGAAGATTGGAAAATTCAGTTTTCGGAAGAAAAAACTTTAGCTATAAAACGCTTCCCAGTGCCGACAAGCATCAAGAACTTCAATCTTCTTCGGATTGACAGGTTGCTTCAGAATTCCATTCATTCCAACCTACTCGACAGTCGCAAAACCGTTAAGTAACATGCTTAAGAAGAATATGCACTTTGCGTTGTTCCAGATTACCTAAAGAGAGAAAGAACAGAAAAGATTTTTGTTATTCAGGGAAACACCACTGGAACCACCTGAAATCGTTACAGCCTATATATGTGGTGTTGGCGTTTCGTCACGGGGTTATCTTGGACTAGTCAGTAAAGCGTGGTATTATACGCCGGGGTGAGAGTTCATAGTTGAAACTTGTTTTTGAAGACAAATTCTGCGCAGGAAACGCAGTGTGATGTTATGACGGATTTCGAGTAATGCTGTCGTACTAGAGGTGAGTCGGTGGGACAACACTTCCTTCCCAGTGACAACGAGGACGGAGGATGTATGATGTGAGAGAAGCGAGGCTCTTTTTGCGAACTGAGGGGACGAAGTTGTCTTGTAGTTCCTTGAGCGAGGTGAGTGTTGAAAGATGTGCCAGTGTTGCCGAGAATGGTACTAGAGAGTGATGTGTGTGAGATTATTCCGCGTTGCAGTGAATGAAAAGTTTGTTGGATGCTGCGTGCGGTGGATATGAAAGAGATGCTGCTCTCGTTTCGTGGCGTTAAAGCGATCCCTGTTGCGGCCTTGTGTGTGGAAGATTTCGTGTTGCTTTTGTCGAGTGTCACCAATTATGGCGTCGATAATGTCCTGCCATACGTGGAGAATGTATTCCCAGAAAAGGTTTTTGTTATTCAGGGAAACACCACTGGAACGACCTGAGGTCGTTGTAGCCTATGTATGTGGTGTTGGCATTTCGTCAGGGGGGTCTACCTTGGACTCGTCAGTATGGCGTGGTAGACCTCTGCCTTATACGCCGGGGTGAGAGTTGGAACTTGTATTTGAACACAAATTCGGCGCAGGAAAGGCGGTGTGATGTTATGAAGGATTTCGACTAATGCTGCCACCTGTGAGTCGGTGGGTGAAGTTTCGGCGCTGCCACCTGTGAGTCGGTAGATGAAGTTCCGCCACAAAAATAAACCTCTTATGAGCTTGAACTTTTGGCTACAGCGTGTGACTAATTGTTTGCCACACGCTGATGCTCTTAGACGCCACCTTGTGGTAAGATACTTTCGGAAGAAAATGGATTTATAGAAAGAATTAAGTTCTTTACAAATCACGAGAGACTTTATTATATCTAAGGTAAAGGATAAATTCCAGGGAGTCAAATTCCCTTGTATATTAGCAAATCAAAAACAAGGGAAAAAAGGAGGACTGCTTCAGCCTATTTTCAAGTTAGATGTTTGTTACACTTCATACTTATCATTTGGATCACTTAGTTCGAATACCGTCAATTAACAAGAACTAAAACAGTTTTTGGCTATAGTGGATGAATTCATGAAATTCACATGGCTTTATCCAAACAAAGCTTCCTCTTGCAAAGAGACAGTCCAGTGTCTAGTGAAGTAGCACTAGGTATTTGAAAATCTAAGCAGAGTAATAACAGATAGGGGCGTAGATTTTATTGCTAACGATTTTAAAGGCTGGAACCAGCGGTGGACAGGGCATACTATTTGCTGAGGTTGGTCATAATACAGAGAACAGTCTGCCTTCCAATAATGGGTGCATTCAGAACAACACCGGGAGCCGTACTGAGTTAGCTGGACCTCCCATCTGAGTTAGGAAGGAGACGATTGCGTCCTGCAGGAGGATGGATTGCAACGGCCAGTGGAAGGATATAACTGTAGGAACTGGTCACTCGGTGATCGCCAGCCTCCTTCAGCGGGATATCCCGATTGTCCTGTCGCAGGAGGGGCGCCCACATAAACAGCTGAGACTGAAACAGCCACTTGGGATAAACATCTTAACAAGGGACGAATTTAAAGAAGAATTCAAGCAACCTTCTGAGAATAATTAGGTATAGTTTACAGACGGATCAAGAATGGCTAATAGAGGGCTTTGCCTTGGGAAACCACACGATGGTTTTCCAGGCGGAGGTGTTTGCAATACTCGAGGTGGCCACACGGACAGCAGTCAGGCAGGGAGCAGAGCAGGACATCTACATCTACTCCGACACTCAGGCGGCTCTACGAGCCATCTGCAGGAGTGGAACGAGTTCAAAGCTCGTTTAGGACTGCAGGGATGCTTTAAAGTCACTGGCAGAAACAAAAACTCTGGGATGGGTTCCTGGACATAGGGGCATCGAGGGGAACGAGCATGCCGACGAAACGGCCAAGCCTGGTTCCCAGACATGCTTTACTGAACCAGAGCCATTTTTAGGAGTAAGTAAAAGGTACGTCCCACCCACACTGAATGAGTGGGCATGAGAGAGTAAAAGGACAAACTGGACACCGGAATATGTAGACAGACCAAGGAAATCTACCCTAACCCGGATAAATCCAAGGCCTCGTGGCTTCTTGAGAGAAGCCGGCAGTGGCTGGGAGACTATAGGAATCCTTACTGGACACTGCAAACTAAACAGGCACATGCACATCCTAGGAATAGCTGACTATCCACTTTGCACCCACTGTGGGGCACGGGAAGACTCGTCATACCACTTTCTGGGAATGTGCTTTAGGTGGGCGCTACTGCGCTCTACGCCACTTGGAGCCGCTTTTTTTTCATCGAGAGGAGCTTCCGACTCTGAAATGAGATGGAATACTCTCCTTCATTAGAGGGACGGGTCGACTCGTGGAGGGAGTGAGGGAGTAGAGCGGAGTAGGGGTGAGTGGACCGGGGACTATGAAAAGCGCCTCCAAGGCCTAGTCGCAAGGCTTCGGCCCCCCCATTGATTACTACCACTAATAGAGACTGGAACAAAAAATAAATAATGTTACTCTAACGACTGGTGTTTCCCGAGGAAGTAGCCAAGTGGAAAAGATACATCGGGTTGTTATACAAGTGATCACTAAACTTTCTATAGAGGACCCCATTAAGAGGTTCAAATTTGTGAATCGTGTCCAGAAAGCAATCGATTCGACATACCGATGCATTAACCTGAGTTCTTTTGAAACCTTGACTGGGGTAAAGATGAAGCGCAAAGACGATCTATGAATCAATGAGCTAAAAGAAGGAACAATAGTAAAGCAATACTCTGACGTAAGTGGAGAACAACGGCAAAATTAAAAAGAAAGTGATTTAAAGGTTTACGAACAAAATAGGAGAGAATGCAACCTTAAGATAAAATTTTATGCTCAACAATGTCAAGAACACCTGGTTGCCAATCTTAAAAGTGAAATCCACAAATTGGACTCTATGCTTAAAGAGAGGGAAACCACAATTGCTAGGCTGAAATAGTTATTTTCCTAACAAGGGCGCAAAGTAACACTTTCGCGCGCGCGACTCGTTGCGCGCGACCGTTGCGCGAACGACGCGAAGCGGACGGTGGTAGAAAAAGAAATACACTTGACTTCGAGGCCAAAGTCTTCGAATCGGAGGAGAAAAACATAAAACTTATTGAAGAACAGAAAGAAATTATTCAAACCCTGAACAAAAAGTTGAAAAGCAACCATGAACAGATTAATAGCCAGCAAAAGAAAATCGAGGAATACTCAATTAGACTCCCTGAGTTAACGAATGACCTGACTGAGACAAACAAGGCGAGACGAGAATATTCTAAAGAAATAAGCTAATTGAAAAATGAGATTTCTAAACTAAAACAAAGGAACCTCGATCAAACATCAATTGATGGTGAAACCTTAAAGACAATCCTGGAGAAAAGACTCAGTAGAAAATTCCAGGAAATACAAATGGAATTTAGCAGACTTTCCTCATCAGTGGATGAACGACTCAATAATTTTAGATCAGAGCTTTCTGTTAAACAGCAGCCTGCTATCTGCGAGGCGGAAGGCGGTGAAGACGTCCTGGTGGTCTGGAGATTATGGCGCCCACTAACTGAGTCGAGCCGATGGAACCACTTTGCCCTGCCGTTACCTACTCGCAGGTTGCTGCGGCTTTGGAGTCGGCTGTTGCGTGTGCTTCGATGGACGCAGTCATCGGACTGGTTTCTGGTGGACCTGACATAGATGTTGGTGATACGGCACACCGAGAGTTGGATATACGCTCCTCGGGTGAGACTGAAAAATGGGAAACTCAAAAAAGAAGACGTCTCCGTGCGAGAGGTGAACGGATTGGTGGACGAGCCGGTCAATTGCAGCGTGCCCCGAACACTACTCCTTCAAAAGGTATGTCAAGGCCGGACCTTCTGAGAGGCACTGGCGCCAATTCTGGTTTGCTGAAAACGGCGGAACAGATGACTGCGCTGTATCTGTCTGGCCTGGCTCCTAAAGTTACCAGTAAGGAGGCGTTGCCCTTCCTGGCCACGGAAAATATGAGTGTCTCTGTGACAGATGCGAACTAAGAAACATAAGTACAAGTCTTCATTTAAGTTAATTGTACCATCTGTAGACAGGGATAAATCTTTGAATGCTGGTCTGTGGCCCGAAGGAACCTTATTCACCATTTTCAGACCGTTCTGTGTTCAATCAACGAACGAGCAAAAGGACTAAAGACACGTGGGAAAACCTCAATGAGGGTCGTGAAGATGGTGCACAATAATGTGAGGACACTTAGGAATAAAGTGAACAAGTTAGAGTGTTTTCTGGCTGACCAAGAGTATGACATATTATGCATAACTGAGCATTGGCAAAGTGTGGACGAGTTGCTTGCCGTGTCTATAGAGGGCTACGTGCTGGTGAGCTACTCGGCTAGACACTCTGCGGTGGGCGGTGGAACTGCAATTTTTGCATGTGCATCTATTTTTGCTTCCAAAGTAATCATTAATCCATGACTAATTTTAGATAAATGTATTGAATGTGCTGTGTGTTACGTAGCTAAACTCTGTACTTGTTACTAAACTATTAAATTACTCACGACAGTTAAATTTGATGTGTGCTGGGCCTGAGTTGTTGTCTGGGGTCCAAACGGCGCCTTATAATTGTGTTTGCTCTAATGCGTACATTGTCTTCCGTAGTTCTTCTTGGGCAAGAAATGTATCTCCATGCTTATGGCATGAAAACTTCGGCACATTCTGCAGAATAGCCTTGATAAAGACGTAAATAAACGTCGAAACGTCGGCAATTTCTGCGTAAAGTAGAAGTTTTTTATTCACTGTCCTCACCCGGCTATACCATTTGCCATCTAGTCTCCTGAAGGACGCTAATCAACTCCACTAGATTTATTACTGTTGACAGGACTAATGTGAGTTGTGTGGAGGTAGTCAACGCAGGGCTATCTGACCATCATGCCCAGAGTATTGAATGCTGTTTTGATGGTGTTTCGGCTCCTGCATCAGTAAACACTAATAAAATCTGTCAACCAATAACTCAGAGAGGTCTAAACGCCTTTTACAATGCGGTTGAGATTATGGAATGGGGCTTTCTTCGGGGCCCTGTGTACGATATGGACATAGACGAAATGTTTCACGCATTTATGAACAAGCTAAAACATGCATTTGATGATTGTTTTCCAAGAAAAAAGTGTATAGTTAGATCTGACCAATTGAATAATATAAGCTGGTTTACGGATGACCTCAGAATGATGCGCGACCGCCTCCAATTCCTTATGGATCTGGAAAGGCAATGCAACACTATGGTCATCCGGGATATCATTAGAAGTTACTGTAATCAGTACCAGTCTGCCATAGGTGATTGTCCGGTGGAAAACATTCCTATTGCGCCTGATGAATTAAATGACTACTTCATGGATGTGCCAAGCCGTATATTGGACAACTTGCGGTCCGCTTTGACCGACCCTATTGAGCTGGTGAAATCTGCAGGTGCCGCAGGTTCCATTTTGCTTCAAAGAGGTAACATTTGTCGAGACGCGCGATATTATCGATGGTTTAGTTAATAAGCGAGGACGTGATATTTTTGGATTTAATCCAAAAATGTTGATAACCATTAAGATCCTCATAATAACACCACTGACAGTATTGAAAAATGCCTGCTTCCAATACCAGAAATATCCAAATTCTAATGTTTTAAAGACTACCATTGTTAAACCTATACATAAGAAAGGAGATATTCCGCTTCCTGAAAACTACCGACCTATATCACTATTGTCAATAGTATCTAAAGTGATGGAAAAATGCATGGCCACAAGGATCGTCGAATATTTTGAAAAAGAAAAATTGTTTGCGTCTTAGCAATATGGATTTAGGGCGGACATAGGTACAAAGGATAGTATACTGGAGTTGACTGGGCACTTGTTGGAAGAGTTTCATAACGGGAACTACGGTCCGGTTGCCTTTTGTGATCTGAGCAAGGCTTTCGACTGCACCGACCACGAGATCCTTATCAGGAAGCTGACGTATTACAACTTTGATAACTCTAGTTTAGATTTAATTGCATCATATCTATCGGGCAGGCACCAAAACGTCAAGGTGGGTGATAAGTTCTCAGGTGAAAGAATGGTCACATGCGGTGGCCCTCAGGGGTCTATTCTGGGTCCCATTCTCTTCTTGATCTACATCAATGATCTTCCTGGTGGCCAGCATCCTGCGAGATACAACCTATATGCAGATGATAGATTAAGGATACAGCTACTTCAGTGTCCCGCAGTTCCCTACAGGGCTGCATAGACAAATCTGTTGAGACAATGATGAGTGCTGCAGAGGACTGGTTTAAATCCAACAGGCTGAATGGCGATAAAACCGTTAGTGTAGTGTTCACTCTGAGTAGTTTGGGGGGTTTTGAGAGTAATCCTCAGATAAACAAGTTTCTTGGGGCTACCCTGGACCCGGGACTGCTCTGGCACAGAAATGTGGACGCCTTGTGCGGAAGGCTTGCCAAGGGTTTGTATGTCCTTAGAAACCTAATTAATAATGTGTCTTATGGAATGGCCAAGGCGGCCAACTTTTCGTTAGCCCAACTACTCCATAAATTTTTTGAATGTTTTACCTCCTGCCTTGAGATCGTATGGTCTGAATAGTTTTAAGAATAGGATTAAGGATGTACTAATTGCTAATGCATTTTATAGTTTTAATGAATATCTTACCTTTAAGTTTAGTCAATTGACATGATCGATTTTAATATGTAAATAATTGTGTAAAGTAAAGACTGATAGCACCTCAGCTGAATTGCCAACAATCCATTTTATTATTATCATTTTTTTGTATGACGTGTGTAAGCAGATTCCTGTACTTGGCATAAGTAAATTATTATTATTGTTATTAAGAGAAAGAAGCCTAAACTTTTCAAAGTATGTAGCGATAATTATACTCAATTTGGTTCAGTCATCGAAGTTCATTGCAAATTTTTAGGACCATACGAAGTAGTCAAAGTAAAACAAAACGAGCAGTATGATATCGTCAATATCGGTAATTATGAAGGGCCTATTAGAACAACTACACCAAAGCGTGTTTCTGCTGAACAGACGTACATTTGCTTTGAATATTATAATTAATTGTATCAACTATTGGTCACTGCTTATCGAGCAGTGTTTACGCGATATAGTTATGGTTAGCTTCGCTTCGTATTTTGCTGTTTTCTGCCTCTATCTAGATCCTCAACATAGGCTAAGTAACTATGGAAAAAATACCTACATACCAATTTACATCTACCATGTGAATATGTATAATACTACCTTCAAGAACAGTTTTCTTGAAAACTCATTCACATCAGGGGTCTTATCACATACGTTTTGACTCACATTGATGCTTCTTCAGTCGCTAAAAGATTCTTCAGTCGACTTATTCTACGTTGAGATAAACAGTTTAAACGATTCTTCATGTGGTTTGTTTTGTGACAGGCGCCTTAAACCCTAATTCCGGGGAATTATGCCGGGATTCAAATATATTAATCCCCTTAAACACGAAATGCAGTCAGTCGGATTTTCCGCTGGATAAAGGGAAGAAGGGCCCTTTGCCGTTCGCCTGAGCGGGATAGACAATGAGGGCTGAGGTTAGGTGCGGTTGCGGAACCGAATATTTAGCATCAAATTTGCACTATTTAACCCTTCTTTAAGCTCCTCTGTAATTCATAGCTACGTTACCAAATGGTGTACTTTTTCTTAATGCAATTTTTTAACTACAGTAAAAGGTATGTGACAAAATTAGTTTTTATATTACGTCAATTAAGGTCTTAGGCTGTTAAAGTTGTAACGATATATACAAGAAGCCTTGCAGTTTATACCAAACATGCAGAATATCCATTTAAGTCCGTCTTTGGAATTTAGAAACAACGTCACGGAACTAATTACACATGTATGTGGTGTACCGACGTTAAAACTTCAAACTTATTCTCGTTTTTATGCTTGCGACAAAGGCAGATGTGCGGTTTTTGTGCCAGTGGGTTCAAGAATTACTTTTCCGCAACAAACGTGCCGGAATGGTTTTGTTATTGCTCTAACAGTAAAAGCTCCGCCAGAAGAAACACAATTATGTAGACGTAGCTAGACATAAAAATATTATTGTTATTATGATGGCAATGTCTATAGCACTGAACCTAATGTTCTTGTATAAAAAGGGATTGTGGTTTACTTGCGGTGTAATTAAAGTCCGGTTTTAAGTTTCGGTTAACAAGAACCAGTTACTAAGAATTATGTATTTAAATAGTTCTTCAACAACTACAAGCAGAGTTTTAAACTCTACGTAAAGTTGAACAAAAGATTTTGACAGATAAGCAATGCCGTATACATCAAATCCGAAGTTTACATTTCAGGTAGGGTTTAAACTCGAGGTCCCTTAAATGCTTCCTATATTAACACAAACAACCAGAAATTGTTTCTTGGAAATCTAGTTTAGTTTATTGTTGCAAACTAACATCAAGCATTTGATGGTCGATTATCCGATCGTTTTAAAACCTGCTTTGAAGGCCTTTAAATAAAAAGACTTATGGGACTTATTACTTTACATTTATTTCGTTTGTTATTTTCATTGGAGATTGAAATCGGCTCATTCCGATCAAAAACAGCAAAAACAAATTAGTTTTTTTTTTTTTGAATTGACCAAAAGGCGAGGGGATATCCTCTCCTTTTGGTCAATCAATTTCCAAATTTGACCGCCTCACAGTGGGGCCTGGAGCCTAAAAAGGTGGCATTTAATGAAAAAATTAAATGTTGTATTTGATATCGCTATCATTTGCCTGAAATACTACAAAGTCCTGCGCTTTCGTTGACGGCATAGTTTAACCTCTCAGTCTCTTTCCACTGTGTCAAAGTAGTATGTTATTTGTTATCAGTTTCTAAATTGTCGCCTTAAGTCGGCCCTAACAAATATCTTTCATCGTCAGGTAAGAGATCGTAATTTTACACAATTGAGATGAAATGGTTTTATAAAATATGAAGTTTCAAATTAGTTATTGCATAATGTTTGTATTAGTGCGCGTGTCCTAGCAACAGAAGGACCTATTTAGTAAGGTTTCCAGTCCGATCCGAGTTCATCTTCATTTTAATTAGAATCTCTGAATGATCTTCTTTAATAAACCATTTCTACCTTTTGCTCGAATTTGCTCCTTTGGCTAAAAATCGTTTTTTTGTAAAAGTTTGTAAACCAAAATAAAAGGATATTGCGCACAGCGAGCGAGTGAAATTCCCAGGTGGTCCGTAATATGCTAAAACATGCTTTGATAAGATGGTTCCGTTTCGATATACATAGTGTTAAAGTTCCCTTTTTAAATTTAAATTATTAAATAATTCCTGAAATTTTAATTCAAATTCGGCAAAATTTTTGAATTTGGGAGTTTTTGGCAATGGGAAACTGGAATTATAACTTAATTTTTAGGTATCAGCTAGAGGGCGCTAGGCGCGCACTGCTGCGTGGCTAGTTTTCATGAAAAGTTTTTAACGGAATGCACTATCGCAAATTTGATTATCACAGTTGTTACACAAACTATTTCTATAAAAATGTATTCTTATTTTATCATCTTTCGTATTTCGGTGGGTCGAAAACCCAAACGATTTTCGAAATATTTTTTAATTTCACAAATCAAAAAATTGCATAGTAGTTTCAATTTAATCAGTACTTGCATAAAATTTACTTGAACAGGTACTAACTACGTAAATAAGCAAAATGTTCATTATTTGCACCATTACGAATTCTAATTATTTATATTTTTTTAATACTCTGTATATTGAAACGGAGCAACATTTTACAAAGGCAAGTTTGACCAAATCATATTATTTTCATCTGCAGTTACTCTTTGTTTGTAAGTTGTTTGTTCAGTAAAAATGTACAAACAATCTTTTCTAACGATTTGTTATAATATACAAGATATTATTATATTCGAAAATCGGACACTCTGTACATATTTTTAGTACAAAGTAGTGTACAGCTTACACAACATTCTATATTTGGGTTTATAGATCAACTCTTGAATTCTAAACGTAGATAAAATTCATAATGTACCCACAGGTATTTAGTGCCAAATTTTTAGTACTGTTGCCCCATTGTGCGCCTGCAGTTTTAGAACGAATGATCGGAGTGAATCCAACGGATTTTTGTTCTTTTTGATGTCCCCTCTTACCTCACACCGAAACAGAAAGTGTCGTAGGTTCACTGGTTTGGGAAATAGACCCCTTCGTTGGTCGATTATTATGTACTTCTAGAATGTCTTTGGAGGCATTTAGAAAAAAAGTATACTTATGGGACTAATTTAACTTTTATTAGTCTTAGGTTCATAGAGCAATGAAATCGTCTCATTCTGATCACACACAGCAAAAATATACGTTATTTTTTCGAAACTAACTAAGGGGGGGGGGGAGGTAATTCCTTCTTTTTTCTCAATTTCGAAACCACTTAAAACGAGTGGACCGATTAGACCCTTTTTGTTCTTTTTGATGTCGACTTTTACCTTCCGCCAAAGAAAATCCCGTAGGTTCAATACTTTGGGAAATAGACCCTTCCTCCGGTCTCTCCTCCGGTCCCTCCTAATCGATTTATAGGTACTTTTAAGATATGTTTTGGAGGCATTTAGAAAATGATTCACTTATGGGACTAATTTCACTTTTATTATGTTTTTTCGAATTTCACCATGGGTGGACCCGTTAGAGTGAATCAAACGGCATTTTCTCTTTTTGATGTCACATTCCAAACAGCACGTACATGTCCAATGGATATCCAGTTTTAATCCAGATTAGATCCGAATGTCCATGGACACATTTAGGAAACATTCTGGACATCCTTTGTATATATTTTGTTGATAATCCGATGGACTATAAATTAGGACATTCATTGGAAACACACAACTGTACAGATTTATGACAAATGATTTTTTAATATACAATGTGTCCCAAATTGGTCTTCCATGTATTGGGATCTCGGAAACTGTAGGAGCTACGAAGTCGGTTAAATGGGGAAAGTTCTAGACAATTATATTAGTAATGTAATGACAAAAACCGGGAGGTTGTAGCCAATTGGGTTTTTGAGAAATTTTGGGAAAACCAAAATGGTGCATTTTTAAAAAACTGTTATAAGTCCTTTAACTAATTATAAATAAAGTTATACATTTTTACTAGTAAGCCATGGATTGGACTTGACAGTAATATGTGGTCATTATCGCGAATGCTTAAAAACAATATCACAATGGCTGTAGAGGTCACAAGGAAATATTTGTAGAATGCAGAGTTCTAAAAAATTAAATTGAAACCGCTGGAAATTACTTAATGAGAGAGAGTAATATTACTTAATGAGAATGTAAGTAATGTTTATTGTTTTAAAAAATCAGTGATCTAATGTTTGTTAATACTAAAAGGTATTTAAGTTTGACCGCAGGGAAAAATGTGGACCTGCTTCGATTACCTCAACAGATGATGAAGGTACTCTAAAGAACAACAAAGATGGTATTCCTAGGAATCAAAAGTTAGTTACGAAAAGAGTTGATGACAGTGAAGTGGCTTATCATACCACTTTGCAGACTCTTCAAAATTTAACTACTAGCCTTGCAACTCAAAATGCCACCACCAATTATAAGAAACGCTAGTTTTATCATAAAGGAGTTATCAGAAATAGATGATGTAGAATTACTAGTAGAAGCTAAACATGAAATCATTGACATAGTATTTAGGACAAAAAAACAGTGGATACAAAGATTCAAAAATACGACTTTTGAAATCCTTGAGTAAATCATGTTTTATGTTATATAAGTAATCATATGTAATCAATATACTTAAAAATTAAATTTATATATATATCATTTTCTTGCCAAGGAACAGCACCTACTGCATTGAAATAGGCAGTAAATTTATCTCTTATGTTTAATGTTTCATTAGAAGATCTGTTGCCTGCATTACGCTGTAAATTTGTTAAAAAAATATTTCTTCTCCATTCACCTTCCATTAATGATACATCAGTAACACTTTCAACATCATCGCCAATTAAGTATTTTTTGTCATCCCTGATTTTAACAAAGGTATGCAAGCAACAACATGCTATTTTAATTCTTTCAACTGTTTCAACAGGCAGATTTATTTCTGATTGTAGTACTTGAAATTGGTTACTTAGGATGCCAAACGCATTGTCTATAACTCGGCGAACCCTACCGAGCCTGTAATTAAATATTTTTTCTGATTTGAAGTTCTTTGTCCCCAAGGTTTCATTATAACTCTTGTTGCTTCAAAAGCTTCATCAGTGACTATTACATAGGGCACTTTGTCATGTGTCCCAGGTAAAAACTCGTCTTTAGAACAATTAAGTGTATTGTTTTCTATAGCTTTGCTAAGTCCACCAGTTACTGTAAACACCACCATCACTCACTCTACCATTGCAGCCTGCGTTTACATATATAAAAAATTGAATTCAGCATCGACCAGAGCCATTATTAAACGATTATTAAAGCCCTTATAATTATAATAAAATAATCCTTCTGATTTTTTAGGTCTAAAAGCAATATGTTTGCCGTCAAGGTAGGCCGAGTCGTCATAATGGAAAGTTTCTTCCATTGTGCCTGGGCAAGCAACTTTTTTCCATTGCTTTACTGATGAAGGTGTCTGTGATAAAAGTAAAAACTGTGATATATTATATATTTTGTTATAATAATAAAATTAATAAGTACCTGTAAATAATCTTTATTTAATTATTTATATTGACGATACTGTTTCTGGTACTACGCATGAGATTGATGGTACAGATGTACGAAAGCTGTAACTTAAACTTGTAAATTTTTCTCCAATTGCAAGAAACCGTAGAGTAACAAGCAATCTAAAATAAACACTTATATACAGGGTGTTCATTATAAAATTTCATCTAGCAGGCTATGAAATTTTGACCGAAAAGGATGACATAATCAAAATAAATAGACTTCTGTTTCTCCATCCTTTTTTTTTGACATTTCACACCCAACTAAATGAAATTTTATAATGAACACCCCGTATATCATCTCATATATCTACTTAATAGCTATTTCTTACGTAGCATCGGCAGAAATAGATTCTCGAAATGAAGTGTCATTTTTTTTATATGTGGAGCAACTTTGGCGAGTAATGATTCAAATAATGAGGTACACATTCGTGTAAAATTCTTAAAACCAACTGGATCTTCAATCCTCAGTTCATCAAAAACCAAGCGAGCTGCACCGCGATCTTCATTTCTACGCAACAACCATTTTCAAGACCATAAGGTTCTGGTTCTTTGTTTTCGAAGGAGTCTTTGCTTTCTATTTCCTAACTGTAATGTTAGAAGTAATAATGTGCTACAAAATTGCAATCCAAGCTCAGGATTGGACTCCATATTGTATCCAACTATATCAACAATATAAAAGAGGTTTAAAATTTTTCAAAAACTTAAATATGTACTAGCAAAAGGGGCTTCTCTTTATTATTTTTTTTTTGTAATTTAATATATGTTTTTATCTAATATTTAAAGGTTACACTGACGTTGATTACATGACAGATGATACATAATGGAAAATAGCTGACAGTATATCGAATTGAAAAATTGGATTCATGTAAAAAGAACTAAGTATTTATATATCCTTAAATTTGGTGGTATGAAAATGTCAAAGAGAAAAATCGAAAGTATATAATTATCTAATAATTTAAAGTGCACTTAACACAAGCCACTTGGGACGATTTAAACGACCCAGCAAGGCAGATTGGGAGCTCTTCAAAAAAGTGGTCAGACCAACCCTGCTAAAACTCACGATTATGGCTTTTCAACCAAACAAACACTCTGGGGAGGAGGAGGAACCATACAAATACTCGCGGCACTATTACAACAGGGTTGGTCCAGGTTGAGGGTCGTCTACATACCAAATATGGGATGCAGGCGAAAAGATCCTAAATCGCTCAGGCCAATCAGTCTAACCTCGTTCCTGCTGAAAAATTGGAAAAGCTGCTAGACCCATACATGAGAAAGGGAACACTAACAACGTGGCTCCTTAATATGGAACAGTAGATATACAGATACTCCTCAATACGGATACAGGAGAACTAGCACTCCACAACCTGGTGGAGAAAATCTCAGATACCCTGGATACAAATGTCGCAGTTGGTATTTTCATACACATCGCAGGGTGCCGCGCGACGCCTTTAATAATGCACCTAGAGACTCCCTCCTCAGCGCCAGTAAAGCGAGAAGGGTCGAAAAAACAATAATCAACTGGATTCGCAACATCTTAGAATTCAGATCACTACATCTTTAAAGGATGACAGCGGGAGGTTGTCCACAGGGCGGAGTCTTTTCACCACTCCTGAGGTCCCTACTACTGGACGACCTTCTGGCTACTTTGGAACTATGGGCAGTCGAGGTCCAAGCATACGGGGACGGCATCGTTATCCTTATAAGAAGCCACCCATACCAACAAATCTCCAGCACGTTGCAAGAGGTGTTGGATGTTGTACACAGCTGGTGTTCAAAAGATAACCTAGCAATAAACCCTAGGAAAACGGTGATTGTGACATTTACCCGAAGAAAGAGACTGGACTTCCTGAAACCTCCATCACTGTTCGGGACGACAATCCCGTTTACCAACGAAGTAAAATTTCTAGGAGTCATCCTGGACAAATCACTTACATGGACCCCACGGTCTACGTGTGACTCGTACCGCTAGGAGGCTCTCCCTCTGGTCGTGCAAGAACCTGTGCGGCAAATCATGGGGAATGGGACCCCAACAAACTATGTGGCTATACGTGACGGTAATAAGATCGATAATCACGTATGGGGCCACAGTTTGATATCGAAAGAGCAGACAGAGCTCGATCAAAGCTAAACTGTCCTCTCTGCAAAGACAAACATGGGGGCAATGAGAATGACGCCCACGGCAGCCATGGAGCGCATGTTGACCTGCTTCAACTTCCATTACTCCTAGAACGAGAGGCAATGAAGGCAACATACCGGTTACATCAAGTGACGCACATAGCACCGCAGCCATTCGATGGTGCCCAGGTTGGCTTGGAAGGCCTTGTGGAATTAATGGCGTCAAACGTACATTAGACACTCGCTATGTCGTCAGGGTTTCCTCACGGGCAGACTGGAACGAACGAAACGAGGATTTTCAACTGACAGGAAGTACCTGGTACACGGACGCATCCAAAACTAACGAAGGGGTTGGTTCCGGAGTGCTCGGGAAATCGGATGGCATCTTCATAGCAGATTTTCTTGTTTCAGGCAGAGATACATGCCATTGAGTTGTGCGCCCTACACCAATTAGAAGACGGAGGACACAATAGATCAATAAAGATCTGCTCGGATAGTCGGGCAGCGTTTCTAGCGCTTATGTTTTTGCGCTGCAATTCCAAAACTGTTCGGAACTGCCACAAGATTATAGAGATAAGCATACAAGACAAACGTGTCGTGGATGTGTGAATGTTTAAACCATCTTTCGGCTTCTTTTTGTTTGTTTGGACGGATTTTTATTATATCAGAATTACACCGCTCGAAGCGGAAACAATTCTGCTACTAGTGTGAGGGTGGGCAGCGCGAACCGTTGGATTGTCTCACGGGAATTGTGATTAAACCCTAATATTTGCATTTTGAATTCATTGTGGTGTTGAGATAAGGCCCACAAGGAATGTATGGCTTATCTACGAGCTGATTTTTTGCAGATTGCAGAACATAGGACAGCTGCAGAGAGAGGTATAGGATAGGAACAGGACAATAAAGAGACTGAGAAGGAACAGCCAATTGTATGAGGATGACGTTACGGAGAGAGAGCGAGAGTTGAATGCGGACGTCGGGGCGTTGAAGCAGGCAAAGGCTTTGCTCGAAGAACGGGTGGATCAGCTTAGGGGGCAATGGCTGAAATGACGGGGGACTTGGAGAGGGTCAGGATTAAGAGAGCGGCAGTTGAGTTGGATTATAATAGAGTTATGTCATTAAATGAGGCGACGCGGGCTAAATTGGTGACGCTGGAACTGTCGAATCATCGTTACAGCATGGAAATCACCAGGCTAAAGGAAGATCTCGCAAGAGAACAATTTACGAATGCATCGTCGACTGATTGTGGCATTCAAACAGATGGAATCACTTGCACAATGGAGGAAGATATGGAGACTGCAAGGCTCCTCAGCATCCTATTGACAATATCCACAGACCAATCCACGCAAACGACGATACGACAAGAGAAAGATATAGACGAGAAATTAGAGCATGAAACTGCTTCAGAGGATCAACCGCAATGTGATATAAACACGTCTCGTACCGATGTGAGTGAGGATCGTGGCAGAGTGTTGATTTGTGGAGACCTGTCTGCGGTTAATCTGGGGCAATCATTAAGTGATCGTCTGTGCAGAGAATATAACACTGAAACGTGGATCGAGAAAGGGAACCATGTTGGACGAAGTTTGGCTGAAGGAATGTTTGTTAGGAAGAACAGTTTACAGACATGGGCACGGTTGTACTATGTTTGGACCTGTGCAAAATGGTGCTCCAACCGCGACACAGCTGAGAGAAATACTTTCCATCAGTAAATATACAAACCTTGTTGTATTGATAAAAGCAGATTTGAGAACGGTGGATCGGTGTTTCTACGAGAAGCTCTGTCGATTTGTTACCAACTTTACTTCCTTGAGAAAGAATATTTCTCTAAGACTTATCAAGGTCATAAAGAAGAGAAGTGGTTATCACCATTCTTTTAGATCAATGTGTGACTTACTAATTCTATACATAAAGATGCGCGTGGTATTTGCTAGGTCAAACATTGTTGTTAAATCAGTTGCAATTAGGGACGTGAATTGTTCTGCTCCATGTCACTCGGATGCATTGCATGATATAGACAAGGGAATCGGAGGGCAACAGGCTGACACAGACGTTTTTGAGGGGTCTAGATGGACTCTTGGGCGGGCGGACGAATCGAGTGGGTACACCTGTTTCTGATGCAACCGGACGGTCGAGAACGGATGATTTGAGCGAGGATGCGCCCAGTGCGGAGTGTCCTGACGGGCATTTTTTGGATTTGACTTCGACCGGAGACAGTCTGATATGATGTCTTTCGGTTCGCAGCTTAATATGGGAGTGGGAGAGGGAGCTAATGCTTATCGAGCACCAAGGAAAGATCGCCAACCAGGGGCTTCCAGCTCCAAGGAAACCACATCAAAATCCACAACAAAACTAAGAATTTTAAACATCAATGCGAGATCCCTAAGAAACAAAGTCCTGCAACTGGAGGCGTTTATTGCAGAGCATATTGACGGCCACAACTCTGTTGGGTTCTCTGCAAGACATGAATATACAGGGGGGGGGGGGTACTGCAGTGTTTGATCGTGCGGAGTTGAGGGCAAGTATGAAACATTTTAACATGGATTGTAATAGGGAAAATTGTATTGAATATTCATGTGTTTTTGTACAAGATCTGAAGGTTTGTATTTTGGCAGTGTATAAGTCTCCATCGGGACATTTTGACATCTTCCTGTCGAGCCTGGACTTTCTGCTTGGTAGTCTTGGTATTGGCGCGAGAATAATTTTAGCTGGTGACTTCAATGTGCACTTTGGCACAAACGAGCAAAGTGAGTTACAGCTTTGTGATGCAATGGCTGGTTTTGGAATGCGGCAGACTATGTATGTGGCAACTAGACATAATACATGCCTGGATAATGTTTTCGTGAGTGGAAATATAGATGTTGATCAGGCCGAGGTGGCGGATTTGGACATGTCTGATCATATAGGGCAGATTGTTGATGTTTCTCTTCCCCAAGAGGGGGGGGCACCTTTACCGAATGAAACGGAAGTTTAGACGGATTACTCAAAGGGGATTGTTCATATTTTATGGTCACATTTCTGAGGTAGCATGGGATTTTGTTGAGTGTGATGGTATGTAGGCAAATGAGAAATGGGCAATGTTTGTTGATTTTTTCAACGAGGCGTTTGTAGGTAGCTTCCCTGAGAAGCAATTTATTATGCGCTCTGAAAATAATATTGGATGGTTTGGACCAGAGTTGAGGGCAATGAGAGAGCATTTGAGGTTGTTGGGTAATATTAGCAGGCAGTATAACACATATGCAAACAAACAATGACATATGAAATTTAAGATAGAGTATAAAAATCAAATTCGTAAAACTAAAATTTCTGCATAATATAAATAAATTCATCAAGTAACCCTGTTAAGACTATGTGGCAAATTATTAATGAAGGGATGAAAGATAAAAAGGCCAATAATGGTGGCTTTTCTTCAGATGATCTTAATACCAAGTTTCTGAGTGTTGGCGATAGACTTCTGCGAGATATGCCGGAGTCTGATATTGATCCTCTATTTAACCTTGAGGATATGCGTGGTTGGGTTCAAAGTGGTTTCTCCTTTCGTGAAGTGAGTTTTAATGAAGTTAGAGATGTAATAAATCAACTAAAAAACAAAAACATCCGCGATCTGTATGGTCTTAATGTGAAGATCATAAAATCAGTAAAGAATCTTATACTGGTTCCTCTTACAAAACTAATAAGCGCTTGCATCAGGGAGGGAGTTTTTCCTGATTGCATGAAAAGGGCAATTGTGGTTCCTCTATTTAAGGGGGCAAGCGCGGATGAGATAGAGAGTTACAGACCAATATCGCTTCTTCTGGTATTGTGGAAGGTCCTTGAGAAATGCATGTCGGAGCAAATTGTAAACTTTTTTGAAGATAACAACATTTTTAATGAACAACAGTTTGGGTTCAGGAAAAACAAAAGCACAGTCCTGGGGATCAATAATCTGGTGTCAGGTATCACGGATGCCTTTGAAGCCCGACATTTTAATACTGTTTTATTCTGCGATCTCAGTAAGGCTTTTGATTGTGTGGACTGCTGCGCAAGCTGCAGGCATACCGCTTTGTTAATAGCGGCATTCAGCTCTTGAATTCCTACCTTACAGGGAGAGGCCAGTCCGTGAGGTATAATGATGTAACATCGCCCGAGCAAGAAATAACGATTGGAGTGCCACAGGGATCTATCTTGGGGCCACTGCTCTTTCTTATATACATTAACGATCTTCCCTTAATTGACAAAAAATCCGGGTACACTCTCTTTGCGGACGACACCACCATCTCTGCCACGGCGGAGACCCTCGAGGTTTCGCTGTTGGCTTCGCTTGAGGCTGAAAAACTGGCCAAAAATTGGGTTGATTGCAATCGATTGCTGCTGAATATGGGCAAGACACCGAGGATGGTGTTTGCATTAAGGGAGATTGTAACCGTAAATGACCACGTATCCCAGGTTAAATTTCTTGGGGTTCTTGTGGATGAGAGCGCCAAGTGGGATTTACATACTGATAACTTGGCTTCAAGACTCAATACAAGTTTGTACCTGTTACGTCAGCTTTCAGATGGATATCTCGTAGGGTACTTAGTTCGGCTTACTTTGCATCTTTTCATGCACGGCTCTCATATGCAGTACTTGTTTGGGGCTACGCCTCGAGGGCTAAGCGTTTGTTCGGGCTTCAGCGAAGAGCGGCCAGATTGTTGGCTGGCCTGGGCTACAAGGATGACTGCAGTGCGCACTTCAGACAGCTAGGCATACTAACCGCCCTCCATGTTTATATTGGAGAATTTGCTGTTTGTGAAAAATAACATGTATCTGTTTTCTGCTCACGAGGGCATGCTTACCTTACTAGAGGCCGAGAAAATTTAATAACCTCATACTGTCGTTTGAGAAGTCGTGTCAGAATGGCCCTGGCTACTGGGCGGTAAAATATTTCAATGTACTGCCCATAAAAATTAAGGCGTTGACAGTGGATAGTTTCCGAAAGGAAATTAAGCAAATTCTAATGATAAATGTTTTTTATTGTGATGAAGAGTATTTTAAGTATTTTAATCAATTTTTTTTTTCTTCTCTCTGTCTAATCTATTTTAGGATGTTGACTGTAAGCTTTTAGGATTAAGTAAATAATGGCATCTGGACTGAATTTATTTAAATTTAATTTGTAGACTATTCTATTTTTGACGTATCTACATTGCTGCTTTGGTGATTGTAAACATGACTAAATTTGAATTGAATTGAAAAAAAAAGATTGTGAATACCCTATCGCAAGAGAACAGCGTCACACTGGTATGGATTCCGTGGTCACAAAGGCACTGAGAGGGCCCACTCTCTAACCAGGAGGGCGGTGGGATCTGCATTCGTAGGCGCGGAGCCGGCACTGGGAGTCCCACACTCTCTGGTCAAGGCTGAACTCCAGAAATGGAGCAATGCCAAGTCCCAGGATTAGTGGGAGAACCTACCCGGACTATCACACTCCAAAAAATGTATCACGGGAACAGGGAGGGCAAAAGCCCAAACATTCCTCAGACTAAATAGGAGACAAATCAGAGTGGCCACTGCACTGTACGCAGGACATAGCCACCTAAGGACTGTCCGAAGAGAGGGAGTGTCGGCTGTGCTTGGAGGACATCGAGACAATCGAGCACATCCTATGACTGCCCGGCTATTGCCAGATCGAGATACTCACTGTTCGGAAACACGATCATTAAGCCTCAAGATGCAAACGCAGTGTCGTCCGAGAGACTCATCAGATGCGTTGAGGGTCAGGGCATAACGGGTGACTATTAATGGAACAAGCAGGAGCATACCTTGCTGGCAATACTTCGAGTGTTGTTTGAACTTTTTGCTCTTTTTGATGTATTCTTTCACCTCCCGCCAAAAAAGTGGGTTCTATAGTTTGGGAGATAGACCTCTTTGGAGGTCAATTTTTAGGTACTTTTAGAATGTGCTTTGGAGGCATTTAGAAGAAAGTTTACTTATGGCACTAATTTCACTTTTATTATGTTTGTTATCTTCATACATGATTGAAAATGCCGTATTCCAATTAAAAACAAAAAAAATAGCCATAATTTTTTCAAAATTGAACCAAGGCTAGAGGTATTTCCTTGTTTTTTATTTTCCCTCTTTTTTTCTAAAATTTCCAGTTTGACTTGGAACTTTAGTTGGTTTGGCTTGAACAAGTGCACCAATCGGAGTGACTCCAACGACTTTGTGTTCTTTTTCATGTCCTCTTTCACCTCGCGTCCAAGGGAGTCATGTAATTTCAATAGTTTGGAATATGGTCGATTTTTAAGTACTTTTAGGATGTGCTTTGGAGGTAGTAAAAAAAAGTCCACTTTTGGGACTAAATCCAAAGGCTGTTTGTTTTAATATCTTCCTAATCTTCTCTTTAATATCCTTCTTAATCTTTAATATCCTTTAATCGCCTCTTACCAAAGAAAGTCCCGTTGGTTCAATAGTTTGGGCGATAGAGCCCTTCAGTGATCGATTTTTTGGTACTTTTAGAATGGGCGTTGGATACATTTACGCCCGTTCGCACCAAGGAAAATTTAAGTATACTTAAGGTTAAGTGGCACATAAACAAGCAATACCATTGCACCACATAATAAGCATCATTTTAAGGGTGGCTTGTCTAAGCCTAGAAATTCCGCGGCTTATTTCGCCCTTCACTTTAAGTGAGAATCGTTCGCAGTTGCAAGCTGGAAAGAAAGTCAAACTGTCAAACAAAAATTACAACTCAATCTAAAAAAAGTAAAGAATTTTTATGGTTTTGCAGTTTTGCACTTCGGCTATCATTTCATTTTGTATTCACATATATCACATACTGGTGAAGACTCATCATACTGGTGAAGATTGCTCTGGTCTCCTTTTCAGAACTGGCAATGATCGCACTTGTGAGGCTTTAAACCATCACAATCAAAAATCACTTTTAAACTTCTTGGATAGTAACGCACCTCTAGCAGAACTCTTGCGGCCACAAATGTTACAAATAAATGGCTTAATCTGTTTATAAATGGCCTTAATATGGAATTTATGGCTCTTGGTTTTAAAAAGAATTCCAAACACTTAACAACAAACAACAATAACAAGACCACTTCAGTAATACTACCTCTTCAGGGGATTTGTGCAGGATCGCTTGGTCTCTGAGCTGGGCAAATTTATTTTATCTGTGCAATTTTAATGCTCCGGTTGACAAATGCCAAAATGATTATTATAGGTTCTGTTATTAGTGAAAATGAAAAATCCCTAGAATTCGTCGGGGAGATACAACATTGCCAAATTTATCCGACACTTGCTTAAGATTTTATTTAAAAGGAATGGTGCAATACAGATTGACATAAGTGTCACTTAACTTTTATGCGGCCCTTACCTATTCGGAGCTTAAGATAATATTGGTGAGAACGGGCATTAGAAAAATATCCACTTATGAGACAAATTTCATTCCTATTAGTTTCTTAAGTTCATAGAGGATTGAAATCTTCTCATTCCCACCAAAAACAGCAAAAAAAATGGGTATTATTGCCCCTTTTATCTTAATTTCCAAGTCTGACCATCTATAACTTTAAAACGAGTGGATTAACGGCTTTTTATTCTTTTTGATGTCCTCTTTCACCTCCCACCAAAGAAAGTCCCTTAGGTTCAATAATTTGGGAGATACATCCCTTTGGTGGTCGATTTTAGGCCCTTTTAGAATGTGCATTGGAGGCATTTAGAAAAAAGTTCATTTATGGGAATAATTCTACACTTCTTATGTTTGATTCCAAGAATATAGGCAGGTAGACGGATATAACCAATTGAACAGATCTACCTCATCTTTTGGCAACCCATTTCAGAGAATAGAATTCCGTGATCTCAGTATGATTCAAAAAGCGGCAATAGACTGGACTTCACAGAGGACCTTGACACCAGCTGCAAATTATTAGCCAACAATGAATGTAGTTATGATCTTTCCATTGATAGCACTTATCACAATAGCAGAAACTGTCTTGAATTGAGAATTTTTATTTGTCGTGCCTGTCGCGTGCTTGCTATATTTACATCTTAGTTTAGAAGGTTTTAGTTGTGTTGGTCAGGCATTTTGGTTTGTGTGCAATTTGGGATACACTAACATTCATAATTTAGTGTAGATATTTGTGTACCAATTTTTGTGTAGATAATGGCAAATGTACATTTTGTAAAAGTGTAGAAAAAGCAAATACGCCAAGTGGATCATGTTCATAAAATTCTATTAAAAACCCATTTTTTAAATTATCGAACTAAAATGCGCTAAAATCAGACAAATCTCTTCCAATCGATTTCACCGTCTTTTCTCTGGAACTGACCGAATTTATCAACTACTAAGTCTGGCCCTCCCCATCGAATTGGCAAAGTTCGATAGTTTGGCAGTGAATAAAACCATTCGGGCAAATTCACCCTTGCATTCTATCTTCATTGTTTGCATGAGACAAAGCTTATTCCACTGTTGGCTTGCTCTTTTGTTCACTAGGCGGTTTTGTTCGTTAAATATACTTTCCAGAGATAAACGAGCGACCTTCTGGAAGAGATATCTAAAGAAGTTCAAGAGTTTACGGGTAAAACTCTGCAGCTGCTGCTGTTTCAGTCTTTTCAATGTAGACTGGCGCATTAATTTATTAATAAATCAGACTGCAAGGTGTAAATAAGTGATAGAAAGGAAAGGTCTAAATCAAAATTAATATCATCAAGATTGGGTCGTTATTTAAGCACTGGTGACACAGACGGCATACTACTTCTAAAAATAATTGGCTTATAAATTATGACAATCCTATAATGATAAAAGCAATTTTAAAATTAAATTTTACGGCGGAATAGCCCAATTGCCTGAGGATATTATTTCGGCTCGATAAATTACTTGAAACCCGTCTTTAAATGATAATTTAAGAAGTATTTTAGTGATTTATTTTCAACCAGAAATTCGGAAAGTGCGGTTGCTATAAAAGCTAGTTTCGTGTAAAGCTTTCAGCGCCAAGTAACTCGAAAAAAAACAGACAAAGAAAAGCTCGTTTTAAATGCATATAGCCTGGGCTAACACGCCATAAAACTTTTAAATGTCCCGCTAATCCTCCTTATCTTCCTCTTACATTTTTTAAACGTACACGCAATTCTACTTACACGTACTTATCTTGTCCCAGTTCTAAAAAAAGACATAAAACAAGAGTGAAAAGCAAAGTAGGGATCTTAAGAAATAGTCGAGCATTTGGGGAGTTCGTCTAGAAAATTTTAAAGGCTACAATAAGACCATAAATAGCTACCTAATTCTATTTAATTCACAAGTGGACTCTAGATAGTAGATATCTATTTATATTTTATTTCTGCATAAAGTTTTAATAGGAGGTGACTGAAGTGACAATCTGCTCGTCTAAAAAGAAGTTTTTCAATACGAACTAACTGCGACAAAGTAGAAGCTGCATAAAATTTCGTGCCCACATGAAAAGCCTCTTAGAAGGAAAAGGAGACGTGCTGATAAAAGAGACTCTGCATGTAAAAACAGATTTATGTTTTCAAAGTGTATACGGGCTGAATGTGTAAGCAGTGAAAGCAATTTGTGGAAGGACGAGGGAAAATTTATTCCCCTACAGATATATAGGGCCCGCAATTTTTTCTGAAATTCATCGAGTCTAGACTGGACACTTCTTTGCCTAAAGTTCCACTCGCTTTCGCCCTATTCAAACAAATGGCATTCGAAATGGCTAGAACGCATATAGAAATGCAGACACAATTTTTCGATCCGCTAATCAACTAAGTAAACAGGACGATCCACTCGATAAACGGCAAGTTCGCCTGGGGTCCCAAATGGTTCGAAAAGGAAATATTATTCTTTGAAAGAGGTTACCACTGGAAGATTCTATCGTGTGTGTAAGAGAATTAAGGATTTACAGCGAATGCATTGGTTATGCAGTGATCGTTCTGCGTGCATTTGCGAGATTGCATGGAGAGATGGAGAGAAATTGAAAGAGGAAGATTTTCTGAAAATACCTACTTTAAGCTCATTTGCATGTTTCTATGTAAGGCAATCCTACACAACACAATACCCACCTACCTTTACCATTCAGATTAACGTTCTCTATCTCTGCGTATAACCCAAGAGGGTGGATTTGTTTACTCAGGCCCTATGAAATTTCAGACAGAAATTTTAGACCACCCAGGCGTAATATCCGAGCCAACAACTTGCGGTCAAATTATGTTAGGAAGTCTTGCCTCCCTTCATAACTATAGTGATGAAATCACGAATCCTTTGAAAAGAAATAAAACCCTTAAAAATATGTTTTTCTTTTATTTTAAGGTCTTATCCATGTGCCCTTAAAACACTAATACTAACACAAAGGTATTTAGATTATGTCATGTGTGTTTTTTTTTTGTCTACCATCATCATTCACCTCGGCCCATATATATTTTCCTCCCCTATTTCACTGCTGTTTTATCTATGTCGCTTAATGGCAAAAACATGAAAGCACTTTTAATGAACTTAGGGCTTCGCCCGTCAGACAACCGACGACCTTTGTAACAGTAAAACCTCACATCAATAAAAAAAAATACATAAAGTTCTGGTAATTTACGGGAGTTAAGATAGATAAAGTAGCTATTTGAAGGAAGTTTATATATGTCCGTTCAAATGAAAGACCGATCTTTGTAAAGTGGAAATTTTATGATAATATAAATAATAGTACATTACAATACGAGATGGAAAGTGTTTCATGCCTGTCAGAGATTAGGCAATTCTCGAGATCTCCAGTAAAATCTAGAGATAGTAATAAAACTTCCCATCGAGTATATGTATACTATTTTGTGGTTGTTGTTGATGTAATGTATTTCATTCTGACTGAAACCTTCATTCAGTATGGTTTAGAGCAAAACCAACAATGTCTAGACCAGTAATGGGCCCTATTACTGGTCTAAACCGGTAACGAGGTTACTTCCCGTCCCGACCAGTAATGAGTCACATTCAAGATTTAAAAAAGAGAGTAATGTCATCATTACATATGTGGTTGAAAATAACAGTATATTACATACCGAAGTGGGAAGTTGTTCATTACTGTCGAGAGATTTGATAGTTTACCGAGACGCACAGCGTCGAGTTTAACTATAAAATCTCGAGACCGTAGGAAACTTTCTACCCAGGTTTCTGTACTATTTTATTTACAACCATACCTATTAACATGAATTTATATTTTTTGTATTAGATATTTATAATATTTGTAATTATCCTGTATAAAAATTACCTCCGCCCGGCAACTGATAGATGAACCGAGTAGTCTGTTGGATGGCGGTGCCGGTCCCAAGCCCGGACAAAGGAGGAGGGTTGAGTGGGGGGCTAACTAGACACCCTCCTCAAAAAAACCCAGTTACGAAAACGGAATATTGGAACCTGGAACGTCCAAAGCTGGTACAAACCGAGCCTCCACAAATGCCGTGCAACAACTGGAAAATATAGGAATGGATATAACAGCAGTCCAAGAAATAAGATGGCCATAGAATGGAAATATAAAGCTAAGCAAGTTTGTCGTATTTTTCAGCGGTAACGAAAACGGAAAGCACGAATTTGGAGCAGGCTTCATAATCAGAAAAGAATTAGTCAAAAACTTACTAAACTTCAAACCAATAAGCGAAAGAATGTGCTACATCAGACTTAAAGGACAATAGTACAACATCTCAATTATATCAGCACATGCGCCAACTGAAGAGACGGATGAAGCCACCAAAGATGCCTTCTACGACGCGCTAGAAAGAACCATGGATATAATGCCCAAACAAGACATGAGACTACGCTGTGGCCACTTCAATTCCAAGATAGGCAAAGAACCCAAACTAAACCCAACAATAGGCAAACACAGCCTACATAATGCATCCAATTATAATGGCCAAAAACTTATAGAAACAGCCACGTCGTATACCATGCTAATAAAGGCAACACTTCACATTCAAAATATGAAGCAATGGAAGCAAATCGCCCCAAACCACAATGAAGAAAATTCTACAGAGCAGTTTCTTTGGAAGAAGAGAGGTTCTAAGTCCAGATCCATCCCAACACTAAAGGACAACCAAGGGCGCATGATACTCAGCGATGAAGAACTAATTGAAAAATGGAAAGAATATTTTTAAGATCTTCTAAACGTAACACACGAAGAACCATACAAAGAAGAAACGTACATTGCAGTAGACCTACCAGTTGAAGAACCCTCCCTTGAGGAAACAAGAAAAGCAATAAATAAATTAAAGAACTCCAGGGCACCTGGCTCGGACGAGATACCGGCTGAGTTTCTAAAATATGGGGGAGACGCACTGCATCGAGAAATTCATCGATTAATAACTCTTATTTGGCGAGAAGAAAAAATACCAGCAACATGGAGAGAAAGCATAATTGTGTCCATCCACAAAAAAAGGGGACAAATCAAAATGCTCCAACTACAGAGGAATCTCACTAATAAGCACTATATATAAAGTTCTCTCAAACATCGTATTATGCAGACTAATCCTATATGCAGAAAACCTGCTGGGGGGAATACCAAGCCGGAGTCAGGACAAACAGGTCAACAATAGACCAACTCTTCACACTGAGGCAGCTCCTAGAAAAAGGATGGGAATATAATAGAATGGTACATAACCTTTTCATAGACTTCCAACAGGCATATGATAAAACACGGGTAAACAACAGTTTATCCAGTAGTTTCGAAATACACAGTGGGCGTAAACAAGGCGACGCCCTATCACCACTAATTTTCACCCTCGTCTTAGAGAAAGCCGTGAGGGCAGCCGAAATAAACACTGAACTGCTAACAAATAAAGGTCCCAATTTACTGCTAGCATACGCAGATGACATTGATCTCATCGGAGACTCCATCATATCCGTAAAAGATTTTGGTGGTCAATTGGCGGATAGGGACTAAAGGCAGCAATTATACAGCAATTTCTTCTCCGACGTTTCGTTTAATCTACTTAAACATCTTCAGGGTTACAATGGGGAAGAAAGTTAGAACATTGGTGGCTATTTCACAACTACCGTGGTAGTTCAGGTTACTTCCATGGTAGTTGTGAAATAGCCACCAATGTTCTAACTATCTTCCCCATTATAGCCCTGAAGATGTTTAAGTAGATTAAACGAAACGTCGGCGAAGAAATTACTGTAAAATTGCTGCACTAAGACCACCAAAACCATTCAACCTGGGACGCAATTTTCTAGTTTCAGCCGTAAAAGATATTTTCAACAAGATCGAAAAAACAACAGGTGAAGTGAGACTAAAAGTCAAGAAAAGTCTGCTTTGTCGCCTCTAGAAAATAATTACGCAATTACTCCGTCCAAAAGAAAGTAGTAAGTACTTTTGGTTAACATATACATTTAGTAACTTTGACACACATTTCAAAAAGAAACTTTAATTTATCTTCTATGTTATTTTTTTTTGTTTTATTCTAGAGCACTTTCTTGTATTTCATCTTTGCTTTTAAGTAGGTTTTCTGTAATATTTAAGCTTTGAAACAAATAGTATAATTCAATGTCGGTAGGGGTATTAGCCCTCGAAGTAGTTGTTTCTATTTGTTTCCTTCTTTATGTATAACTACAAAGTTTTGGAAATGCCGAAAGCAGACAAGCTTTCAAATTTCCAAATTGTAATTATACATGTGCATTTTTCGCAATCTGAATTAAACTCTGGTTCTATATTCTTTGCAAAAAGCTTAATATTTTTTTGGCTTTTTAGCATAGATTTTTTATTACTTAATTAATTCATTTTAATATTTTTTTTTGCTTTATAAAATAAGCTTTGAAACAAACAGTGTAATTCAATGCCGGTAGGGGTATTAGCCCTCGGAGTAGTTGTTTCTGTTTGTTTCCTTCTTAAACGCTGCAATATTTTTGGAAATATTGAAAGCAGATAAGTTTTCAATTTCCAAATAGTAAATATTGCCTTTTTGCATATTTTAAACTAGAGTTTCCTGGGAAAAAGCTAAACATTTCGTTCACTAAAAGTCAACGAGAAAAAAAGGAAATAAATGTGTATAAGCAGAATGGGACGAAGAGGTAGAATAGGGCAAAATGTCACAATCCACACTCTTAATTTTGAAAGGGTAGAGCGGTTCAAATACCTTGGAGCTACAATAACTGCTGATAATGACGCTACCGAAGGAATCAACGAAAGAATTAAATCGTGCAAAACGCTGCCTATACGCACTTAACAATCTTATAAAGTCGAAGAACCTGATCAGAACATCAAAAACTAAAATCTATAAAACCATAGTCCAGTAATAAGTAGATAGTAATAACAGTAGGCCAGTAATAATATATGGATGTGAAACGTGGACAATGACCAAATCAAACGAAGAAAAACTCAGACGTTTTGAACGAAAAAATCTCAGGAAAATCTTCGAAGCCCATCACGATCCAACGACAAATCGATATCGTATAAGAACGAATATTGAAATAAAGGAGCTCTACAACGATAGCGATATCGTGCAAGAAATTACTCCCAACGACTAAAATGGGCATGCCACGTACACAGGATGCAGGATGAAAGACTTGTAAGATTAGTGTGGGAGGAGGCTCCAACAGGGAACACTTGGGCCTTCCAGGATGCATTGGAGAGACGACATCAAATCAGACCTACAGAAAATGAATATTCCTTTGGACCAAAAATTTATGGAAGACCGTATCAATTGGAAAAAAGTTGGGCAGCCAGCCCAGACCCACCCAGGGTTGTAGCGGTAGATGTTGATGAGGATGTATAAAAATGTCATTGCCACGAATCTAACAAACAAATTTGTTAGTAAAGACAAAGTCAGTCAAAGTAATAGCACAGAATAAAATAAACAGAAAGCCCACTTGGTGACGGTCCCTTTGATCTTCCAAAAACACTCACCTTTCTACCTTGACTACCTTGGTATAGCTTTCAGAGGCGTGCTAAAATTTAATTATAACATTATTTTATTATAAAGTTACCCTAAACTTAACCTATTTGTGTAACCCGCTGACCAGCTGTAACATAGCTCAGGTGTAGAGGTACGTATATAGTAGATATAATATCCTCTGAATTATCTGAATTATAGGTTTTTCAAAAATTATTTTTTTTTTACTTTTTGATTACATCAAATATCTCCAATCCATACAATTTATGGATGCTGCCAAATAATCAATTGGTTGTTATGAAAATTTGGAACAGCAGCTTTAAAAATTCTGTTAACACATTTTAATGTAAAATACAATTTTAACCTTAAATACCTACAGTTTTATAGCATACTCTCTCGGAAAATTAACACAGGGATGTGGTAAAGAAATATTTCTGGGAACACTATACATTTGAGAAATAAACATCTGCAGGACAAATTTTTTAAAATGTGTATTAAAGAGATGTTCTGACACCATTACGAAAGACACAAATGTATTGTACAGCATACACAAGCAACTACTGTTCACATAAATCTTCAGAAAATGAACGTCTCTTTTGTTGATTCTTTCACCGCGACGATTTGATATCCCTTCCAACTGAGGAAAATCGTTGGTACTGCTTTATTTCGCAACCTTCTGCGGTGAGCTCCACCAATGAGCATGCTGTCTTAAAGTGACCATGCAGTTGCTCTATAATTAGTTAAACCTACTGAATTGTCTCATAATGTGTACGGAATAATATACCTAAGATACTTATTTGAAAATATAAACTTACTAGAGCTTCACGAGACCGAAACCGGGACTTACATACTCTCGGTCTCGGTCTCGAATTTACAATTAAGTCTCGGTCTCGGTCTCGGTCTCGGTCTTGTGCATCGAGACCGAGACCGAGACTCGCGTAATCTCTTAGTCTCGTAGTAGCAACTCGAGTCTCGGTCTCGAAAAAAAAGGTAGTACCTCATTGTTCTTTTTTTTGACATGTGTAAACTTGTAGTAAGCATGAATAAATTCGTTTGTTTGTTTAAATTATTGCATATTTAGAATCGCCTCGACAAGAGCTTTTAAAAAAACCAAAAACATTTTTTACATGTTTTTTATTTTTATTTTTTGTTTTTAAAATAATGACTAAACTACTATATACAGATGGAAATTAGGTACGCCACTGGATGCTACGTTACAAAAACTGCTAGAAAGCATTCTTACTTTTCATGAAACTAAAAAGACAAACAAGTTTCCAAAATGTCAAATCTCCGAAATCACCCTGTATCTCAAAAACCAAACGGTTATGGGAAATTCTGCTGGCGCCATCTTTAACTTCACCAGAAAGTAGCATACTGCTGCGAAAACCTCAATCCTTTACCTTTAAAAGTAAGGCAGGATCCCATTTAGAAGTGCCAAAAATGGGATAACCTGTATATTCTTGGTTCCGGTTTTCAAGCAAAATTTCCTGGTGTGATTGAAGTAGTGTCATTTTGTTTTTTAGAATGGACATCCGAATCTGAAATTTTTACAGTATGTGCCCTCGGTCAGAAGCATTATTTGTGCCAAGTTTGGTGTAAATCTGATCAGAATAAATACCCAGTCAATCGGTTTTTATGACATTGTTCTAGAGGGTAGTGTCCTTTAGAATGGACATCCGAATCTGAAATTTTAACAGTGTGTGCCCCGGGCGAGAAGCATCATTTTACCAAGTTTACTGTAAATCTGATTAGAATAAATACCCAGTCAATCGGTTTTTATCAAAGTTTTCTAGAAGGTAGTGTCCTTTAGAATGGACATCCGAATCTGAAATTTTAATGGTGTATGCTCCGGGTCGGGAGCATTATTTGTGCTAAGTTTAGTGTAAATTTGATCAGAATAAATACCCAGTCAATCGGTTTATATCAAATTTTTCTAGAGCATCATTTGTACCAAGTTTAGTGTAAATCTGATTAGAATAAATACCCAGTCAATCGGTTTTTATCAAAGTTTTCTAGAAGGTAGTGTCCTTTAGAATGGACATCCGAATCTGAAATTTTAATGGTGTATGCTCCGGGTCAGGAGCATTATTTGTGTCAAGTTTATTGTGAATCTAATCAGAATAAATACCCAGTCAATCGGTTTTTATCAAATTTTTCTAGAGGGTAGTGTCCTTTACAACGGACATCCGAGTCTGAAATTTTAACAGTGTATGCCCCGGGAGAGAAGCATCATTTGTATCAAGTTTAGTGTAAATCTGATTAGAATAAATACCCAGTAAATCGGTTTTTATCAAATTTTTCTAGAGGGTAGTGTCTTTTAGAATGGACATCCGAATCTGACATTTTAACAGTGTATGCTCCTGTTCAGGAGCATTATTTGTGCCAGGTTTGGGGTAAATCTGATCAGAATAAATGCCCAGTCAATCGGTTTTTATCAGATTCTTCTAGAGGGTAGTGTCCTTTTGTCCTTTAGAATGGACATCCGAATCTAAAATTTTTAAATTATATGCTCCGGTCTAGTAGCATTATTTGTGCAAAGTTTGGTGCAAATCTGATCAGAATAAATACCCAGTCAATCGGTTTTTATAAAATTTTTCTAGAGGGTAGTGTCCTTTAGAATGGACATCCGAATCTGAAATTTTAATGGTGTATGCTCCGGGTCAGGAGCATCATTTGTGTCCAAGTTTGGTGTAAATCTAATCAGAATAAATACCCAGTCAATAGGTTTTTATCAAATTCTTCTAGAGGGTAGTGTTCTTTTGTCCTTTAGAATGGACATCCAAATCTGAAATTTTTAAATTATATGCTCCGGTTCAGTAGCATTATTTATGCCAAGGTTGGTGTAAATCTGCTTAGAATAAATACCCAATTAATTGTTTTTTTTTTGTTAATAAATTAGACACTTCCCTAATATCTTGCAAACGATTGATGTTGTGCGAGACCGAGACTCTCGAGAGTCTCGATTGGCAGTATCGGTCTCGGTCTCGGTTTGGCAGATCGAGACCGAGATCGAGACCGAGATCGAGACCAAGACAGTCTCGGTCTCGGTCTCGAAGTCGATATTAAAGTCTCGGTCTCGGTCTCGTACGAGACCGAGACTTCTCTCGTGGTCTCGTGAAGCTCTAAAAGTTACTTTTTTCTATCTTGAGGAAATCGAAAGAAAGATTGGAGTTCTGCTGTGATTACAGTTTTTAGTTGCACATACCACTCCAACTAACCTGGTAAAACTTTCCGCCATGTTTCCTTACATATATACTTGCTACCTATATTGCTAGATCCGAAAGCAATTTCTGAATGAATCACCTTTTACCAGAACTTACCTATCAACAATAAACATAATTAAAATTAAAACATTTTCACTCCGCCACTGCAAAATGTCAGAATGACGCTATACCAAGGTATCCAAACTTTAGGTTATGCATTATTTTGCGACCTTGAAAGAGTGGGGCTTCTGTATATTTTGTTCTGTGGTAATACTAAAACATATATAGGTACTGTAAGCGCATAACTTTGTGAAAATTCAAAATGTGGTCAGATGAAGAGCTAATGGACTTTATTGATTGTACAAGGCTATCAAACTTTAGGGACCATAGGAAATGAGAGCGGAAAGGAGAAGTAGGTAAGAATCCATTACCGCCCTAGGGTGGAAATGAAGACCCATTACCTACGTCTAATTTAGAGGGAATTTGAAATAAAATGTGTAATGTTAGCATTATATGGTTGTAAATAAAAGACGTTTTTATCTCCATCGTAGACTCTGAAAGGTCATTGTTGAACGCGTACGGAGTGAAGCTGCCAAAATTTCAAATCGAATGGCTTAATAAAGGGTGTTCATAAAAAACTCATAGCAAGCCATGAAATTAAAACCCCTGACTGAGATAAGTTTGTAAAAAAAAATTAAAATCGGAAAATTTTGTGACATATTTCAAGCCTACTGTTCTAATTCCATGGCCTACTTGAGGTGATATAATTGTCAAACTTTCTGCTTACTTCGTTATTCGGGGTAAATGTGTAAAATTGTTAAATGGCAAGGAAACAGACGATATTTTCTAACGTAAAATTTGTGAATGCTACAAGAGTTTACCAAGAGCTCTAATATCTCGAAAAAGAATCAGTGCTTCAAATAAAAAAAATACGACTCCAAAAACCAAATTAAAACATTAAAAGTACTTTTTGTACCAAGATACTTAAGGATTTACTTGATTAAGACACCAAATTTTATTAAAATCCTTTAAAATATTCGCCATCGCGTATATTAAAGAAACTACTTTTTACAAAAAAACCAGACACCTTTTTGGTGAAATAGCCTTCTTTTGCGTTAAAATACCTTGTGCATCTTACTCTGACACCCTATATATTTGTTGTTTTAAAAATTAATAAAATTATTAATCAAAAAAATCTTCATTTGAAAATTGTATAAAATGTATATATAAATATATATAAATATTTTGTTCCTGGATCTTGTCACCCTTGTCGGTTTTAAGCATTACGAAATTTCGAAGTTTTTTTTGAAATGTGAAAGAAAGAGGGTATCAAATTAAGTAGTTTAAAGCGAAGAAATTTGCGAAATATTCGTATTTGTACCAAAAAAATATAAAAAAAAGTAATGTATATATATAATAGGATCCTACACCAAGAAAAACAAAACAATTGCTTGCTTTACAAAATAAGGGTTACCTATGGGGGATTTTTGGGTGCCCCCTATGACCCATATGAAATGACATTCATGACAATGGCAGATTGTTGTAATCCTCCTGCCGCTATGCAAAGTTGCAAAATTTAAAGAAAAATAAAAAAAATAAAGAAATAATCTAGACTAACGTAATTTCAACTAATCAATGCAAATAAAAAGAATACCTAAACTGAACCTAACCTAAAGAAAGACAGAACTGATATAACATGAAATAATGTAACAAAAGGCAAAGTAAAACTAAACTAATTGCAACAAGATCTAGAGACAGTTCATGGCCCGCCTTAAAAGACAAGTAAACCTGAACTAACCAAACCAAAGAAAAAAAATAAATGAACTCATCTAAACAAAGCAAAAACTTCACTGAACTAACCAAAGGTAAAGCAAAACTGAACTAACTTAACCAACAGAGCCCGCACTTATATGCAGCAATCAACAAGAGCTGCTGCGACAAAAAGCAGACTCGGCCCTAACGGGCAGCCCTAAAAGACAACTACAACTGCAATGATCAAACCAAAGGAAAATCATAACATAACCTGAAGTGTCTTTGCCTGAACTAACCAAAGATAAAGTATAACTGCATCAACCTTCTTAATGTGTTGCAATCAGCACACTTAATGTGTTGCAAGCAACAGCTTCTGTTGCAGCAACAAGAAGCAGAGGCGGCCCTACTGGACTAACCTAATCAAAGGAAAACATAACTAAACTAACCTAACCAAAATAAAAACTGAACTGAACTAACATGATCTAACCAAAGGCAAAGTAAAACTAAACTAACCTAATCAACAGGTTCAAAGGCGACCCTCATGGGCTGCCAATGCTGCCATGCTACGTAAAGGACAGGTTTAACTGAACTAACTAAACCAAACGAAAAACAGAACTGAACTAACCTGACCTAATCAAAGGCAAAACTTAACCAAAATCAAAGTTAAACTGAGCTAGAGTTTTAATCTCTTAGCAGAATGAATATTTGCAGACACACTCAAACTTTCTCTGAGTTTAGTACCCATAGTGACCATACAGAAAGCAAAGTAAGCAGAGAAAACGGGGAATTATAGGCCATCAATTGCAAAAGTGTTAAAGAGACTAGTTCACAACAGGCTCTATAAGTTTCTAAGAAAAAACAAATACCTTTGAGACAATCAGCATGGCTTTCTACCTGATCGAAACACCGACGTAGCATTACTTAAACTCAGCAATCAGGTAGCCCGAGGTATTGACCAAAACAAGAAAGTATCCGTCCTTTTCATAGACATACAAAAAGCATTTGACGCTATTTCACATGACACTTGAGAAACTACAGCACGCAGTAATCAGGGGAATATCCCTAAAACGGTTCCAGGGATGCATAAGCAATAGAATGCAATGTGTTAGAATGAACGATGAGGTCAGCAAACAGGAACCTATAAAAACAGGAGTGCCACAAGGATCGTTACTGGGTCCTCTCCTTTTTGTATTATACATGAACGATATTTTCTATAGTCAACTTATAGGAAAACTTACGGCATTTGCTGACGACACTGGCTTAATATACGAATCAGACAATTGGGAAAATAACTACAGAAGCATACAAGAAGATCTAGCCACTCTAAGAACCTGGTTTTTCAAAGAACAACATGCTAATGAAGGTGGACAAAACAGTGTATATCAACTTCAGCCTAAAATCCAAAGCAACATTCAAAGAGTAAAGTTACACCTGGACTGCAGTAAAAATAGTTGCCCTGAAATCCTCAAATAGTTCAAATAAAATACCTGGGTGTGGTTTTTGATGAAAACCGGTCATTCAAGTATCATACAGAATAGACAGCAAAAAAACTAAGGTACCTACTTATATTTTTACTAAGTCAAAAGACTCCTACCAGTAGAGCTGAAGAGCACATTCTACTTCGCCATGATTCAATCCATCATTAGCTAGGGAAATGTTGTTTGGGGTAGCATGTACACCTCTAACTTCCATCATCTCGAAACTATGCAGAAGGTATTTGTGAGATATATACAAGGATGCGAATACAGGGATCACACTGAGGTCCTATTTAATAACCTTAGGAACCCAACGATACAGCAGCTCTACTGCATAAACATATGTAAAGTGATAAGTCAGAATGCCAGAAGTTTGTTCGCATCCCAGATGAATAACAACGGAACAAAAATTTCCATACCAAGGGTGGAAAAGTCGATCACGCAACGAATGTTCCTCTACCTCGGACCACAAATATTTAACCAGACACCCAATGTAACAAAGCAGCTGAATAAGAGTAGGTTTCTAAAAGTAGCTAAAAAAACATATATGCTCAGAAAACTTCAACATAAAGAGACTGCTGGCCCGTTCCTTTTTTGTCCCTATAGTCTCTTGAACGACTTGACACATGTATCAACCATGCTACGATTAGCACTAAACAGTACTAGAACACAAGACTGGTGTACTCAGTCTCTGGACTGACTAAGTATCACATAAATAACCCTAACGGTCACAAAGGTGCAATAAACGTAGGTAACAGTTAAGACACATTTTAGTTTATAGATAATAGGCATAATTACTAACAATTAATTACCAGATTCCCACACTCCTACCAAATATAGTACCTATAAGCCATTCACTTATTATTGTCGTCAAGTAATCCTTGGAAATTTTACTTTGACATTTTTATTGTCTCTTCTCAACATATGCTAAAAGGAGATGGGTATAAAAAAATTAAGGTTTCAAGGGCAACTAGATGACACAATAAGTGAATGGTTAATAGATATCTCTAGAAAGAAAACAGAAGGATTCGGTATGAAGTAAACCACTGCGTGGCGAATTCAGTTTGGAAAAAAATCAGGTTACTTCAATTTTTCGATGTCTTCAAATCGACTGTTACGAAATTACGTTACCCTGCTTGAGTTCATCTTGTTCTTCAAAAATTCAAGTCAAGTTAAGTACCGACATGTCAAGCAATTAATGTCAAAAACGTCAAGCTAAGTATACTTGACACTACTTGATCTGCTAATAACTGTTTTAATAAACTTTACTCCTCATGCTAACAAGATATTCAATTATTTGTTGAACAAAACATCTTTTCAATGTCTCTGCTGTAGGTGCCACCAAGACCCATACGGCCAATTTATTCATTTGACAACTGATCAGATTGTTCATTTACTGAATTGAAGTGATAATTCATTGATTGGAGTGATACTTGTCTTTTATAATGGGAGATTGAAGACAATCTCGAGGTCGAAGTCTCCTTAATGAGTCATCGACCACGAAGGTTAATTGTCTGGTTAAAATTATCATACGATTGGCTCAAATCAAAGTCCTAAACTTGAATTACCTTTTTTTCTGATTTGTGTTGCACCCCCCCCCCCCCCCCCCCATCCACTACGCACTTCCACATTATTTTAACGAGGAATTGTAAACTATTTTATGTTTTTATCTGTGTTTTAATGAATACATCCTTTACTTGTGAATTTTAGATATATATTATCTAATACGGTATTAGTTATTTTAATACTGTTACTAATTTTCCTATTTAGATGTGTTTTTTTCTTGTACATGTGGTTAGGTAGGTACCTACTTCTTAAGAAAAATTAATTAGGGATGTTTAGTTATTAAAACGTGCTAAAGACGATGACTTTATGTCACTGACATATAGAGCAAATCCTTAACAGCTAAATCTAAAAATTAACTTTGTAATGAACATATAATTCAAAATCAAAAGTTAAATAAATCACAACGTAGGACCATAAGATCTGAATATATTGGTGAAGGAAAGATATCTCTTATTGCAGATTGACACACAAATGTCAGCTTAAACTTTTGCGACAGCTATTTTTCAGATAAAATGGATTTGTCTCCGCGCCCACACTTCATGTGTCGGTTAAAATACACTAAGAATCATTCAGGGTTGTGACCTTCGTGTTCTATGCAGGGTATGAATAAGATTTAAATATATTGAAGGAGCATTATCGCTAATTGCATGTTGATCCACAACTGTCAGCTTTTTGCGACAAGTGTTAAGGCTAATTTTGAGATGAAATAAATTTGCCTAAGCTTCTAGTTCATGTGTCGATTAGAAAGAATACAGTAAAAATCATTGAGGGTTCTGACCAGTGACTTTGTACCAAGGACGCTAGACTGACAGGACGGCCCAATTCCCTCTTTTTCTGTACCCGCGGCCTGACGTCACATTAGTGCTCTGGTGAGATATATCATTAAGAGTTTATTCCGCGGACGCATAGTTTTTTTACATATGCTGTGCTTCTGTTTATCCTGTATTGGTTTAAATAATATTTTAGAAGTGTTGATAAGTATGACATGGTCTATAAACTCGTAATAATACAAATAGTTATGATTTCAAAGGTAGGTTTATTACTTTGATGCAGACCGGGTTGCAAGCAACAATATTCAATACTCATCATAAGCAACTACGAGTTTGGTACTTACACTTATACTTAGCATATTAATGTACCGTCACATTGTCTTGATGTCTAGATAAGTTAGTATTGATTAGTATTGCTAATACTGCTACAAATACATAATGCCATTAGAAAAGATTTTCTGAATATTTTGAATAATGTTGTTCTCGTGCTTGAAGATCTCAGTGGCTTCATTAGTTAGTGTCGGATACTGCACTTCGTTGAAAAGGATATCGCGAGTTTCCGAAAGAGTGGTCTGCTACTGCTGACTTCTTTGTTTATACCAGCCTGCAAACCTCATGGACCAGCACAGAACACTTGATAACAGAATCTATTCAATTAACAATTTATTTAAATTTTGGTATCTTGCGTCTCTCGAGTCGTCAAAATTCAATGTAAAAGCGACGTGCAATAAATATTGCTCGTGGTGCGTTGCTAATTGCTGGTTGCTTTAGAGCAAGAGCCAGCCGCCTAGGTACTTAATACTGAATGTAATACTTACTTATCCAAAAGTTAATTACGAAAGTCTCTTTCATAATCATTTGTAGTAAAATGCAAAGAGCATGGCATATTGCCGACGTACCTGGATTGAATGTATCAGTTCGCTGGTAAAGGTGAATCCACTTGTTTTTTATTTTAAGTGAAAGAGCATCTTTTCTTTTTGTGAAAAAATTAAAGGATCTTTGTCTGCCTTCTTTCTTCTACTTTAGTTTGTTGCTTTTACATTCAGGAACAGCACAAATCTGACCAGGTATTGTGTACTCGTATGTTTACTAAATCACAACCCAATCGGCACAATCACAACAACAAGGGAAAGATTCAAAAATTAGAATACGATCATAAAAAAAACGAATTACCCGCGCCCGCGAATAATCATCGAGATGTCAGATCAAATATTCACAGTCACAGCGTTTTCAGGTGACCCCTCTAGAGCGCCCTGAGACTATTTCCGTCCTTACATTCTTATTCAGAAAACAAATGACGGGAATAGTCTCAGAGCGCACGGGACTCGGGAAATAATGACGTCATTATCGCTCCCAAGTCCGCACTAAGCTGACGACACGATTTTGGGCTCATGTTGTTTAAATGTCAGTGGACCGTCCTTGACTTTGTACTACTAGACCCAGGCATGGGTCTGGTATTTATATAAGCCTGTCTCTTTCGTCGTAACAAAACTCCCAATACTTTGTCATTGTCGTGAAACCGGCACAATTAGTAACAGCAACGGTGACATACGAAGTTAAAAATTGACTACTCCCATCCTTTGGTTTCTTAATAAGAACGTAAGGATAGCAATACTCTCAGAGCGGTCTTCCGAAAACGCTATTTATTATAATAAAAAAAAGTCAGAAAATCAAGAAACGTCATGCATACGTCGGTACTTGGATTTGACAATAAAGGGTGCCACAAGAGAGATAAGCTTAACGCAGATACCGTAATATAGAAAGAGATGATCAGAAAAATGAAAGTTGGAGGTCTTGGAAACAGTGTGCGTTGGAAAAACGCGTGGATTTGGGCGCATACTTGGGTCTAGTAGTACAAAGTCACTGGTTCTGACTTATGTATTGTATGCAGGGTACGCCTAAGATCTGAATATATTGGTGAAAGACTATTTTATGGCTCGTGGTTAAATGTCATGAAGATGTGTGTCATGGAAGTTTGCATAAAGGGCAAATTGGTCGCTTTTTGGCCTTAATAAGTGCGCCATGTTTGTGTGACTCCTAAGGCAATGTCAAGTCGGGGCAATCAATAATTGGCAAATCGCTATTTCGAATAATTTTATATTAAGTCACTTCCTGCCGAATTGGCTGCCATTTTTGTGTAACCCACTGCTAAAAAGGCCACTTTGCATTTTAAATACTTTATTCAATATTTTGTATAGTATGACTAAGCATATTTAGTTACATACAAAATTACAGTAATAATAATTATAATATACGACTAGTCGTGAATTCCTTGGAAAACTCTAGATCTAAGAAAACTTTTGAAACCTGGTAATAAAGGTGATTAGAAAACAAAAATGTTTAGGCTGCATATTGAGGTCTAAAATAACAGAAACTTCGTTCCTACGCTCGCAATGATTTAGTATTATTCAGAAGGGGTCATCATGGGGTCGACTCAAAGATAGTTAAAAAAATCTACTGGTTACTTCATCTGTACATTTTTTGGTGGGCTTTTTAGTGCAGAACAGAGCAAAAATATCTTATCAGTGCCTTAAAAAACTTGATAATGGCAACAACCTAATTTCAGAATGCGTTGCACTAGGCGCACCATGGGGTCCAGTGACAAATAGTTCAAAAAATCTACTGGTTACTTCAATCTGTACATTTCTTCTGTATAATATAGTCGCAAACACATTAACTTTAAATTATGATATAATTAATTGTAATACATACATTATTGATGGGTTTTTTGTGCAAAAACCTTTGATCAGTGCTTAAACAAAATCTTAATAGCAACAACCCACCAGGTTTTGTTTCGTTGAATAAAATAACATCACTACAAAATCAAATCTACGGAGCCAGTAAAACTAAATAATAAAGTCTCTGCAACACACCAAAGAAAAATCACAATTTTATCAGAATATAAAACCATTTCTTAATACATAAATTTCTGTTCAATGTATAGCAAATAATATGATGAAAATTTATGTAATAAAAGATCGTCGTGTCCTTATCGACGTCACCGATTAGGAGGCTGATTTTACTTTAACATTAAATTAAGTTCACCTTAAGCTATGCATTCTCTAACAGCAACCAGAACCCTGAGATCCGCCCGAGCCTCCTGCCCCAGGTAACGAAGGGTTGGTTGGGGAATGTTGAGGTCCAATTTTGATGCCGTTTGCCTTCAAAATCGAAGACAAATATGTAGAATCACACACAAAAAAAAGGTAGCATCACAAAAAAATTAGTATCATTACCAGGATCAGACAAAAAGATCATAGGCTCCTTAACCATACATACACACACTTCGCAACAAGAAAACTTGGCAAATTGGTGATAGGAAAACTTGGTAAATTGGTGAAAGTATTGCAAAAGAGAAAACCGACTATGGGATTACACTTATAAAGTTGCTGGTGCTCCAGCTGAGTCAAAATTACTTTAGACCCAATCAATGAATAATGAAGTCAAATACCTACCTCATTGTTTATGTCGAAAACTCCCTCTTGAATTTTCTCATAAATCTCCTTAGCAGTGTTAATGAAGGCTTCTTCAACGTTTGCAGCAGTTTTTGCTGAGGTTTCCATAAAAACTAAGCCGTGCTCCCTGGCAAATGCCTCGCCTTCCTCTTTCTTCACCTCTCTTCTTGATTCAAGATCACTAGAAATTAAAAAAAATAAATTGTAGTACATTTTAGTGTCATTTGGTTACAGTATTTTAAGAAATTCACAAATATGACCGAAATAAAATGGCTTGTCTGCTTTCAAAGTAAAGTTAAGACCAAGTATAAGCCATACAATTATTATTGTCATCAAGTAGGAGTTGGAAAATTGACTTTAACATTTTTATCGTATTTTCTCAACATGTGCTAAAAGGAGATGGATATAAAAAAATTAAGGTTTCACAGGTAACTAGATGACAAAAATAAGTGAATGGGTTAATATGTGTTCATCCAGCTTAAAAGCTGCATTTTGTATACCTGGCTAAAGAGCACTTAGCCGTGGTCTTCGTCTTGACTACAAAAGACAGTTGTATCTTGACTTTCTATTGAAGGGAGACAAGAAAAATCTTTTATCCTAAATCTGTGCATTTTTCAATTTTTAAAAGACCCACCAAATGAACAATAAACTGAAGGCCCATGTAAATATGAGAAAAAAAAAATTTTATTAACTGCAGGTGATGACCTAACATAACACTATTAAATATTGCACAATATCTAGCTTCTTAGCTCACCTTTTATTTCCAATAAGCATAATAACCATGTTTGAATTTGAATGTTGCCTTGCGTCATCTAACCAAGTAGTCAGATGGTTGAAAGTCTCCCTTCGAGTGATGTCATACACCAACAGTGCTCCAGCTGCTCCTCTGTAGTAAGATCTCGTTATAGACCTTAATAAAACAACAACCTATGTTAAAACAGGATATTATATATGAAGGTGGGGGAATAGGTACCGGAAAGCCTCCTGGCCTGCAGTATCCCAGATCTGGAGTTTTATCTGTTTGCTGTCAATTGTGATCATTCGTGCGCCAAATTCCACTCCAATGGTCAAGTCGTGGACTGGCTGGAATCTCTTATCTGTGAATTGGAGTAGCAGGCATGACTTACCTACACCTGAAACAATTTTTCACCTAGAATGTTACTACTAAATATAAGAAAATATAGAATATGATCTCTTTTTATTGAATAAAGGTCACTTTTTATTGAATGAAGTAGTAAGTTTTTAGAATATTGAGGCATTAAGCTGCATCTATGTTGCAAAGCCCTGTTCTTTTTTTTTCTAAGGTCTAAAATCAAGCAATATTTCTTGATAAGACTATTTGTTGTATTGAAATTATGCATGACATGTGACACTGAAGGCTCTACTGGTTTTCATATATACCCAAGTTGAAAATACAAAATGTTATGGTCATTCATCCAAATTAGGAATTAGATGTAGAATTGAAACAGCCCATACAACGTTCCGGAAGATGAGATCACTGTTTTGTAATGACAGCCTGAACCTAAAGCTGAGACAAAGAATGATTAAATGTTACACTTGGTCTGTGCTGTTGTATGGAGCTGAAGTCTGGACACTGAAAGCTGCCACAATGAATCATCTATAATCCATTCAGTTATTTCTGTCGTCAAGTAGGTGTTGGAAATCTGACATATTTCGCCCGGAATAACATGACTGACAGTGACAGTGATTATTAATCAGTTTGAGGTTAAGATTATTGTTTACTGTTTTGCTCACATAGTTGCCAGATGGCTTCATTAGTTCAAACTTTTAATAATATTGATTAATGATCACTAACCTAGAATCTAGGAAAAAGTGGGCTGGGGCTCTACATTAGCAAAAATATTATATTTTATTAATGAATTTAAAAATTAATCTTTGACATTGATAATAGTTGAGGTTAATAAGTTTATAGTGTGAATGTGGTTGGGATGATTCTTATATGTATAAGAAGTTTGCTTTTTGGACTAAAAGAAAGGTGGAATAGAGTTAGGGAAGAACAGGAAAAATGATATGTCTCTGTCAGCAGCAATTGAAAGCAAGCAGAGTTAATGCTTACCCCAAAAATAGTGGAAAATTTAGCCAAGATCATAGTGGGCAATTCTTGGGGGAGGTCTCTTTTAAATTGGAGGTAGCATTTTTTAATGCAAAGTCGCACTTTTGCGTTAATTACCTTGGGCATTTTTACTTAAGAAATAGTTTTTTAATAACAAATTAGCTTACAAAATGCACACATAAGTGTACAACAAGTCGGCAACAGCGAAATTTTAATGACGCATCTTGACAAATTTGTCTTGGAGACAAGTAAACAAACAGTCGCTGTCGATGTTATACTGGTGAAATTCCATGGCATGGGTTGATGCCAAAAATAACTGAATGGATTATAGAAACATTTGAAATGTGGTTACATAGACGGATGCTAAGAATACCATGGGTGGCTTTGCAAAGAAATGAAGCAGTCTTAAGCCGAGTTCCCAAGGCTCGGCCGCGTCTGCACGGACCGACAAACCGTGGGAAGAAGGTGGCGCGGTCCCCTCCGCAGATGCCTGTTAGTATCCGAATCGAGTCAGTAACTTCAAAAGGGCTTCCTGGGGTTGCTTTTTTTCCTTTACGACTCTGTGGGTCGGTCATAAAACGATGCTCGATTTCTTGTTGATTTGTTATAAAGTTAGATATAAAATTCAATTTTAAAGATCTTCTGGGGACATTCTACAGAAATTCTCAATTTTCCACTTGGTTCTTAATTAATTAAAGAAGTAATAAATATCCAATTCCAAAATTTGGTAAGCATTTACCTCACTGCTTTTATTGGAAGATGACATGCACTAGCGCTTGCTCTTCTTTTTTTCTTTTTTGTGCGCATCTTATTCATTTAACAAAATAATTTGCTGCAGCACAAACACTGTTTTTCTTTTGGCGAGATAACATTTTTATATGTACTGGCTCTCTGGAGATCAATTTCTTAACTACTGTCCCAACTTTTAAACCAACTACAGATGGGTGCGTACACGCCTGGGATGATCTCGTCTGTATGCGTCCAAAGTACTTTATCCGGCCTGTGCTACCACAGGCAGTGCAAAGCCGGCTTTACACAAGGCAAATACAGTTTGTGAACTTTTGACAACAGTTAAATGCCGAAAACTGGCATACCTCAGCCATGTTCTCAGAGGAAATCACTACCGGATCCTACAGCTTAGAATGAAGGGCAAAATAGAAGGCTGCAGGAGCATAGAAAAAAAACAATTCTCCTGGTTAAAGAACATCCGGGAATGGACAGGCATACATAGCATCAAACAATTGTTTAAAGTGGCCGAAGACAGGGATCACCTTGCCATCGTAATTGCCAATGTCAGGGGCATGGCTAGTGATCTGCAAATTACAGTAATTTATTTTTTGGTAAGAACATTGGTAATAATCGAAGGTGAATAGTGAATAATTATAATAAAAAATGTATTTGAAATTTGTTTCAAAATCTAGTTGAAACAAGGTTTATTAAAAATATTTTCTGCTAGTTTGTCAAAAGCTAGACACAAAACTTACAGATTAGAATTTATAAAATAAATAAAGCATTCTTTTACTTTAACTTTAATGAACAAAACTCATAACAAAATCTAAAAATAAAAAAATATTTGGTTGCTTAGCTTAGGTATCACGTTCGAAATCTGAGCTAGAAAAATATCTTCAGCGCAGGATGTTCTACTATGTACACAATATAGACCGGAATACCAGATAGATTTCAGATACTGAAAAGTACAGTAATATTACTAGTAACATTCAATGGTTACCGGTGGACAATGTAATATTATCGTAATTTACGTAATATACATTGCACAATAAGAAGAAGAAGAAGATATATCTTTTAGGTAAATAATTAAGGTGGTTAAAAAAATATATACTGTGTAGTGTGTAGAATACTTTCCACCCTTGTGCAAGTTTTTGTGTACAATAAAGGTTACTTGGCTTGAATGAATAATTGTGAATAAATATTAGTGACTTAACTCTGGTAGACAGGCCACAGTTCAAAGACCAGAAGTCAAATCTAGCCAGAAAGTCTAAGACCTAAAGCACCTCATTTCTCATGGATACCCAGATAACTCACTTCTGTGGGGTGTCAATCACAAAAGCACTTGTGCAAGCTTGTTCACCACCTGCTTCTTTCATTAGATTATACAGCTACAGTATGACAATTTATAATCCAGGCTTAATTAAACTCTGCTAAGTTAAATGGATCTATTAACAATAACAATAGCATTTCCTTTTTTTTTATTTTAAAATCCTACAAGTTTTGTCTTAAATTGTCAGAAATTATGAAAAGTGTTCTAAACCTTCTAAATGACTGTCCCCTTGTGAATCCTTCCACATTATGAAAATTGTAATTTATCCTGGAAAAGTCCTCAAGCTAGATATACTGGGTAGGTACAGGGGTGTAGGTAATTGATTTTTTCTTGCACAACTGATAAGCTGTTATCTCCCTGTTATAAGTAATCCTGTGTTGGCAGTAACCAGCAAACAACTGATTTTCTAAATTTTCAGGTAGGTATAGGAAAATAAAAAAAATATGGGACATTTCCCACACCCACACGACCTTTATCTCAATATCAGAGGAGTATTTTATTTACTTGAGGCATCATTGGCAGCTTTAAAAATCTTCAACAAGGTTTGCAAAGCAAAGAAGCATAAAGTTCATCCAATTGTGACGCATAATCAGGTCAAAAAGTTCTTGAGCAATAAATTAATTCTTTGTTTTAAAGGATATCACCTTCTCATATCGGGAACGGAACTGTTTTGAACTGCAATTTGTATTGCTGCGTGTGGGAACATATTTAGGGAGTAAGCTGAGTAAATTTAATTTGATTGATGCACTTACCTGTGTCCCCAATTATAATGTATTTAAATAAATACGCATAAGACATGTTTTTTTCACAAATTAAAACCCTTATTAAAGATTTGTCTAATCAAAAACAACTTCGTAAAATAATAAATACTTGACAGAATACAGATGTCTAGTTTTGACAAACAAAGCAGACAGAAGACCAATAGCAAGAGGCGCAAGCTCGGATTGGTCTGAAAAATCCATATTTCCTTTGCTCTCTGATGCTGCCATCTTGCGGCACAGTGAATTTCCAAATAAATGTAATAATTCAACAGTAACCAACAGTGGCTTTAGTGACGTATTAAGTATTGTTTGCAAAATGTGGTTTGTTAAAACAGAAACAGCGATAAATAACAATTCTTGCTCAATTAAATCGATCAAAGTTCTGTTTTTCAACTATTTTAGGAACAGAATAATACTCCGCCTACTCTATCTAATCAAACTGACCTAAAAGCTCCCTTCCAGAGTTGTCTGAGCGAGATATCAAGTGTCACTAGTGTCCTATATGTCAGTTTTGTCGAGTGAAAAGAAGATGGCGGAAGATGCCGTCCCCGTGTCACAACAACAAACAAAACCCATAAAAATCAAAAAATGGAAAATCCGGGAGGGAACTACAGTCTCCATGGGTCGTATGATCCTTATTTACGAGTTTCCCGACGCCGAGAAGCCGGAACAACGAAAATTAAAGGCTGCACAGGCCGGAATTATCCACAAGATTTTGGCGGAAGTAGGCAGTGTTGTGCAACCTGGGTAATTTATGTCATATTTGAATTATTGGCGGGCATTCTTGATTTTTGATATATTTTAGTTTATTTTTATTCGAAATTGATCAAAATACATTGTACTGTTGCAGACAATGCACTTAGTGCCTCAGCAGCTCTTTAGTTTCAGAGGTCTTTAGGGCTTTTTATTTTACTGTCACCACAGTAAGATTTAGGTACCACAGTAAGTTTATTAGGATACTGGTGATACTAATTTTTATAAAATTTCAAGTTTTTTTGTATATTGTTGCATAAAGAGCAACAAATTAGATATTTTTAAATCAAATAAATTGCGGATGAACTAAATTTGTATCATAAGTTAGTTGAGGTTTAAATTTTTTATTTTTATTTTTCATGGTTTGATTTCAGGTTTGTGTGAGGCCCCTTACTGAAGTTGTGTAAAGTTAGCACCCCGTGGCGCCAGCGCCTGCTAGTGCTCATCCGATTTCCCTTCCCCCCACTACCATGTTTATTTCATCCAGTTTCTTCGATTATTTTAAAAGTTACTTATTAGGTTTTCACACATTTCATTCCTTCTTTGCCCCAAATTTGCAAGCAAGGCAACATCCAATAGAACTCCTATCGCCAATTTGTCCAAAGTTATAGAGAGAAGTAAAAAACATCCCCTTCCTTTAATGTTACTTTTACTTGTTTAAAATGAAACTAGCTTTTGTGACACATTCAGATTTGCAGAGTCGGCTACACTACATAATACAAAATAGAACCCCTATCTCAGATAACTTTAAGGGGAAGGGGATGTTTTTCACTTTCCTTCATAACTTTTGCCAAATCTGAGGTAAGGGTTCTATACTAAAAGTTCTATACTAAGAACTAGTTTCATTTTAAATGAGTAAAATAACTTTAAAGGGAGGGGGATGTTGTTCACTTTTCTTCATAACTTTTGCCAAATCTGAGACAGGGGTTCTATTCCAATTAGGTAGTGTAACCATCTCTGCAAATATAAACGTGTCACAAGAATTAGTTTCATTTTAAATGAGTAAAATAACTTTAAGGAGAGGGGGATGTTTTTCACTTTTCTTCATAACTTTTACCAAATCTGAAATAGGGGTTCTTTTCCACAGTATGTAGTGTAACCATCTCTGCAAATTATAGTGTGTCACAAGAGCTAGTTTCATTTTAAACAAGTAAAATAACTTTAAGGGGAGGGGATGTTATTCACTTTTCTTCATAAGTTTTGCCAAATCTAAGATTAGGGTTCTATTCCACATTATGTAGTGTATCCATCCCTGCAAATATGAAAGTGTCACAAGAACTAGTTTCATTTTAAATAAGGAAAATAACTTTTAAGGGGAGTGGGATGCTTTTTACTTTTCTTCATAACTTTTGCCAAATCTGAGACAGGGGTTCTGTTCCAATTAGGTAGTGTAACCATCTCTGTAAATATAAATGTGTCACAAGAACTAGTTTCATTTTAAATGAGTAAAATAATTTTAAGGGGAGGGGGATGTTCTTCATTTTTCTTCATAACTTTTGACAAATCTGAGATAGGGATTCTATTCCACATTATGTAGTGTAAACATCTCTGCAAATATGAACATGTCACAGGAGATAGTTTCATTTTAAATGAGTAAAGTAACATTAAGGGTAGGGGATGTTTTTCACTTTTCTTCATAACTTTTGCCAAATCTGAGATAGGGGTTCTATTCCACATTATGTAGTGTAACCATCTCTGCAAATTATAGTGTCACAAGAGCCAGTTTCATTTTAAACAAGTAAAATAGCTTTTAGGGGTGGGGGATGTTTCTTCCTTTTCTCGATAACTTTTGCGAAATCGGCGATAGGAGTTCTATTACATCTTACCTTGCTTGCAAATTTGGGAGAAACACGGAACGAAATGTGTGTGAAAACGTAATAAGTAAGTTTTAAAACGATTGAAGAAACATGGATGAAATAAACAGAGTAGTGGGGGAAAGGTGAATCGGATGAGCGCTAGCAGGCGCTGGCGCCCCGGGCGCTAACTTCACACAACTTCTTACTGATGGTTAAGTCAGTTTAACTTTTTCTTTGTTTAGATTAGTTCAGGTGAAGTTCATTATGTTTTATCTATGGTTAGATTAGTTTAGTTATATTTTTCCTTTAATTAAGTTAGTTCAGTTTGGTTTTTCTTTTGATTAGGGTAAGTCAGTTTATATACGGGGTGTTCATTATAAAACTTTATCTAGTTGGCTGTGAAATGTCAAAAGAAAAGGATGGTGAAACAAAAGTCCGTTTATTTTGATTATGTCATCCTTTTCTGTCAAAATTTCATAGCCTGCTAGATGAAGTTTTATAATGAACACTCCCTAGTTTGTATAAGCTGTTCCCTTCACTACTGTTAGTGACAGTCAACACTAAATATACATAAAAAAAATGTTAATACAACCCAAGTAACAGGTGTTCTATATAAAACCTGCATTAAAACATTTTAATTGAGAAAGACCTTTCAAAAGTGGCATAAAACTATTCTAAGCCCAAAATGCTTGTTTAAGAAGGTCTTCAAAGCTACTTTTTTAAACCAATTTAAGAGCACTGCTTCATCTTATGATGCTCTGTAAGTCTATCATAAAACTGTTATTTGATCTGGATAACATTTTTAGGAGGGTCTTGAAATTATTTTTAAGCTCCTTTTACAACTCCCAGATTTAAGTAGTTTTAATTGCAAACTTTTCATAGCAAATAGAAAACATTTAACTTTGTTTTATGAAAGTTGAGAGAAATTTATTTTCTACGAGATATGTTAATGATTGAAATTTATAGATTTTTCCCAGAAAAAATTTAAAATATGGAAAAGGCCAATATTTACAATTTGGAAATTGAAAACTTATCTGCTTTCTATATTGAGATGAAAGAATAAAGTTGATTTACTTTGATTATGTCATCCTTTTGGTCAAAATTTCATAGCCTTCTAGATGACTTTTCGTAATGAACACCGGATATTGTGGTGCTAATCGCGCTTTATTAAAGCTATATACGGAGCATTTGATTTTAACCAAGAATGTTTGCTATTTTATAAAACCCCTAACCGCAACGTGTTGTGAATATTCTGTTTCGTGGTTTTAATTATTTTAAAGGTAAATATACAGTAGATTAAGTAAATTACAAAAATTCTTTTTAAGTTCGCCAAATATTCATTTTTTAGATTTGTGAAAGCATTTATAAAGGGTTAATAACCCAAATTTTACGATCAAATTTACCTCTTATTTTATGCAGTCCTTTTACAAGACACATTACACGAGAGGGTTTGCTCTTAATAAATGGTTTTAAGGAGTTCTAGGAAAGCTCTTCAGAAATACTTATAAATCTGTAAGTTTCATAACAGTCCTTTTTTAAAAACAGGGCATAACAGGGCAACATTGTCTACAGTGCGCCAAAAAAAATGATATATGAACCATGCAAATCTTATTACTCCATCACTTGTTAATCCACAGATTTAATTACTTACAACCTTTAATCAGGAATAATTTTCAGACAATCATTGTACGAAATTAAGGCATGCAGTCATCCAACAATCATGAACGATATGTGTGCGGAATGCGGGGCGGATTTAAGAAAGGACGACATTCCTAAATCCACAGCATCTGTGCCAATGATCCATGCCATTCCTGATTTGAAAGTCAGCGAAGAGGTAAACACTATAATTTAAAGTTTAAGTGATCCTAACACCTGAGACATTTTAATTTGCTATAGTTAGCACAAAAATTAGGCCAGGCAGATAGTGAGCGGCTACTTAAAGATAGGAAACTGGTACTCTTAGTGGACCTGGATCAGACTTTGATCCACACAACTAATGATAACATTCCGCCAAATATTAAGGATGTTTATCATTTTCAGTTGTATGGACCAAAATCGCCATGGTATCATACTAGGTATGCGGGTTTAAAAAATATTACAAATTCTCCTAATATTTTAATTTTATACAGGCTAAGACCGGGTACACACAAATTCCTGGAGTCAATATGCAATTTTTATGAACTGCATATCTGCACATTTGGTGCGCGGAACTACGCACATATGATAGCCATGTTTCTAGACCCTGAACAAAAATTCTTTTCAAACAGAATTTTAAGTCGAGACGAATGTTTTGATCCTTCTAGTAAAAAGGCTAATTTGAAGTAATTTTTTCTCTCCCACAGCTTCAAAACTAAGATAATTTTAACCATTTTTAGGGCTTTATTTCCTTGTGGCGATGATATGGTTTGTATCATTGATGATCGGGAGGATGTATGGTCTCATGCTACAAATCTTATCCATGTTAAACCTTACCATTTTTTTCAACATACTGGTGATATTAACGCACCTCCCGGTTTGGACAAACATGAGGCTGATGATAAGGAGGGTGTGGATTTGAGTAAATTGGTTAATAATAGTTCTGGAGGCAAAGATGCTAAAAAAATTGCTCCTGAATCCAGTGAAAAAGTCACAACTGCTGACGATGCTAAAAATAGCAAAGGTAATCAAAATCTTACTGAAGAGGCTGAACTTCTAAATGAAAAGAATAAAGATATTAATGATGAAGAAAGCCAACAGTTTAATAATGTAGTTCCAAGTGAGAAAAGTGAAGGTGTCAATGAGCATTTAAGTGAAGAAATTAAAGCCCCATTTGAAGAATGTAAGAATGTTAATGAAGCCCCATTTGAAGAATGTAAGAATGTTAATGAAGCACCAAATGAAGAAAATAATATTAATGAGATCGCAGCTGTGAATGTTGCTGAATCACAATCTAAAGTCGTTGAAGAAGGTGGAGCTGAAATTGTTATTGATGACGGCGCGAATAAAAAGGAAAACAAACTTGAAGAGATTATTGAAAACAATGATCAGTCAAAAGCTGAAGATTTGTCAATCAAAACGTGCGAAAATGGTTCTGCTGGTGATGGACAATCGGACAAAACGGTTTCAGCAGAAAGCACTAACTCTAAAGTACCTAAATCGGATCCGCCAAGCGGTGAAAGCAATGGAAAATTAAAAGCGGTTTCAGGGCCTGAAGTGAACAAGCAACAACCACAATCAGACGGCGACTTCATTGAAATAGAGGATCCTGATGACTATTTAGTATATTTAGAAGATATTCTGAAGAATATTCATTCATCCTATTACGATCTTTACGATAGGATGGAATCTGGAAAGATACCGGATCTAAAAAAAGTTATTCCTTGTACGAATTTTATTTGTACGACCCATAAAAACAGTCTAATACTAGCGTTTCAGATGTAAAAACTCGAATTTTGAAAGGATGTAAACTGGTGTTTAGCGGCCTGGTGCCAACGCATTGTAAATTAGAAGAATCCAAGGCTTATCAAGTGGCGCGTAGCCTAGGAGCGGAGGTTCAAGGAGACATTGATGATGAAACCACTCACTTGGTTGCTGTGCGCCCGGGAACTGCCAAGGTAAGTGGATAAAACCCTTTGAGAGTTTATTTTTCATCTTTGTTTGCAATTTTTAACGTGGCTAGTAAGGTTTCTTTGTACGATTTATGGTTTGGCACTGGTCCGAAACCGGACTCCAAAGACGGGACCATCCTAATTTGAAATTGTTAATTAAAAATCATATGGTGCATTTACACTCATTTAAGATTTAATATTTGAATTTAATTCTTAAGTATTAAAAAAAGTTTAGGCGAAAAAAGTGCTGCTCCACCACACTATGATTAGACCCAGTAGACTTTTTGCAGATTACATTATTGAAAGAAATGAGTTCAGATGGCAGTATTTTAAGCTGTTTAGCATATTTTATATTTCAATGCAGTCAATTAAAAAAGCGTTTTTCTTTTAATTTTACCCTATTGAAAACCAACCGATTTAACATAATGCATAAAAGCTGTTTCTTCAGGGCAACAAATCTGAATGCAAAATTTTCTAATATTTTACATGCACAAAATATATTTGTCCTGCGATCAAGCGGAAAAATACACTTTTCACACGAGTGTGACGGCTTGGACACGAGCCGTAGGCGAGTGATACAACATACAAAAGTGATTTTCGTAGGTGTTGCACACTATACTTTTTCTACAACTGCGATTTTGCTTCATAAATGATAATTCGGATTATAAAATATACGCAAGTCGTGTGCAAACCATTCAGGAGCATGTGCAAAGTACGCTTGATGAGTAGAGCGTGCGCAATGTGCACTTTGCGCACGCTGTTTGCAATACGCGATTTCCAACGGTAGTTAGTAGTGCGCATGTAGTAGCCGCACTACTGCGGTAAAATGCACTTTACCGCACGATGGCTCGTATTAGAGCCCCATACCTACGCAAAGAGATTATTCGAACAGATCATATACGGGGTGTTCATTATAAAACTTCATATAGTTGGCTGTGAAATGTCAAAAGAAAAGGATGGAGACACAAAAGTCCATTTATTTTGATTATGTCATCCTTTTCTGTCAAAATTTCATAGCCTGCTAGATGAAGTTTTATAATGAACACCCCGCACATGGTAATTTCAATCGACAGGTCTGGATCGGACAAACCTAATTTTTCGTTGTTTACTAACTGAAGTATCTGGCTTGTAATTAATCCACTAAGCAGAAATATCTTTACGATTTTCGCTCGCCACATATCAGATATGCAAGGAAAATCCTTGCGTGTATGGTGATCTTTGCTCAATTAATGATAAGGCAAATGCCGTTTTCATAACTATATACGTTCAGGTTTGATTGTTGTTTCTTTTGTGATATAAGCTATCAAATTGTTAATTAGTCCAGTGTTAACGTATAGAGATTGATTCTTTTTTTGATTTCGTTATAAAGTGCCAAAAATGACTGAGGAATATCTCAGTGATGTTCCGACAGAGATATTACACGCCGCTAATTAGGCAAGTAATGCATTAATTTCTGCAAAATCAAAAATTCGCTATGAAAAAGAGCTTGTTGCCTTCAACCTATGGTGCATGGAAAAGAACACTTCATCTTTAAAAGAAGAGGGATTTTGGCCTATTTCCACGATGTTACAGACCAAATATTTGATGCTGAAAGTATGCCTCAAAGTAAAGAAGGACATTGATATTGGAAAATACTTCAAATTAACGGCATATTTGAAGAAATCGAATGCTGGTTACACGCCAAAAAAATCAAAGGTATTAGAAATAAAGGAAATAGAAAACTTTCTGCTAAATGCCTCAGACAACGTATATCTCATGACCAAAGTAGCCACAATATTTGGAATCACCGGTGCCTGTCGCCTAGAAGAACTAGCAAATGTGACAATCGACGATATATAAGACAAAGAGGATGTGCTTATTATTATGGTCGATTTAAAATGGATATTCATTTAGTAAGCTGAGAAATTGACATATAAATGACACATTTGCATGGATGGCATAAAACGAATGTGTCAATTTTCAGCCTACTAGATGAATATCCATTTGAAATGGACTATACCATACCAATCACGAAAACCAATATAACATGAAAATTTGTGGTGAAAAACGTAGTTATGCTATTTTGTGACCTAAAGATACCTCTCACAATCCGTTTTTCTTATACTAAGGGGGTAAATGTAGTAAGCAATGAGTGGGTATCAATATTCTTCTTCTTATTGTGCCCTGTCAGGTCCCACCTGACGTTGGCAATCACGATGGCGAGCTGATCCCTGTCTTCAGCCACTCTAAACAATTGTTCGACGCTATGTATGCCTGTTCATTACCGGATGTTCTTTAGCCAGGAGATTTGTTTCTTCCTACGCCCCTGCGGCCTTCTATTTTTCCCTTCATTATAAGCTGTAGGATCTGGTAGCGATTTCTTCTGTATTTGCCCTGTCTAAGACTGCTTAATTTCTTTGCAAAGCCACACATGGTATTTGTTTCTTCCTACGCCCCTGCGGCCTTCTATTTTGCCCGTCATTATAAGCTGTAGGATCTGGTAGCGATTTCTTCTGTATTTGCCCTGTCTAAGACTGCTTAATTTCTTTGCAAAGCCACCCATGGTATTTATAGCAAATTTTGTTAATTTGCCTTAATTTTGTCCTTTTTTGAATTTCTGTTTTGTCCTAAAATTAAATTTCTCCAAAAACATCAAAATCGGCATATTTAGAGAGTGTAGATTATTTTAAATAAATTTTAGCCCTAATTCTAAGCTGATTTTTTTACCTATTTTTAGCCCTAATAATGATCTAAATTTTTCCAACACTTCAAATTTCAATTTTCACAGGCTTCGAGTCATTTTTAATGATTTTTGGACTTCATCCTAAATCGACTTTCTCAAAACACCAGATTTTAATTTTTGACGTAATTTAGTCAAATTTTACATATTCTGATCCAAAAATTGTTTTACCTGTTGGAATGGGTTCGTAAGCGTCTTAAAAATATCCAACTTATGTTTATGAATATTCCTGCCAATTGATATGAGGTTTAGATTTCTTTCAATCCATCAACACATAATGAAACAGCTAGTGTGTCCTCTTAGTAACATAACTTAAATTTAGTCTCTTTGAGACACGCTTAGAATGAACTCCTTGTAAGTAGTTATTTAGTTAAAAGAGGCTATATTAAAGCTGCGTATAAAAGTGATATTGATGGTTTTAATTAAACAAACAGGTTAGAAGATTTGAGTTTTTCTAAAAGCATCAAAATTTACATTTTTAGGCCATGTGTTGTAATCAAGTTTTAGCCCTAATTCTAACCTTGTCACGGCTACTTTTTGCTATTAGCACAGTATAAGGAATAATACATTATATAATATTGAAATGTTCTAATTGTAATATTCAAATGTAATATTCAAGTATTTATCTGAAAAATTATATAATATAATGTATTATTCCTTATATTGTGCCTTTATATATACTGTGCCTATATAGTGTCCTTTCTTAATTTCAAGTAATTAACATACCTTGACCACAGTATAAGGAATAATACATTATTTATTATCATATTGAATAGACAACCTTATCCAAATTTACCTAAGTTTGTAATGCAGAATAAGATACAGAAGTAGAAATAGTAGCACTTCATTTAAGACAAATTGAATTTTTGTAGTTTTTTAATCTCATTTTTCGAACGCCCTGAAGAAAAAAATATGTATACTTTTCTAAAAATACCGTTAAAGTAGTTCATGTACTAAGAGAAAAATATATTAAAATAATTAATTAAGACCTTTGAGTCAGAAAAAAATACAGACATTATTTTCCGGTCTGCGAACATCAACCACTTTGTATCACAATAAATATTTAGTACAAAAATGGTATCCTAATAAACCCATTATTTATTACATTATCTATGTAGAAACATTACAAAGGTGAAATTTTCCATAATCAAAGAAATAAAATTACTTTTAAAAAGGACCCCGTAGCACACGCCTAGAAAGATTCCATCCAACGGTAGCGCTATCGCATTTACAAGTCCCTCGTAACTACTCGAGAAAACCGCCGGGTGCAGGTGCGCGCGGCAAGCTTTAGTTTTGGAATGATCAAAAGTGCCGAAACGAACTGACGATACTGATATAATGTATTATTCCTTACACTGTGCCTTGACTGTCTTCCTTGTATCCCTTTATTAAATTTGTGACAAACATTTGAAACACTCACTTTTCCTTTCACTCTTATAACTTTCGATTTTTGCTCCGTTTGCTCCTGCTTTTCATTCACTGAGGGAACTCTCTTGGCTTCGTGCTGCTCACTGTAGTTTGATTTCAATTGGCTTGCCTTATTGTTATGGAACTAATAGTTTTGTCCACGACCACTTATAGTATACTGATATTCAGCTTGTTGACAAAAGTTAAATAGGGCTCAAACAGCGTCAGAGTATGAGTTGAAACTGCGGAAATAATATCATTATTCCCGCTCGCCATTTAAGTTATATATGTTGCCTTAGCAACCAGTGGGAGTAGGCAAAAATACAATATCAAATGCCTCAGCGTAAAATATGCACTGGTGGCACCGGTTTTCCCGTCAATCAAACGCGAGGATCACTTTGATATTTCAGTAATTTTATTTACACTACCTATAGATTTTATTATTTGTAATTATTACACAATGGCCGTGGACAAAGTATAGTATTATGCTCGCTTTTTATGGCCATTATTCCCACGGGAGACTTGCGCCCCTCGCCTGCGGCTCGTGACGCAAACGTCCCCATAAGGGAATAATGCCTATCATAAAAAGCTCGTTTAATAATATACTATTATGTAGTAAATAGTGCCTTTGTTTACAACGAAACACCTGTTTTTGCATTGCAGCCGAGCATGTTCCTCATCAGTGCTTGAAAAGTACTTTTATATTTCATTCAGGACTTGATTGATTTTATGTGACGGCGTGAGGATTACCCACCTTTTCCGCCGAGTTGATTCGATTAATTTAAATTAACAATAGCAAATAGGCCTAACCTATCACCTCTTTTGTTAATATTTCTTATTTTTCTTATTGGCATGATGACATTGACGCTCTTTGTTTTGCCTAACGACATTGGAGCGGAGGACGGACTGCCGTCTTCCTTGTGCTTGTGTTGAATAAGGATGCAAAGATGGACGCACTCATCGTATTTTCTTAAGTGATGCCGTTGAGATTTCATTCGACGGCACTTTCAATTCACCTGTATGACGTTGAGTGACGAAATTATTAATTCCTTAATTTCTTTTCCTTCTCCTGACTTGTTTCATGTCTGATTTACGAGGTCAGTCCAGTCCGGATTTGTTTACTACTTTTGCTAATTTTAACTTCAGTTATTAAGTATTTATCTTCAATTCGTTTCATCTGCTGAGCTTGGATCGTGCGTGCTGTCGCTGTTAATTGATTTCACTGATTGCCGTTGTGAAATGTGACTTTCTCCCATCTTTCCTAGTGGGCACCGGTGCTGCAATTCCGGTGTGCTTCATGCTTTCCTTTTACCTTCGAGCTTCGACGAAGAGACCCAGCCAAAGACTTGGGCCCTATCTTGTCCTCGCCCTTAGATTTCGACGAATTTAGGACCCGGTCCATGTGTAACTCTTTGTGGCTTTCAATTTGAGTTTTTTTTTTTTGTTTTCCTACGTTGCCTGCAACAAAACAGTTTATCTGCTCCGGCAGGATTTAGTGGCTGACCAAACTTTTGTCTCGTTTGGGGTTGAAGCACCATCGGAAGTACTTGCCGTCGGTACCACCCCTATGGTTGAGCCCCATAGGAAGAACTTTTTTTTTTTTTAAAAACCCTCAGTTTTTCTGGTGTTTAATTAAGCACAACCTGTACCTAATATCGAGCCACCTACTCTCACTGCTGTAGGAAGACAACCACCATTGAAGACTATATGTAAGCTAAGACCCATAACTAATAATAATAATAATAATAATTGTTGTTTATTTAGCACCTGGCTAGTATAGAACAATATGCAATGATAAAAAGTTTTTTAAACATAATACAAGTTTTTAAATTCTATTCTTATCCTAGATTAAACACTTAAGTCTAATCTCTAATTTATTTTTTTAAATAATTGAAAACTTTATAATTAAACTCTATTAGGCTACTAGAACATTTTATAACAGTAGGGAGAGAATTGTACATTTGCAGTCCTTCGTAAAACAATGACATTTGCAAAAGTGATGTCCGTACTAAGGCAATGTTGTAATCTGAACTAGATCTTACATTGTAATTATGTAAATTTGATCTGAGTTCTATAAAACTTTTTAGATATTGGGGCAACAGACCATGCTCTTTTTTTTTAAATGATTTGAAGATTTGCCCTCTCAATACTCTGTTACACAGAAAGCCAGCCCAGTGCATTTAACATGATTTTAACAGGGATATAAATGTTACATCCAAGAATCACACGCATAGCCCTGTTCTGTGGTCTCTGAAGCCTGGTAATATCTCTCTGTGCACATGACATGAACAATGGCGAACAATAGGTAAAGTGAGGTAAGACAATTGTATTATATATTTAGTAGCTTGGTACTATAAGAAAGATGGGAAGAGACACGTCTAAAGAAACCAATTTTCTTACCTAACTTGTTGCAAATATAGTCAATGTGAACTGACAAACTTAGCGTCGGATCCAGTGTGACACCTAGATATTTAATTTCAGTAACACACTCAATATGGCAGCCAGTCATGGACAAGTTTAAACCTAGATCTCGATATTTTTTGCAGTTATGTCTTGAGCCGACAACCATGCATTTTGTTTTTTATGTGTTTAGTTTTAATCTATTTTGACAAAGCCAGTTATATAATGTTTGCAATTCCAAGTTCATGGTAATGGTTATGTCCTGATACTCCTTTCCAGTTACACAAATCAGGGTGTTATCCGCCAAAAGATTAACAAAAGCACTCTTAAAAATCACATTTAGATCATTTGTTTATATAATAAATAATAGGGGTCCTAATACACTACCTTGTGGTACACCATATTTACTAATCACTTTGTTTGAAGTCTTCTTCTATCCGAGTTCTATGATGTCTATTAGCCAAATAGTCCACAATCCAGTCCAATGCTCTCCCGACAACACCATAATTCCTCAGTTTTTTCACCAAAATCCCGCGGTCAATTGTTTCAAACGCCCGTTTCAAGTCGACGAAAACTGCAAGCACGACATCTCCCTGGTTTATAGTCTTTTCTCCAGCTTGCGCACACATACTGAAGTGCAGACTCAGTAGAATGAGCACTCCTGAATTCTGACTGGCCGCAAAAGAGAAGTTTACGCGTTTCAAAGTATTCCCTAAGTTGCTGGCATACAACAACCTCCAGTATTTTATCTATTACGTGCAAAAGATTTATGGGTCTGTAGTCAGCTGACGTTTGAGGTGTCTCATTTTTGGGTATTGGCACTATGATGCTAATTTTTAGGTCTTCTGGCACTTTCCGTGTATTCAATGATGTATTTATAAGATTTAGCAACGGGTAACCAATCACACAAAACAAGTTTTTCACCAGCTGTACATTTATTGATTTGTCGCTAGTTCCTTTATTTTTTAGGAAAAACACTATTTTTATAAGCTGCGTAATATCTGCGTTTTAAACCCATCAAGATGACATGTTTCATGTTCCGGAATCATGTTTTTCCACGGTTTATCTTCTATACCATTAGAAATATCAATAAGACTATCACGATAAAAATTATTGAAGCTATTTTCAACCAGCTTTGCGCTATTTCCAAAATCTATTTGTGAAAAGTCTGTATTCTTTTTTTCCCTCCAATCAAATCTTTTAGTGTGTTCCACATTTTTTTCCCATCTCCTTTACATTGTTCAATATTCTTATTATAATATGGTTGTTTCTCTTGGCTCATTACTGTAGTTGCTGTGTTCCGTGCTAATTTGTACCCTTCTCAGTCTTCAGGTCTCCTAGTAAACTCAAACTTTTTATAGGATCTATCTCTTTGTTTTGAGCTTCTAAAACTGTACCTGTCATCCACGGAGATTTTTGGATTCTTTGTAGTGGAGAAATCTTTCCAATTGCTGTTCCTCAGTAAGACTAGCGCTGGTTACATCATTATACTTCCTGAACTCGGCATATTCTTCTCTTTTGGTCTTATAGTTACCCTGCAACTCAGTTCCGATGATTTCATGATCAGTTATAACTGGAAAGTGCCTCGGCCACCTCTTTGGCCGCAAAATGATTTGTTATTATATGATCTATTAGAGAAGATGACTTCTCTGTTATTCTGGTTTCTCTATTTACAATTTGGCAAAATCCCCCGTCCTGTATTATTTGTCGTAGTTTTTTTGTATCACCTTCTTTATGTAACCAATTTATATTTAGATCGCCCAAGATAAACTTTTTTTGTTTCATCTTTTTTTTTTTTTTTTTACTACTTACTTTTGGGTGAAGCCTCATTCACTTTTGGGCTCGATTCGTTCGTTGTTGGAGAAGGAATTTCGCACTACTCACAGTAAAATTACTGCGAATAACAATTTACCCTAAAAAGGGCTCGGACGAATCGACCTGGTTAACGTTTCGGCAACTTGTCTGCTGCCTTCTTCAGAACTATCTAAAAAATAAAGCTTTAAAAACTATGAATTACAAAAAATTATACCTATTAATGTGTTTTGTTTTGAGTATTTGTGTGTGATATTCTGAAAATTGCTTTTTGCTCTTGACATTAAAATGTCATTTTAATTTTCAATTATTAGTCATTTAATTCAATTATATCCGGTGTAATATGCGTTTCACTGATGCATAATATATACGGTAACCTCTCTTTGATCAATTGTCTAATAGACAATAATAGACAGCAACTGGCAAACTACCAATTTATTTTTTTTTTTGCCCTTACATATTGGTTTATATTTTGGTTTGGTGTAGAGTTCCAATATTCCATTATTGGAGGCTTCTGGCTTTACTGTCAAAGCCAGTGGCGCTAACCTACCCCACTCTCCGAATTATCTGAGCTGGGGCATTCTAATTTGCCAGGCCACTAGACAACTCACACCGCTTTAGTAAACTTAATTTGTATTTTAGCTTTCCTTACCTTTCATTCGTAAACAAACCTTTCTTTATAAGCACTTCGTCCTGTAGAAAAGGCGTGGCAACCTCAATTTCTCCAATGGCTACACTTGTGCTTTTTCCGTTCTCCGAGAAATTTTTAAGTGATTTTGGCCCTAATCCTAACCTCTATTTTTATACGAATTCCAAATTTGCATTTTTAGATGCTTTAAGTGATTTTTAACCGATTTTGGCACCAGATTTGCATTTTGTAGGGATTTTGAGTCAAATTTCACTTACTTTGGTCCAAAAATGTAATTTTACCATTTATTTGAATAGTTTTGCGTATATTTATTCTAAAATCAAGTGACACCAAAACCTTGAAAAATTTGCATTTTTAGATGAGATTATAGAACTAACCTCAATTTCTCCACAGACATTTTCATTTTTAATGCTTCGAGACATGTTTAACCGATGTGGCCTTAATCTTAATTTGTTTCTTTCAGAAACTTTTAATCGTCATTTTTAGACGTTTTGAGTAATTTTTAACCGTTTTTCTATCCTAATCTTAATCTGCATTATTCCCAAAATTTAAAGTTTGCGATTCTAAAAGGTTTAAGTACTTTTTAATCCACTTTCACTTTTATCGTAACCTCAATTTTTTCAAAGACAAGCATTCGTAAATGCTTTGAGTAATTTTTAATCGATTTTAGCAATAAGTAGGCATAAAATGAATTTCGCCAAATACTCAAATTTTTTTATTTTTATACTGTGGGAGTAGTATTTAACCTAATTTGCATTTTGAGGTGTATTGAGCCTAATTATATTTATTTTAGTTCAAAAGTGTAAATTTACCAAAAACAAGAATCGATGTTTTGGATCAGTTTTGCTTTATTTTGTTCTAAAATTGGGATTTTCCAAAAACATCATAGTTACGTAACATTTTTAGAGGATGCGGTTTTTATGGAAGATCTGGTGGAGGTAATTTTGAATGTATTATAGCCCTAGTTCCCTTCTAACCTGCATTTTTCAAAATTTTTAATATTTTTAACCTTTACTAATGTCTATACTAACCTTTACCTATATTAGAGGTTAAAAAGATACACATTGGAAAATATATATATATTTGTCCCCTTTTAACTAATTTTAAATGGTTTGTACCTTAATCTCTAGGATTAACAAACATCATCATCATCATCATTATGCTGTATATAGTTTTATTTATTTTTATTGCAACTTTAATTTTTAGTAATTCTGGCTCCAACATTTTGGTTAACGACAGTATTTTCTAACCTTTAAATTTTGAAAATGTAACCAAAAACACAGACATCGTCCAAATTTTGTATAGGGGTCATCTGTGAGATTACAATGGCCACCTATGTCGGAAAACTTAATGAAAACCTTCATAGTACTAGAGGTTTTTGGTGAGAAACTTTCAAACCCAATCATCGATCATATTTTTTGTATTATTTTCCCACATCGACTTTCGGTGATTCGAGTAAATTACAGTATTAACACAGTGCCGGCATAAAAAAATCTCATTGATCACCGCAGGATTAATAATATTAGATCCACGCCTGACATTTATCATATACCTAAACATGATTTCGGGTCGGTATAAACAGGATCGGTTTTCAACGTGAGTATTCGGAAGGTCGTTCCATTCATCGAGCAAAAAATTGAATGAGTGACTCACTGCAATTCGTTGCTGCGGCATAAAATAAAACTTTTCGTCTACATTAACTGTGGCCCGTTAGCTCAGTGGTTAGAGCGCCGTTCTGATTGTTTTCATTCGGAGGTCGTAGGTTCGAATCCTACATGGGCCCTTATTCTTTTTTTTCATTCTTCAACTGAAAATTGTGGGCTACAGTTTTAGAGGTTTTCACTTTTCTATCAGTTTTGTGTTTCAGACAACAACGCGCCATTGATTGACTGATTGTCATAATATCTTATGAATCATCACACTTAAAACAACAAAGGAGTAATCTTAAAAAAAAAGTACTTGTGATTAAGTCAATAAGTATCTAAAAACCGAGTTTTACCTGCCAACATCAGTGTGGCTCGTTAGCTCAGTTGGTTAGAGCGCCGATTTACAAATCCTACATGGGCCCTTTTTTTATAACTTTTAAAGTTCTAGACGAAAGGTCGATACAGCAATTTTTCGTCATTTTTGTGAGTGTGTGTCCTGACAATGATTTGGCTAGAAATTCGTAGATTAAAAATTAAAGATTAAAGAGCTTTGGCAAGGGCGTTTGTTGTAGAATCAAGGTTGAAGGTTGGCCTTAAATAAAATTTATTTTCTAAGGATTATACAGGGTAATATTTTTGGTAGCTTGGGTAATTTAAGAACATTTAGGGCCGGTAGTTTGAATTTCGATTAATATATTTGAACACTGATTATCTATGACTTATATTATTATGACGGTAAAATTGGTTATGTTATGTTAATAGGTATGTTAAACTCTGCGACGTACATAATTTTCATACCTTTTGACGTCAGGTCCAAGTTGCAAAATCAAGACTTTAACATTTAACCGATGATTACTTGATCAAGTTCGTTATCGGGATTCAAAATAGCGGCGCTTATTGTTATGACATTTAATGACTTTGGTTGATATCTTCGGACATATTCGGCGGTTTTTAGTTTTTAGCCCACACAAGAAATTACCGAGATTTTTCAAAAAGTTTGCGCATTGTTGTATGTTACACTGTATAGCGTGAATGCCGCTGCCGATTTTAATAAGATAAATTATCTCGTATATGTGATTACAGAATCAGAAATGTATAGCACAAGTTAATAAAACATATCTGTTCCATGTTGTACAAGAATAGCAAGAAATGTAACGAGCAATTTTGTTTACTTTGAAGTAATGGCGGGTGCCCTAATTTTAATAATTTTATTGTAATGACATTTAAGAGCTTTAGTCGATACTTTGGGAATTTTTGGTCAACGGAAACAGTTACTGGGCGTTTACAGAAAATTGTAAACGCATTGTCTACGATTTTTTGTTTAAAAGATCCAGGGTGTTAAAGTATTGTTTAAAAAATTACAGATTACTCCAAAACTGTCAGAAAAATAAAACAAAACATGCAAATAACTATAAAAGTGACAAGCTTTATCTGCTATGGAATTCTAGAAAATTTCTTCATTTAATTTTTCAATTTAATTGATTTGAATAAAAATCTTCTCCTGAGTTTTGTAGTAAACTACAAGGTGATTCAAAATTCAGTACAAACATTTTAAGGGCATATTTGTGCGGTTAAAATAAGACGTTTTTTTCCTATAAACATGGGTCCTAAAATGAACCCCTTCCCCCCTACGGGCGCTCAAAGTTGGAAAAAATAATTTTTTTAATTGTGGTAATAATTTTTTAATTTATTCATGAAAATTCTTGAAAATTTGTACATCCCCGTTTCTTAACGAGCTTTTTTTCATTTCTTTTCTCAGAAATGGCGAAACTTTAATTCTTCGCAGTTTTTATGTTCTTCAACATTTTATGTTTCCCGGGAGTTTTGTTAAATTCATCGTCACTATTTAGTAGGCCAAACAAATATCTTTAATTTTGATTTCTTGTTTCTTGATTAAACTAACCGTTTTGATTTCCTGATGATTGAAATTCTTGATTAAACACCTTTGCCTAACACTTGGTAAGTTCAAAACTCCCCGGAATGATGCTGGTAGGCCGTGAGAAGCCCGAAGTCCAGACATTGAAATTCAAGTTTTAAATGCAGTCTTGAGTCCCAGTCCGAGTCTGAGCACTCGACAAATAAAAGTTTATGGTGTATCTCAAGCAACGGTTGACGGATTTTGCATGAGAACAGCTGGTACCCCTACCATATGCAAAGAGTTCAAGGATTACTTCCTCAGGACTTCCTGCGACGTTTGGAGTTTTCAAGGTTCATAACTTCATAACTTGGCTAGAGATGCTAATTTCTTGTCGCTCATTCTTTTCACGGACGAAGCTTCATTTTTACGTGACGGAGTGGTAAATTTTCATAACCTACATGTTAAGGCCTATGAAAATCCACATCAAATTAGACAATCGCATTACCGAGAACAATTCAGTCTAAATGTACGGGGAGGAATAGTGGGTGATGAACTGATTGGTCGATTTTTTTTACCGCGAACATTAAATGGCGACACTTATTTAGACTTTCTAATTAATGGACACAGGAACATGTTTTTATGCATTTTCGGGTTACAGTCCGGAAACATTTAAACGCAAGGTTTCCAGATCGATGGATCGGTAGGGCAGGTCCTATACTTTGGCCTCCACGTTCCTCGGACTGTACACCACGATTTCTTTTTGTGGGGATACGTAAAGTCATTGGTGTATGATGCAGGGCCAGTTGCCACCATCGAAGTGCTTTGCCAACACGGATTATCTATCGATGCCTTTCAAATTATCAGAAATAATCCAGGAATGTTTGAAAGAGTACGTGGTAACATGAGGCGAACAATGGGGGCATGTAGCGCTGCAGGTGGGGGGCATTTCCAGCACTTATTATGAAAGCGGTTTCACATTTTTCTTTTTGTGTTTTGTTTGTGCAAGTAACAGGTTTGCTATTTTCTCCGTTCGTAACAGTCATGAAACGTGAAAAAGGTTTAAAATAAATTATTTAAGTTTATAAACGTCTGTAAATCGTAATAGTTGTTAAATTACAAAGTCCCAGCCTCCTATGTTTTGCCTTATTTTGATGATGATACTGCAGTCGTTCAGTCAAAGGAGTTTTTCTCGAAAACGGTATTTAAACAAGAAACTTTAAGAAATGAAAATTAAAGATATTTGTTTGGCCTACTAAATAGTGAAGATGAATTTAACAAAACTCCCGGGAAACATAAAGTGTTCGTCATCATAAGGACAGTAAGTCCTTAAAAACTGCGAATAATTAAAATTTCGCTATTTGTGAGAAAAGAAATTAAAAAAGCTCATTGACAAACGGTGATGTCAGAGTTGTAAAAGAAAGACGTTTTTCTCTTTTTGGACAGAACAGTGGTCGAAAATGGTTAAAATTATTTTTGGCCAGTGTCAAAAATTAAGTTTACATTTTACCGATGCGTCCGTTACAAAACGGCCGATCCAAGTACCATTAACTGTCTAATTTGTAATGTTGACTTGTATTGTGTTTGTATTTATTATAATAAATGTTCACAATTGAAATCTACTTACTTCATGGCGATTTTATTTCACTATCATAATGTTGATAATGCTGATATAGGTATTCGTTTTGGGCATTTTCGACATTAGTGGCCAAAATACTATTTTGACCAAGACAAAAAAAATACAATAAAGGCCAGTGGTTAAAACCACACTGTCCAAAATTAGCCAACCTTGGGTGATGTACAAATTTCAGTCACAATTAAAAAAAAATATTTTTTTTCCAACTTTTAACTGCCTGCAGGGGGAACGGGGTTCATTTTAGGACCCATGTTTAGAGGATCAAAAAACGTCTTATTTTGACCCCATAAATCTTCCCTTAAAAATCTTTGTGTTGATTTTTGAATCACCGTGTATACTGTTGTGGAAAAAAAAAATTATGATCGATTCCAATCAAGAAGCATCAAATTGTATTTAAAATATCTATAAACTTCAATGTGCAATGTTGGTAATGGGAACTGGTGATGTTTTACGTCGCCAATAATTTGAAATTTTGTTTCGAAAGAACTATTGATATAAGACGTGCATTAAAAGATTTTTTTTAATTTTCCAAAACGGTGAGTTTTGAAAAAAAATTTATGGTTTTGGTTTGTTCAGAATAGAACGGGTAGTTCTAGCATAATTTTTATTTAGCGAAAAACTAGTGACCTACCTCTTTTTGAATTAAAAATATGCATTGTTATGCAGCAGCGCGCGCCACTGGTAAAGATTAAGATTTTATTTTTACTGAATAATTTGCTCATTCCATAGCAGCAAAAGTGTTTCAAATTTTATTGAGATATCTAGGGCGCTTTGGAAAAATCAATAAATTTGTATTTTTTAAATAAAACTTTAACACCCCGTATTTTTTAAACGAACAATCCTAAAAACATTTTATACGACACACGCCCTTAAAATTGACTGAAGGATCTGCGGTTTTATTTTCAACTATTTATGACTCACCTCACTGAATAGTTTCCCATTTGAATTTTTCCCGCTCTTATTGTGCAACATGACATAGAAATGTTTTATTAACCATCAATCTACGTCAATGGGTCTAAATTACTAGACATATAAAATAATAACGTTTATCCACGACCATATTATAATAATCACATTATTCTTGTACATTCTCAAGATTAATGCTAATCTTTATTCCCTCATAAATAATGTTCATTATTCACATGTGAATAGAGTTGTCATGCAACGAAACATGTCGTAAACAGCGTAAACACTAGCAACTCAAAAAAGTAAACCACCTTAAACATGAAATCGGTAGTTGCTACTAGTTCATTCAAATAATTATCCTGTGCGCATGTATTGAGACACATGTAAGTTGCGGTGTCTCTTTTTCGCTAAAAAATGTACTTTTTAACTAAAAAAAATACTTAAAATAGGCCGTAAAATGAAGTAATTTACCATCCACCCTCGTAGCATTGAAATGAACAAGCACGGGCGACTAGACCGTCATCTGACTGACGCATCAAACGTCGCGCCGTCTATTAGCGAAACCAGTCGTGGTCGTAGTTTTAAAATTGTTAATTATCTTTCTGGCATCTTTAACATACAATATTTGAGAAAACCCGAAATCTTGGTCGTATAGTATTCCACTCGCATTTAATGAGCGTTATTCTCTCGAGAAACTTGTTCTACTCGCTTCGCTCGTGGTCTCAAACGTTACCCTCGGGAATAATGACTCTCATTAAATGCTTATAATGTACTATTATTTACTTTTTATTCATTTTTATCTGCTTTATTAGAAGAAATAGTATAAGATGCACGTTCCATAAAGTCACTGACGCACTCATCCATTGCAAAACTCGTTGCTTCGCTCCTCATTTTGCAATTTTGGATTCGTGCCAATGGGCTATCTTATATGAAACTTGTATTTTAATATACATTAACTTTACATTTAACGAACAATTAATTGTCCTTCTTCTTGATCTCAGCTTCTCCTTCGGAGGTTGATGATCAGCAACCTCCGAAGGAGAAGCATGGCTATTCTAACTTTAGATAGCCATGGACAACTAATTGTCCGCGGCTGTACAATAAAATGGTCATCATTTGTCAGGTTGTAAGCACATAATATGGTGTGTTATAACCCTTGGACTTGAACATCGTGAATGATATTCATTATTCCATCGTGAATGATATTCATTATTCACGCTGCCTTTTGTTTTTTTGTCAAATGTTTCCAACTATTATGGCCGCCATAATGGTTTTTTCTACGATTGCTTCGAAAATAAACGCACTACTAACTATCGTTTAAAATCGCATATTGCAGCGTGCGCAAGGTGCACATTGCGCACGCTCTCATACAGAAGCGTGTGCAAAGTGCACTTTGCACCCGCTTCTGATTGCTTTGCACACGACTTACGTATATTTTATAATACGAATGAAAACACTATGTTTTATACACCTATGAAAACTACTCTTCACACTCTTGTGACGTTGTATCACTCGGCTACGGCTCGTGTCCAAACCGTCACAGTCGTGTGAAAAACGCAATTTTTGACACTAGTCGCACAATATATTCAATAACGTCACTTGGACTTTGGCAATCAAAACAAAACGCATATTGACGACCGACTTATCTAAATGATTATTAAGCACAAATTGTAAATTAAGCCGTGGGCAAAGTATAGTATCCAACTTGCATATAATAGGCATCATTACCTCAGGTGAAATGATGGTCTACATTATATGCTTGTTGGATAATGTACTATTCAATGTAGTTCTCTTTGCGTACCACTTATACTCATACTAAAATCTGTATAATTAGGTCATCGCCGGTCGTAGAAAAAAGAACCTGAAAATCGTGACACCAGACTGGTTGTGGTGTTGCGCAGAGCGCTGGGAGCAAGTAGACGAACGAGTGTTTCCATTAAACGCCAAAGGGTCAAAAAACCGCCATCCGCCGCCTCACTGCAGCAGTCCGGAGCACGTCCCATGTTACCCGGAACACGACACACCCGCTCTGAGAAAAAGGACACCAAGCGGAAGGTTTATGGACACCATCAATCCGCTGATGTCTTTTTCTAGAGATGATATCGCTGATATGGACAAAGAGGTGATTTTACGAATAAAATAGTGTCCGGCTTGCACCGACTTTATTTTATGGCGCAAATAGGCCATTGGATTCTTAAAGTACCTTTTGAATTCGCATTGAACAAGAAAGCTATAGAGAAGAGGAAAGGCATGCCTCCTTTAAGAGTTCAACAGCTTATGGGCTCCATAGCCGAAAGTTGCTGCAAACAAATATTAGAATGGTTGGTGGAAGACTTCTTGAACCCTTAGTTAAATTCTTTCGTCTTTTGTCACTAGACATGTATCGGGTAAAACCCTGATAAGAGTTGTGGTTGTGGAGTGAAATTTGTCACTCTATTTTTTGTGGTCATTCGCGAGGATCGCCGCCGCAAAATGTAACTAAAAAAATACTTGTGCAACTTGTTGAAGTGTCTGTGGCTACGGTCTCATCGGAGCCATACGCCGCTTAAGCAACATAAGTCTAACAACAACAACAATCAAACTTCAATCGATTCTCAATAATCTTGGACGAAAAGAGAAAACATAAGTAAAAATGATCGTTGCAGGTGGAAGATATTTTGGATGATGATACGGATGATTCGGAGGAAAGAGATGCGGCTGGAGCTGAGGCGGATCAAGAAGACGCTGGAGATGAGGGCGACACGGATGTAGAAGAAGCCCATTTCAAGCATATGATCCAGACTGAAATTCTGGATACTTATGCTTATGACACGCAGCAGGATGATGGCGAGCGAGAAGCCACGAAAAACTCAGAAAGCGATGAAGAGACAATAATTATGGCAGGTAAATATGTAATAGAATTTGAAATACTAGGTGACATAGAACATATAGATTAGAGGCAGCTTCTATCTTTTTTTTACTTTTTAAGATAAAATTTGTGCGTTTATATATCTCGTTATGCCGGTTTTTCTCACTCTTAATGACATTTTATTCTGGTTCCGGTTTAAGCGGAAGGGACTAATAATTTATTACTTTTAATGCTACCCTGTCTATCCTAGCAAGTCTATGAGATGCCGCTTATTAACTGCCGACACCTGGAAAATAAACTAAGAACTATAAGACTGTGAAGGCTTTCAGGGCCGGTCAAAATACAATCTAAAGTGTTTTGAAGCCGTGGTCCAATGGAATTTCTTCCTGACGTTTCGTCTGCAGCTGCGGCAGACATTATCAAAGGTGATGAGGCAATGGGCGAAGTGATCTCTCGTGCTTCCCGATGTTGACTGATACGACTGGGGTGAGCTCCGTGGTATTTATTCCCCCGCCGTCGCACTGCAGTGGAGGAACTGGGGTGGGGGTAGTGGTGGCGCAGGGTTTAGGCGCACTTAAATTATGTCGTAGATCTCGCTTCCAGTGTTCTTCCTTTTGAAATTTTTGTCATGTTGAAAGATCTCAATGGCCTCTTTCGCTAGTCTCGGATAGAAACACTGCGATTGATATAAGATATCCATCTCGTTGAAAAGGATGTCGTGACCTTCGGAGAGAGCGTGCTTTGCTACTGCTGACTTTTGTGTTTGTCTCAGCCTGCAACTCCTCTTGTATTCCGTAATCCTCGTGTTGACACTGCGTTTTGTGGTGCCAATGTATACCGAGCCACAGCTACATGGAACTCGGTAAACTCCGGATGCCGATAGGGAATCTCTGTGGTCGATCTCGAGCTCTGTGGTATTGTGCGAGTGAGTTCAAAGAGAGTTTTAACATTGTGCTTCTCCAGTAGCCGGCCGATCCTGTTCGTTACTTTGTGGATGTATGGAAGACTAGTCTATCCGCGTTCTTCATCTCCCTTTGTTCCTTCCTGGCGCTCTACATTCCTTTGACGGACGGCCCTATCGAACTCGTGCTTGCTGTATCCATTCCAACCAAAGGCTCTTTCCAGATGCTTCATTCCCCGATGTGCTGCCCCAATTCAGCCTGCTCACAAATTCTCTTGGCTCTCACAAAGTTTTTATAAGTCCCCTTTTCTGTCTGGGATGATGATTTGATCCGTTATTGAGGTATCGGTCAGTGTGTGTTGGTCTTCTATAAACGGTGCGCGCAAGCTTCTCATTCGTCCTCCTTGATACCAAAACATCCAAAAATGGTAGGCGTCCTTCCTATTCTATCTCCATAGTGAATTGAATTTTTGGGTTGATAGAGTTGAGGTGTAAGAGGAAGTTTTGAAGTTCGCATTCGCCATCGCTCCAAATAACGAAGGTGTCGTCCACATACCGAAACCAGCACTTTGGCCTCTTATTTGCCGTTGTCAACGCCTTGGACTCGAAAATTTCCATAAAATAGTTGGCTATTACTGGACTAAGGGCCCATAGCTACACCACCAGTTTGTTTTCTCGTTAGCTTCGATGTTGTTTCGCTCTTCACGATGGTACTCATTAAGGAAACCATGGAACATATTAACCAGGAATTTCCACAAGATATTGTTAAGTTTTTGCATCACTGCCTAACCACTACATATTTTCAATAGAAGGACGATTTCGACGAACAAATTGATGGTGTAGCTATGGGCAGCCCCCTTATTCCAGTAATAGCCAACTATTTTATGGAAACTTTCGAAGCCAAAGGGCTGGTTCCGGTACGTGGACGACACCTTTGTGATGTGGAGCCATGGCGTTGGCGAAATGTAAAGCTTCGTCTTAAACCTCAACTCTATCAACCCAAAAATTCGATTCACCATGGAGATAGAAAAGTGAGGACACCTACCGTTTTTGGATGTTTTGGTATCAAGAAGTCCGAACGAGAAGCTTGCGCACACCGTTTATAGAAAACCAACACACACTGACCGATACCTCAATAGCGGATCAAATAATCATCCCAGACAGAAAAGGGGAGTCATAGAGACTTTGTCTGTGAGAGCCAAAATAATTCATTTCTCATTCGATTTTGAAAAAAGTGCAAATATCAGGAGGAGTGTTGTCAAAGGTTTACGGCACACCTTGTATAAACTCACAAATTTTCAAAATTTTATCTTATAAAATAAAGAAAATAGAATCTGTATCATGCCTCCTGCGTCACCGGGTACGTAATTTTATTTTACTAGTTAGGGGAATTAAGTGTCTACATTTTAAAATAAATGTTTAGAAGATGAAGAAAAACGTATAACTCGAAAACGACGCCTACAAGAAGCCGAAAACCACGAGGAAGAGCTTCCAAGCCGAAAATTCCGTCGAGGAGAGGATCTAGCGGACGAGCTTGACATCGACGAATCCCTCCATCAGGACGATAATGACAGTGACAGCTTCGAAGCCCCCGACGACGAAGACGACAGGGAATGGAACATGATGGGAGCGGCCTTGGAGAGAGAGTTTTTGTCTGATTGAACACCAAACAAGTCCGTGTGCGCAGAGAAAAGTACAAATATTTGTATATTAGACGTACACCTACTACCGATACTAAAGTTCAATTGGATCAGAGTTTGTATATAGTTGTTTTGTCCACTGAAAACTTTTTAAGCGTATTTTTGAAACTCTTTGTTGCTGCTGAGTTACATGAAATTGAGTGTGATAAGTAATATAGTTACTTTTAGCGTCGAGCGTCTTCAGGTGAACTTCTTGTTATTGAGCCATTTGGTATGTATAAACTGTTTTTCATTTTTTTTTTACTTATGTAACATTCACGTTGAGGATCTCATGTTTTGGTTAATTAAATAATATTAAGTTATTGAATCACTGTGCCTATTATTTTGCCTCATTTTTATTGCATATTACTAGAACAAGTAGACGTCGCGTATAGAACAAACAGGGTTATTCCATTCATTATTTTTGGCTTTAAGGGCATATGTGGCGCTTATCAGTGGGTAATAGTTATTAAAGCGAATCCGTATATAATTTCCTACCTGTTCAGTGTTATTGACAGACTCAATGACAACTGACTGATATACAGGGTGTCCGGCAATTCCTATGTTAAATTTGAGGGTATGATTCTACATTAAAAATAAGAAAAGAGTTTCATATAAATGTGTGTCCGGAAATGTCTCTATAATGCGCTAGAGCATTTTAAAGATGGCGCCGAAAAAGTAGTTTTTATTTTATATCTTAAAAACTGATTTATGAAATTGTTTCAGTTTTGGTGCATCAACTACTATTAATTACGGGATATTTTGTGTGTTAACGGCAAACAGAATTTCACAAATCAGTGGCTTGGCTATGGGTGCACCTATTAATATTTATTCATTTTTTTTTTAATGTTACACAATTTTTGTATAATTTTTAGTTAATTTTTCGATTTTGTCGGTTAATTCTACGTAAAAAAGGTATTCTTCAAAAAATGTGCAGCATTACTAGTTTGTGATAAAAACGGCGATAGAGGTAGTCTTGTCATAGGAAATTATTTCTTAAACATAATTTTATTAAAATTTCATAGTGGGCCATGAAGTGACAATATGACACTTAAATACGGTTAATTTCGTTGACTGCAGTACTGTCAGTCTGACTTTTGCTAAATTGCAAAATTTCACCGTAAATAAAGTGATTATTTTCTTGAGTAATATTACCGTCACCGTATGGAAGGCTACACATTTTCAGAAATGGCTGATATTCATTTTATGTATGGTAGGGCAAATGGTTGCAGTCGTAAAGCTCTAAGGCTATATCAAGAAATATACCCCCGACGACGAACTCCTTCCAAAAACATATTTGCTCGTTTGCATCAACGACTAAGAGAAAACGGCACATTTGTTCCAGATAGACGCAACTGTGGTAGACAACATACTACCCGAAATCCTGATGTGGAAGAACGGGTGTTGGATACTGTATCGGCGAATCTAAAAGTTAGCACCAGGAAGTTGACGGTGAGAAAATGTACCTAAAAGTTCTGTTTTGGAAATGTTGCATGAACTGTCACTAAAAACCGTATCATTTGCAACGTGTCCAGACCTTGAAATTACAGGATTTTCAGCCGCGCTTAGACTTTTGTCACTGGTTGCAAATGAAATGTCGAGCAGATCGTTACTTTCTTCATAACATTTTATTTCCTGATGAAGAAGGCTTTACGCAAGAAGGAATTTAAAATCTTCATAACAATCACGTGGGCAAATGAAAATCCTCATGCTTATTTTGAAGCCGGATTTCAAAACAAATTTACGATTAATGTGTGGGCGGGAATACTTGGTGATCATTTGGTCGGACCTTTTCTGATGCCACGCCGATTAAATGGTAAACTGTATTTAGAATTTTTGCAAAACACCTTTTCTGACCTACTTGATGACGTGCCGTATGCGCAAAGACTAGACATTTGGTTTATGCATGATGGAGATCTGCCTCATTTCAGTGTTCAGGTACGTGAACATTTAAACCGGGTGTATCAAGAAAAGTGGAAAGGACGCGGTGGTCCAGTTTCGTGGCCTCCGCGATCCCCCGACCTGAACCCACTGGATTACTTTCTTTGGGGACATTTAAAATCTCAAGTCTACTCTGTTCCAATAGAAAATGAAGCGCTGCTTCAACAAAGAGTAACAGAGCAATGCGAAGTAATTCGAAACACCCCAGGCATATTTGAACGCGTAAGATTATCCCTGCGGAACAGGTTGACGAGCTGTATTGAAATGAATGGTGGTCATTTCGGACATTTGTTATAAATCATAGTTTTATTATCTTGACATTGTAATAAAATTATGTTTAAGAAATGTGCTATGACACGACTACCTCTATCGCCGTTTTTCTCACATAATGCTACACATTTCTTGAAGAATACCTTTTTTAGGTATGTGCTCTAGCGCATTATACAGACATTTCCGGACACACATTTATTTATGTGAAACTTTTTTCTTATTTATTAATGTAGAATCATACCCTAAAATTTGGCATATGATTTTCCGGACACCCTGTACAATGGATTAGATCAAGAGTATTCGGAGTAGGAGTAACCAACTATTGAAAGCGCCATTCTTGCTCGGGACGACAGTCCCGTTTACCAATGCAGGAAAATTTCTAGGAGTCATCCTGGACAAATCACTCACATGGACCCCCACATGTGACTCGTACCGTTAGGAGGGCACAACTCTCCTTTGGTCGTGCAAGAACCTGTGCGGCAAATCATGGGGGATGGGACCCCAGGAAACTATGTGGCTATATGTGACGGTAATAAGACCGATAATCACGTATGGGGCCATAGTTTGGTATCGAAAGAGCAGACAGAGCTCCATCGTACATTGGATACTCGTTACGTCGTCAGGGTTCCATCATGCGCAGACTGGGACGAGCGAGGCGAAGATCTACAACTGGCAGGAAGTAGCTGGTACATGGACGGATCCAAAACCGACGAAGGGGCTGTCTCCGGATCTGCACAGCAGAGAGGCTGAACCGATACATGCCATTGAATTGTGTGCCCGACACATATTAGAGGAGGGAGGAGACAATAGATCCACAAAGATCTGCTCGGATAGTCGGCCAGCGCTTCTGTCTTTGCTCTGCAATTCCAAAACTGTTTGGAATTGCCACAGGACCCTGAACACCCTATCCCAGGAGAACAGCGTCACACTGGTATGGATCCCGGGCCATCGTGGTCACGAAGGCAATGAGAGGGCCGACTCTCTAGCTAGGAGGGCGGCGGGCTCTGCATCCGTAGACCCGGAGCTGGTACTGGGAGTCCCATATTCTCTGGTCAAGGCTGAATTCCAGAAATGCCAAGCCCCAGGACTGGTGGGAGAACCTACCCGGACTATCACACTCCAACAAATTTATCAAAACTTAAAATTACACCAGAAAACCACTAATTGTACTGAAATACGCATTTTAGCACGTTTTAAGTCGTTTTACGTCACATTCTGCTGGTTTTAGCTGGAAACATAAAATTACATCAAAATATCACTAATTGTACTGAAATACGCATTTTAGCACGTTTTAAATCGTTTTACGTCGAATTCTGCTGGTTTTAGCTAAAAACTTAAAATTACACCAGAAAACCACTAATTGTACTGAAATACGCATTTTAGCACGTTTTAAATCGTTTACGTCGAATTCTCCTGGTTTTAGCTGAAAACATAAAATTACACCAAAATATCACTAAATGTACTGAAATACGCATTTTAGCAAGTGTTAAGTCGTTTTACGTCACATTCTGCTGGTTTTAGCTGGAAACATAAAATTACATCAAAATATCACTAATTGTACTGAAATACGCATTTTAGCACGTTTTAAATCGTTTTACGTCAATTTATCAACATCCCTCAGACTAAATAGGAGACAAATCAGACAGGCCACTGCACTGTACACAAGACATAGCCACCAAAGATCTCATGCACAGACTCGGACTGTCCGAAGAGACGGGGTGTCGGCTGTGCTTGGAGGACGACGAAACAGTTCAGCACGTCCTATGTGACTACGTGGCTATTGCCAGATCGAGATACTCATTGTTGTGTTGTTGCACGGAAACACGGTCATTGAACCTCAAGATGCAAACGCAGTGTCGCCCGAGAGACTCATCAGATTCGTCGAGGGTCTGGGCTCCACTAGTGACAACTAGTGGAGCTAGCACCTTGCTGTTATCACTTTTAGTCCTCCATCGAGACTGCAGGTCGCAGTGGAGGACTGCATAAGTTCATTCACATTGAATACAATACAACCAACTACTGAGGTGTTTTCATAATCGGTTAAAAAATTTTGAAACCAAGAAATTTTCCTAAATTTCAATAAATTTTCCTAAACATGCTTAAATTTGCTTAAAATATGAATATTTTTCTAGAGTTGGCATCAATGGTTATTTATATAATAATGGTGAAAAGTACAACTTTTTTAGGTTAACTTCTCATTGTCACTTGAAAACGAAAAATGCGTAATTACTGGACAAATAGTTATTTATGTATTAAGAGCGAAAAGTATAACTTTTTTGCTAGGAGAGTGAAGTTTGCCGCTCGACGCGAAGCGGAGAGCGGCAATCACTCGAGAGTAAAAAAGTTACTTTTTGCTTGTAATGCATACAACGTTTTTTCTGCAAACGATCAATTTCAAGTAATGTGAATCACAACTGAGCATAACTGAAGTCACAATCTAAAAATTTAAATCAAAGTGACAATGACGTTTTTAATAATTGATTGAGTGGTGGTAGTTGCTATTGACAGCAAGCGAAAAAATCTTTATCGCTTGCTGTTCTGGGCATCGCGCGGAAAAGTTAACTCGCATTCAGATCCTCAAAAAAGGTTAGGTTTTCGTTTGTCTAATGAAAGCGTAAAATGCGTCATTATTTGACGTTTGTATTTATGTATTAAAAGCAAAAAGTACAACTTTTTTGCTCGGAGAGTGAAGTTTACCGCTCGACGCGAAGCGGAGAGCGGCAATCACTCGAGAGCAAAAAAGTTACTTTTTGCTCGTAATGCATACAACGTTTTTTGTGCAAACGATCAATTTCAAATAATGTGAATCACAACTGAGCATAACTGAAGACACAATCTGAAAATTTAAATCAAAGTGACAATGACGTTTTTAATAATTGGTTGAGTGGTGATAGTTGCTATTGACAGCAAGCTAAAAAATCTTTATCGCTTGCTGTTCTGGGCAACGCGCGGAAAAGTTAACTCACATTCAGATCCTCAAAAAAGATTAGGTTTACGTTTGTCTAATTAAAGCGTAAAATGCGTCATTATTTGACGTTTGTAGAAAAAAAATATTTATTAGGCCTAAAATAACCGCGAACCACCTGCTGTCCTAACTACGTGTAATTAATTTTGACTAATTAAAATCCTTTTACAACAATCAGTGAAACTTCAGGTTTAAGGTTTGAACTCCAATTTGACTACATTGCATTGTTATCTGTCAAAATCTTTCGTTTATCTTCAAACTAAAGTTTAAACTGAACTTATAACAGTGGGTCTAATAACCATTTGTTACTTTTAAATCTCAACTTGAAATGCTTTATAAGACTACGTTTAACCTTATACAGGGTGAATAATAATGGGGTGGGCAAAAATTAAATCTCATATTCTTTGGTCGAATGTAAGGGGGTCTGCCATACAATTGAGTTAGGTACCTATCGAGGTTCGTTAAAAAGGTACAGGCTGTTGAAATTAGAATTTCAAAATGCATACCTATGTCTTGATTATTCCGAAAGAGTAAAAGATATTTTATTGAAAATGTTGTAACTGCTATCAAAGATGCAATAATTTTTTTTTTCTGAAGTGGCGCGCATACCAGCACGTCGATGCATATTATTTGAAGAAAAAGTGGTATGCCACTGGTTTTTCGAAAAACGATATTTAGTTTTTTAATTCCCTTCCATTTCTGACATAAAAAGTTCTCTTCAGGCTTTCTTGTATGACGCACCGTTTTCAAGTAAATAAATAAAAACCATTGAACTGCAGCCAATTAAGTACAGTCGTGAATCTTTACAGTTTGATAAAAATCTAAAATTTTAATATTCAATTAATTAGGGCTTGAATTATGTTGCGTATTTACCTACATTTTTTAATATTCAAGTCATAAGAAACGAAAATTTGATATTTTAGATTTTTCATCAAACTTAAATGCATTGGGCACTAGGCTACATTGCAATGATTTTTATTTATTTACTTGAAGACGGTGCATTGTACTAAAAAACCTGGGCTGGAATTTTTTCTTCACAGATGAATGAGAATTAAAAAATGAACTTTTATTTTTCAAAAAACCGTGGTACCCAGGTAGTTTTGTGAAATGATAAAGTCATGGAAATCTATATAACAAAAACCAATAACGTTGACACTGCTCACAGTTTGTAAAATTATGCAGGAGACAAACTGACAAATTTCCATAGCCTTCAGTTAATGAAATGCTTTATAAGTTTATACTCCAGATTTGATGTATTTGGCACAACTCTTTTTTTTGCACAATTGACAACAATTTTTGTTGCAAAAGAAGCTGGAAAGTATTTGAGTTTTCATTTAAGTATTAATCCACAGTACTTGTGTAATCAAAGGAATGAGATGTTATAATTAATATATTATTATTAATGTTAAACAAATGCTGTTAAATTATTTAATATAACTACTACTGGCAATACTTTATATTAAATCAAATTCTGAGCAGCCGCACCAATCATTTCTGGTTGGTCAATGACCTAGCAGACCAACAAATGCCGTTATTTTCCTAAAAATGGTCCCCTTTTTGGCCAGAAGTCCACCGCTTCAAAGGTTCACTTGACGTAATGTTGTTGTCAGCGCATGTCATCCAAGCCTCATAGCAACTTAAAGCTGGACTGAATATTGATTGTGTCAATTGTTTTTGGTTTTTGTTAGGTTGGAACTTAGGTTTTAGTAAACCTTGGAGCTAGGTCAGCTAAGGGCTAAGAGCGCTAGGGCTCTAGCTAGGAGTTGAATGTAAGTTCAATATTCAATTGGATTGGAAATAAGAAATAATAAAAATAATGACAGTGACAACTGTTTTGCAATAATTTGATGTAAGACATCATGATGTCACTTACACTGTCGTCATCAGTTGAAAGGTTCCCACTGCTAAAAGAGGGGCGGGGGCCAAAACTGTAAAACAGAAGGGGGTCTCCAGATTAGCTCGATGTAGTTGGTACTTACATAACCCCTAAAGTTTTAGTAATAATGGTGTTTATATAAACTAACTTTTAACATAAATGTTTTTAAAATCTTGGAGATAGTAAAATAACATTGCATTACATATGGAGTTATTAAAATTATTTGAGCAGGTCCAACAATTATGTATGTACGTATTATGGTATTACTATATATTACTTAACAGACTACAATAACTATAAAAAATAACAACTCTTACACTGCATATGGCTGCTCCGTTCCATCATCATGATACTTAATATAAGTTTCCTTATGAGAGAAATCTTTCTTGTCTTCCTGCCAACCTCTTGGAGGAGCCTTTTCATATTTAAAAGCAGAAGCACTTTCACCATAAGCTTTATTAATTGCCTCTATGTGGTCCCTGTAATTATTGCCCAAAACTTTCTTCCCTGTCACCGGACAAACCGTGTCGCCCAGTGGATAGATAACTTCTTTTACTCTATGGGTTATGAGGGTGGTGAGTTTCTTTGGCAGTTGTTCGATAAGGACTATGTCACCAGTTTTGCACGCTTGCTGGGGATCATGGGCATAAACAAATTCGTGTTTGGGAAAGTACTGTAATAAATCAAATGAACTGCAGTTTGTGGGGGGCTTTTAGGCTTGGAAAACTTACCATGTTCAAGTTGACGTCTAATTCCAATCTTTTGATTTTAAATTTGGAGGCGCCCTGCTTGAGACTCGGCACACAAACGCCTAAGAGCATGAAGGTTTTATTTGCCACTGGAAGGGCCATAGTTTTTTTAACCAGTTTTTTGTTTTAAAATTCAAACTTTGACAAAATTATAAAAGTGAGGTTATGATAGGTAATGTTGTTTCATCTGTGACATCTGCCATTGTTGACAATCTGTCAATTCATCTACAGGCATTTTCGGGATAATTCAATCATATTGCTTTTTCTTTCGGTAAAACCGGGCAGGTGCAGGTAGTGTTGCACTGTTGCGAATTGTATGTTTTATGTTCTTTTGGTAGAATCGTTTATATTTGTGTGTTCTATTCATAGAGGATTTATCGAGGTAGAGTTCTTTATTTGCATTTTTCAATATTGGGGTGATAAGCAAACCCTCCATACAGTGTTGCCAGGATTACTTTACTTTGCCAGTAAATTGGAACGTCCTTTTTTTTGATGATATCTTGCGAATCTTTACACCACGAGAGTACTATAATATCTATTGCTGTCCAAATAATGTTTGAATGGTGATTAATAGAACACTTATGACGATAAAAGAATAAAAAATTCGTTTAAGATGGCCAACTGGTTACAAACGGCAACATTGCAGAATAATGTGACACCTCGTTTATGTCAGTTTATGACAATTATTTCCTGGATGTTTTTTTCTGGTTTCCTGAATGTTTTAAGAGTTTTCCGCCTTTAGCAATAGTTTCTGTGTTTTAATTTGTTTGTTAGCCATGGTGAAACAATGTTTTGTGTGTAAAACTGGGGATTATAAAAATAAATCTAGGAAATTATCCTTTCACCGGTAAGCTTATGTGTGTTTTGTGGTTATGTTGCTACTCGGCTCTTGGCGGTTAGCCATAGGCGTCGTTTGTCGTTTGTAGTTTTATTCTATTATTAATCCTTCATCTAAAAAAACTCAATAAATAGGTATAGTAGGTATGTAATATCAAAAATATTTGAATGTTTTGGTCTGCATCCCATAATCGTAAAAATCGTATACTTGTTTCCTTGAACAGCAGGAATAAAAAAAAATAAAACGCCTACGTGTGCTTACGTCATCACCTGGAGATGTGTCCTTGGAGATTCAAATTGCGCCATATTGTTTTTAACAATGTCGGCCATTTTCTGCTTCCCCTTTAGCCAAACAACCCGCAAGCCTCCAAGTATGCGGTTTGTATATCATGCGAAGTAAACAATTGCCAATTTATGATTAACGCCCGGCATCTTATTTATTTATTCCATTGTAATGGTTCTATATTGGATATCTGATCGGGCCAGTTTTGAATTGAGTGCGAACTTTTAGGCACGACCCCTTCGAGCTATCGTGCGGGACTGCAGAAGTTTTTCATGATACTGGTAGATAACTAGTGCAACCCACATGTGAAATGATATTTACCAAAAGAAAAAGCTAATAGATTAGAGAATTGACCATTGCAGAACAGCGGTTTATGACAAGCTTTTTTGAGGAGCATACAAACAGTGTAGTCAGATATACGGAATTTTCTGTGCTTATACGGATATGATGAATAAGAATCGACAATTCAATGTTATTTGTTCTTTTAGGATGATTTAACGTAATTAAAACTAAAAAAACTAAAATATTTCTCTGTTATTATTCGCATTTTATTAACATTGCATACGTTCGGCCGGCGGCAGCAGCCTAGAAGTTTAGTCAGCGAACGCTGAAAATCGGCACCTGATTGGCCAATTTCAGGGTGTGCTGATTAAACTTCTCAGCTGCTGCCATCGGCGGAACGTACGCACTATCTTTACCCTTATACGTGTAACATATAACAACACATAAATAGATTAAACTATAAAAAAATAAAAAGAACGTCAACACCGCAGCCAGTTTATTAATTACAAAGAACATATTCGTTTTGACGTTTTAGTATTTTCTTCAGTACTTCAGCTACAAAAGTATATTCTCCCTTGGAGCTTTTGCCTAAAAGCGACAATTTTTGAAGCGGCAACGCCGAGCGCCGGCCGCGACCCCGGGAACGCATCTAGAATAAACAAGATCCGGCAACAGTCGCCTCCGTTCTCGAAAGTACGAGAGTGTGTTTAGGCCGGGTATATAAACCAGCGAGCCGCGCTTGATGAGATCGAATCCATAGCGCAGTGTAGTAAATAGCGAAATAAGCGGACAAACGAACAGTGCGAACTGTTAGTAGAGATTGATTGTGTTTTAATCGTGTTGTAATGGTTTAAAGTAAATAAAAGTGTGTAGTTAATTGACTATACATTTTGTTGAAACCCGTATCCCGTAACAATTAAGTGGGATAATTTTCGTCAAATTTGTGACTGTACGGACCAAGCAGTCGTCACGCGCGTGGAATTTTGTATGGTAAGGACAGTGCAAGAACTTTGGTGTTTTCTACGTGCCATTCTCGATCTACGAAAAAAATCAACACCGAGGATGCACAACCAATACGACAACCCCCCAGGAGAGTGCCAATCGCAAAGCAATAAGCATCTGCAAATTTTGCAGGATTTAAGGCAAGTGACTTGGTGCGGCTGCATAATCCACAGAGGAAGAAAGGAAGGTCTCCCAAGTTGTCTCCAAGTTGGGAGTGTCCATATACAGTCATCAAACGGATCAACGACGTGGTATACAAGATCCAACGTATCCCTGGAGCAGAGATGAAAGTGGTTCATCTTGAACGGTTAAAGAGTTACAGTCGTGGAGATTTCTGACTTCTGTCTTCTCTGACGTCTGACTTTTAAATGACATAATCCTGAAATATATTATTACTATAGATAGGCAACTGGAATGACACCACTCGGGATCCTAGCGTCGCCCAGCGAGTGAGTCTATGAACTAATAATCGGCGGGATTTTTAAATGCTCCCTACTCCTATATAAAATGGTGATTTTAAATACTCCGTGAAGTAAGAATTACAAAAATTATCATGAGACAGTGCTACATGAAAATTTATAGTAGTTTACACACATTACATTAATAAAACAATATTACAATATATAGGAAATCCATCTAATTAAATATTTTTTCGGCTTTTGTAAATTACCTAAACAAACTTACATAACGAACAAGGCTTACAAAGAAGAAGGTGCATTATAAAGTAAGTACGAATATTTAAGGTGATTCTTGGGCCTATTTTGGAGACATAACTTCATTTAGTCCTAAACGTTTTGACTTTTGAGATACAGGGTGCTAAACATTTTTAAACAATTTCCTTTTTATTAGTATCTATGACATTGCTCTAGGTATTTTTGTGAAATTTGTGACGCTTTTATTTTATAATATTAATTTACTATCAAGGGTTATTGGGAATGTTAAGCACTGATTAGTTCTTGTTTGTTAATTGGAATCTCTGGAACTTACTAAAAGAAAATCGTTACTTAATACCTTACTTCAGAAAAAGCGAAAGGAGGTGAATAGTAAGTAATCGAGCAGGAGCACTAGCGGGCCGCCAGCAACAGTGAAGATGGGGTAGGTTCAATACGATATTAGTTGTATTATTTTATATCCCGATAGGCGCCACGTGATTTCCGGAAGACGCCAGGTCCTGAGAAGGATGTTATGCCGTACAGGAATATACCAATCACGAAATATATCCCTCTTTCACTACCACTTTCCTAACTACTCTGATTTAAATTTACTTTTAATAATAATAAAAAAATGAAAATAAAAAACTATAAATCTCAATTATCTGCACCAGTCAAAATCCGCATGAAAATAAAGCAAAATTGTTTGAGGACAAATAACACTGTTTCTATTGATAGATTGGTTAACAAATTAAGGAAGAGCCATTCAAATAAAATTTGGAATGCTATAAAGCAATTAAACACAAAATTTAAGGTAATTGCAATATTCTCGAATATATGGTGAAGGAACGCTTATGTATTAATGAATATGAATTATTACTAGTCAATACGGCTCTCAATAATCAACTAATTAGGGACGGAGCTCAGGGTTTATGGCCATAAACTTACACAGGGTAGCTTCCGTAGCTTACCAACTAATGACTAACGCTGTAATGTTAGAGTGATTATTGAATACCTGATCAAATCTAACTTTAAATACCTGAAAATTGAAATTTACTTAATAACGATAAATACTAAAGTGAGGAATCACGAGCCCTCAATATCTGTCCTCAAAATTACACAACACAATACGGTACAAGATATAAAGGGTGCGGTACATAAAAGATTCGTAACTGTACAGACGTAGTGCTGTCCAATACCTAGCAAAAGTTAATTCTTTATAAATAAATTAAAGTGTGTGAAGCACAAACAAATTGAAGATCTGAGAGAACTTACTACTCAGTAAATTGTCATAAAAATTGATCGAAAAGATAACAAGAATCGCTTACTTGGGGCCTCAATAATATCAAAAAAAAATACTACTTTAAATTGTTATGGTGACGGCAAAAAGTAAAGTTAATAATTAAAATTGATAAGATAAAAAAAGTTACGATAGTCGGTTCAACGCTCAGCCACCATCGTCGCCCATTTACAACATAACAAATTGGAAAGCTCTCACTCCAAAACTATCCCCTTATCGCGGATCAGGGTGGTCCTGAAGAGCAGCTATCCGAAGGTCTCTGATGAGGAGCAGGCCTCCAGGAACGGCGTGGATGTTCCAAAAATGCCCCGACAAGGCACGTGGACGGCGGAAGAACGTCAGACGTAGAAGCCCGTTAATACAAAAAAACGTGGACGTAGCAGAAGCCCGTCACAAAAAAAAACCCTATAGAAACACGTGAATTAGCACGGAAAACTACAGAATATTCCATTAAATGGAGTTACACATACCTGCAAAGTTGACAAACGGGGCAAGGTGATGACGTTGGCGGCGTGGCTTGCTTTTTATCCCTCCAAGAGGTAAAGGTAGAGCGGCGTAAATCGACAATAATCCTCTCCACGAGGATCCGGAAAAACTTCAAAAAGCAACTACCATTTGGAATATGCCCTGGTCTTGATCCTCCAAAGAGTATTGAGATGAAAATCACTCAAAGTAGACCACGAGGACATTTGCAAATCACGGCCAGCACTACGGGATTCTGGCTCACGCACCAGAAGTCAGAATCAAAAAAAACAAAAGTCAATGTCCTGCCATTTTATACCAACGAGTGACCTTCATAACCCTTCCGCCCTGATGCCCAAAATGCCACAAACAAATATGCACATGCTCGACCCACGATGACGTCACGAAGAGTAGCCGAAAACAAACAGCTGAAAATAGTAAACAAAAGAGACAGAAGAAATGCGGAACAGCAAAACAGGAAGAAGTATCCCATTAGTAATGGCCAATTAGTCCGACCTCACGGAACGTAACATCAATCTCCACGAAATCAAAACTGACAATAAGTACCTTTTAGTACTCTGGTGACGTCAGAATACAGTATGGGAGAATTGGACGATGACAGACGGCGCCATCCATCGAGTCTCTCTCGCTCTAGCTCGCTAAGATGTGGGAAGATGGTCTATGTCCGGGGCGCTCGGATGTAATTACCGAACTCCGCAATTGTCACTAATGAGTGATGGCTAAGTGACAGTGACACTATTTGTCAATTTTGCACGGGCGATTTTATTACTTAACCCCACTTCCAAACATCGTAACATAAACATAAGCAGACGAACCCCCAATCCAAATTTACAGAAAACCTACAATAACGATGGAAACACACACTCCTGGCCGATTGGCAATGGCAATTTCACCACAATCCTCAGATCCTCCAAGCCCAGGAAAACAATAAAAATAGAGGTATGTACCATCATGAAAGGGTCCCCAAACGGGAAAACTCAGCTTTCCACCTCCAGAAATTCCAGCTAACAGGCGACACTTTCCACTTATAAAACAATGTGAGCTAATGCCGGGCTGTCCACACTCTTCTCAACCCAGAAAGGTAAACTCAGGCATCATGAAACAGAACTTAACAGAAGGCAAAACATTCTCAGTCAAAAAGGGCAGATAACCAAGGTGATATTGGAAATTACTGAACTAGGTACACAATAAAACTCTGACCTAATGGGCGAAAACCATAATTACCCCAAATAAGGTAAGTGCATAAATTTCACAATGTTACAAATTTGGTACACATTATCTATTCATTAAGGGGCATTTCCTGATGTATAAACAATTTTATTATTTTTGTCAGCGGCGTCCGCTAAATTTATCTTTTAAAACAGTATCACCGATATTAATTAAAAAAAAACAAATAAATTGCGTCAGTCGAATTAAAGTGAAGAGACCAAATGTGCTTAGGGATTTCAAAAATAATTTTTATTAGAACAAAAAGCATTGACGTACCATTTTTTTCTTCAATAATATTTAAGGCAAAACCCATACGGACGCCACTGAGAAAATTCTTCCAAAGTTCTGAAAGTTTAAAGCAGTAAACTTTTTTACAAAAACCATATTATGTGAAGTCTTATCATGGTGCAACTTTCTTCTGTTAGGGTTTGGGAGACAAGACGCAGGGCATCCTTGGGCTTATGAATAAAACTTATCTTATCTGGGTCTTGCACGATGTTTGATGACCATATCATCTCCAATATTCTTTGAGTATTAGGAGTATTCCAGGAATATTGCACGTAAATATTGTAGGAATGGCCAAAAAAAAATGCCTTTCACATATTATTTCTATTTCTAAGTAAGTATAAGCCATTTCCTTATTATTGTCATCAAGTATAGGCGTTAGAAATTTGACTTTGACATTTTTATCGTATCTTCTCAACATGCGCTAAAAGGAGATGGGTATAAAAAAAATGAAGGTTTCAAGAGATCTAGTTAGATGACAAAAATAATTGAATGGGTAATATGTGAAAATATTCTGGGCATAGATTGACGCGCGTCTCATTTGCGAATGGTCTATTTTAATCTACATAATTTTGCTTTTTGTATTAGTTTTTTAATTGTATTGATTTATGATATAAAATGTATCAGACTAGCATACGGTGTGATTAAATTACAAATGGATCGATTAAATATATATTTTTTTCTGTTTTAGTTTTACAGCGACTTAATTTTCTCATACAAATCAGCCAAGGTTTTAGCCACATAGTCTGGTTTATGTTCCTCAGGATCCTTCCAGTTGGTCACCTGCTCTTCCGACGACATTCCCGATAGTACCAAGCAAGTCTTAAATCCTGCATTGACACCAAACGCTACGTCACTCGAAATCCTATATGATTAAAAAAGGTCAACACTGTGTTTTATATAACAGTAGTATTTATATAATAATCACATACATATCTCCGACCATTAGTACCCGATTGCTCTCTGTGATGTCAAACTTGGATTTAACAAGGTCTGGCAAGTATTTCCCTGGTTTAGCTACACCGATAGATGTGAGGTTGCCCCACTGCTCCAAAGCATCTATTATACGTTTTGGACCTACATTTAGAATGTAAGGAAGGCATTTTTAATGGAGATCAGTTGAGTATATTAAAACATTTTGCAACCTATAAATTTAATGAATGTTCCGATAGCTCCAAGATCTTCGCTAGTTCCGGTGAGTACTTGCACACCAACATTGTTCTTCACTATAGTTAAGGCAACTTGCATCGTGCCATATTGGACATTTAGATCTATGTCTATCAGTATTATTCCAACGTTTTTACACATTTCTAAGGCTCTTAGAGTCAGGTCTTTCACAGCTCCTATATCTTCTTCTAATTTTGTAGTTTGGATATCCTGTTAGAATATTATCAATATTATCCATCAAGCATATAATGCAGGCCATCATTCCCAAGGTGGGGTTTGCGCTAGGAGCATATAGCGGGTGGCGCGATTTACCTGAGGGAATGATGCCCATTATGTGCAATTTGAATACTATACTTTGTCCACGTATTAATTTACAAATTCTTTATAGTAATCAATTAGGTATGTTGATGGCCTTCAACATGCGTTTTGTTTATCAAAAAAAGGCGCGTCAAAAAGCAATAGAAGCAGCGTAAATAATGAATACTTTTCAACCTGTAAGGGTGAAAGACATGTAAGGACATGTGAGGTGTAAGACATGCGAGGACTGTATTATTGTTTAGCTTTGAACAAAGATTTTTACTGAATTTTAGGATTAATCTGTATATTCTCACATCATAACTAATCACTTTGTATCCTGCTTCCCTCAAAACTGATATAGAATTTGTAGAGCTAATTGCGAAAATGTCCTTCTTGAAATTAGCTTTGCGTAGGTATTCTAAAAAAGCTACGTTGGGTGTTATTATCTCCTCAGTTTTAGCTCCAAAAGGCTTCAGTTTGGTCTGGGTAGCGCTGTGCGGTCTGAACCCGTTGTCGGTAACAAAGCCAATTTTTTTACCCAATTCTCTCAGCTTACAAACTGCCTGATCTGCGCCAGGAATTACCTTATTCACTTCTATTAAACATCCTAAAAATATAATGGCTTATGTAATTAATGTGGGGTGTATAACCGCAGGATGACAAATAAGAGTTGTCACTTTAATACTTTGAGTAGAAACTGCCAACGTTTCAACGTCTAATCCATCAAATATGGGTGAAGCCTTTGGGGAGTGTGAAGCACTGATGGTAGTTTTATACTTTTGCGTGAAGTTAGCCATAAACATCCAGCCATACATTTTTTAAATATCGTAAAATCACCCATGGCCTAGTAAAGTTATACGCTGTAGCTTAAACAATGATGAAAATAATTTATATAAATATCAATCATTAGTCTCGGTGTTAAGTTGGTAATGCTCGATTAGGGTAGTTGAGAGGTGTTATACTACCGATCCTATAGATCCTATGTCTTACTATTCGAGGGGATGAAAAAAAACTGTCTATAAGACCCTATAATATATATAAAATTATACATGTACAGATCGAGTAGGAAAAGTTCGAGGGATGTTCTCATACACAACTCATAGAATCCTTCACCGTCTGAGGGGTTGAAAAAAATTAAAAACTATAAATAAGATTCTAGTGTTATCGCACTTCAGGGCCTCCTGGACACTTTTAGTGTCCGCGTTCCAAAACAAAACATCTACAGTTCCATTTGGGGAAGACTAAGGGATGCACACCCCATAGAATGCTGCACTGCAGGAGGGATTGTAAAAAATTAAAAACTGTAAATAAGACACTAGTGTTACCGCACTTCAGGGCCTCCTCGTCACTTTTAGTGTCCGCGTTCCAAAACAAGCTTCTTATTTATACTATTCATTTTTTTTTCAACACTTTAGATGGTGAAGTATTCCAGGGAGTGTGTACTAAAACATCCATTAATCCTGCCCAAATGAAACTGTAGATGTTTAGTTTTAGATCGCGGACAATAGAAGTGTCCAGGAGGCCCTGAATTGCGATAACATTAGTATCTTATTTATAGTTTTTAATTTTTTTCAACTCCTCTGACTGTGATGTATTCTATGGGGTGTGTACTAAAGCATCCCTTAATCTTGCCCCAATGGAACTGTAGATGTTTAGTTTTGGATCGCGGATACTAAAAGTGTCCAGGACGTCTTGAAGTGCTATAACACTAGCATCTTATTTATAGTTTTTAATTTTGGTGTATACTAAAATATCCCTTAATTCTGCCCATATGGAACCGTGGATGTTTAATTTTGGAACGCGTACACTAAAAGCGTCAAGGAGGCCCTGAAGTGCGATAACACTAGTATCTTTTTTATAGTTTTTAATTTTTTTCAAGCCCTTAGACGATGAAGCATTCTATGGGGTGTGTACTAAAACATCTCCTAATCCTCCCCAAATGTAGATGTTTAGTTTTGGTAAAACTGTATACTTAGATGTTTAGTTTTGGAACGCCGACCCTAAAAGTGTCCAGGACGTCGTAAATTGCCATAACACTAGCATTTTATTTATAGTTTTTAATTTTTTTCAACACTTCAGACGGTGAAACGTTCTATAGAGTCTATACTAAAACATCCCCTAATCCTCCTCAAATGGAACTGTAGATGTTTAGTTTTGGAACTCGGACACTAAAAGTGTCCAGGAGGCCCTAAACGCTAGTATCTTATTTATAGGGCTGTGAAGGCTTTCACGGCCGGTCATAATACTATCTAAAGTGTTTTCCGGGCTATAAGGCCGTGGTCCAATGGAATTTCTTCCTGACGTTTCGTCTACTACTGCGGCAGACATTATCAAAGGCGATTTCCTCCTTCCTGTTGAAATTGTTTTCGTGCTTAAAGATCTCAATGACTTCCCTCGTTAGTCTCGGATAATAGCGCTGTGATTGATGTAGGATATCCACTTCATTAAAAAGGATGTTGTGACCAAATAATTTGAAGTTCTATAAAAATTAAGTCCTGAAAAAGAAGCCAAAACCAGCTGACGATTGACATGCCCATTTACTCGACGGAAATGAACTGGGCATGCGCGAGATTTGAAAATTATTTGAAAGTTCTACGTTGCCAACTTGTCGACGAATCTGACGTCACGCGATTAGATAAATTAGTAAAATGTTACTAAAAGCACCGATAATTACCATTTTAGCATTTTTAAGTTTATGCAGGATATATATTTATATTATAACAGAACATATGATATTATAAAACCGATAAAATTCACAATAAATTGAATTTTTTAACACTCACAAACGGTAATAGAATCTACATCGGTCAACCTTGCATTTAACCCTACTTTTTGGGGACGCTTTCAAGTTGTCATCTTGTTGATCCTGTTCGTTCTTTGCTAAATTTAAACTTTCAGTTTAGTGTTTGTTTAGTTTAATTTACTCAAATCATTAATCGGTCTCCATAAATACCGTTTGGTTTAATCTAATTCAACTTTGCTTGGCTGAGTATTCCGGTGCGGCGTCTTTTGTGCTGTGTTTACTGCTGCAGATTCAGGATTGTTCCTGTTTCTGACAGATTTGTTTAGTATACCTTAGGTATGTAGGTTTGTTTTGCAATTAAACAGATGTTCAGGGGTTTTGCCTGTATCCAGGCCCTCCTCTAATGAGCTCCTATAGGAGTTAGATATTATTTTACCCAAACCAAGACCTATACCTACCAGGCCACAACTACCAGAAGTTTCTTTCAGTAAGTACTTATACTTTATTTGCTTTAACTAATCTTTGTGTGTTTAATTCCATATGGCTTTACTTATCCTATTAAATATTCCATGTCCTTTGAAAACAAAATAAAGATGTAGTACCTATAACTAGGTATGTAGGTCCATGAAAGACACTTAAATTCTCAGTGGGATCTTTACAACAACCCTAAAGTTTTTTACTTCTCTTTGTGGAAACTGAAAGAGGAATAGTTCTCTAAAACCGAATCTGTTGTTCCTTCAATTTTTAGCCTTCAATGTAGCCCTTACCTAGTTATTATGTAGATACCTATCTTCCTTTTAAGTTTTAATGGCTTTATATAGTCCTTTGAACTGCAATAAAACAAAACTCGTTGTCGTCAATCGTGCCGGAATCAAGAAATAACTTCTGTAGCTGTATAAATTGAAGTGAAGTGAATAATTTTTTTTACGCTTTCTTTGTTCCAAAGACTAAACATCTAAAACATCTTGCAACTAGCCTTCGAATCAGTGCAATGGAAAATTTGCCTATTTATTTATTTTTGTCGACTTTCGTTCCCGCCAATAAACATGTCACATTTGGCATAACCTAAAAATTTGTAGACGTCAGATTCAAAACTCGGAACTCGTCGACCAACTGCGAGATTTTCATAGCCAACTGAGGAGCTTCATTTTCGATTTACTGTGAGGGATTGACGTTCGCCGTATATTTAAATAATAGGTATATGGTTGTGACCTTCAGAGAGAGCGTGCTCTGCTACTGCTGACTTTTGCGTTTGTCCCAGCCTGCGACTCCTCCTGTGTTCTGTGATCCTCGTGTTGACACTGCGCTTTGTGGTGCCAATGTATACAGAGCCACAGCTGCATGGAACTCTATATACTCCGGGTGCTGATAGGGGATCTCTGCGGTCTTTAGCCTCGGTCTCTAGCTTTTTAATGAAGTGGATATCCTACATCAATCACAGCGCTATTATCCGAGACTAACGAGGGAAGCCATTGAGATCTTTAAGCACGAAAACAATTTTAACAGGAAGGAGGAAATTACGTTTCTAAATGCAGACTAGAAGCGAGTTCTGCGACACACGTCGAGCGCGTCGAAACCCCGCGCCGCCACCCCCACCCCGTCCCCACCACTGCGACGCGACAGCGGCGGTACGAATACCACGGAGCGTGCTACAGTCGAATCAGTCATCGTCGGGAAGCAAAGGAGATCACTTCGCACACTGCCTCATCGCCTTTGATAAAGTCTGCCGCAGTAGTAGACGAAACGTCAGGAAGAAACTCCATTGGACCACGGCCTTATAGCCCGGAAAACACTTTAGATAGTATCTTATTTATAGTTTCTAATTTTTTTTAACCCCTCAGACAGTGAAGCATGCTATGGGGTGTGTACTAAAACATCCCTTATTCCTCCCAAATGGAACTGTAGATGTTTAGTTTTGGAACGCGGACACTAAGAGTGTTTTCAGGAGTGCGGGTCTAACCTGAAGAGCGATAACCCAAGCATCTTATTTATAGGTAGTATTAGCGGGTGCAAATCGTTAACTCCACGCCGCAAGGGAGACACGTTTTAGAAAATACTGTTTTTTCACTCTGGGGTATAGAGCCGATAGTTATTCCGTGACGTTCCATCTTGGGTGCGAATAAACCCGTTCGTTATACGATATGCACGATTTCCTACTAAAAATTGAGAAAAAGAAAACTAAACAACGCACTGTAGAAAGAAAAAGATTCAGCAAGATGTAGACGGCTTCTTGGATTCTTGATGTTATGGTGAATAAAATATTACTATATGCTATTATTGCAAACTCGGGGGTTCAATAATTCCAGTGTAACGATTTAACACGAAAACACTATTTATTTATTCCACAAATACACACAGGTACAATTCGACTAGTAAATAACTCACTACTGAACACTTTATAGCCTTCTATTATCGCTTCGTACTTTAGCTTACTTATAGATCGCTTAAAATAAGACTACTACTTAACCGCGCCCGCTATGCGCCTTTTATACACAATCCTAAAATTACAGAAAAACCTAGAAAGTTCTTGATAAGAATTCTTGAATAATCTCACATAAAAAAAGGTTATAAACAACTGCCTTCTAGATAAACACAGCAATAAATCACTCGTGTCAGCCATGACGCGGCGCGGATAGGTCGCGAAGCTCCACCGACCTCACGCGTTGCCCCGCCCCCGATGTTTTCCGATATCACGTCATTAATCTTCTTTATAATTGTATAAGGTCCTTTCCAATTTTGGCTAAGTTTGGGCGACTTCCCCACCTTTCGCCGCGGATTGTACAGTCACACCAAATCGCCATCCTGGAAGCCGCGGAAGTTAGCTAGTAAGTCATATCTTGCTTTGGCTCGATCACTGGAGATCCGTAGTTTATTCCTGACTTGTTCATGAACATTGTTAAGCCTCTCCTTGAGCTCCTCCACAAAATTCTCAGAGTTGAGCGACTCTTTTTTTGAGGTTCCATACATCAAATCCGCAGGAAGCCTCATTTCCCTTCCGAACATCACTTTCGCCGGAGTATAACCAGTGGCTTCATGCGTAGAACCTCGATATGCCATCAACATGAGAGGTTGGTCTCCATCTATCCACCATCCCATCCGATTGTGGATGCAAAGGAGTTGTCCTGATCTTGCGAATTCCAAGAAGTTCCATGAACTTCTGGAAAACAGCCGATTAAAAATTTCGGCCCTGATCAAAATGAAATTTGAGAGGGACTCCAAATCTGCAGAACATTTCATTTACTAGCACCGTTGCCACAGTCGTTGCTTCCTGATTAGGCAGGGCGTACGCTTCAGGCCATTTAGTGAAGTAATCCATGGCGACCAAGTTGTATTTATTGCCTGACTCAGTCTGAGGAAATGGTCCCGCGACATCAATTGCTACCCTCTCGAATGGAGCACCTACAGTGTACTGCACCATTCGGCCCCGTGATCTTGTTCGAGGTCCTTTTGTGGCACAACAAAATTCACACTTGCGGCACCAAGATTCGACGTCTTCATGATAATTCACCCAGTAATACCGCTCTTTAATTTTGGCCAATGATTTATTGACCCCAAATGGCCTCCGCTTGTTCCGTTGTGCATTTCCTGTAGTACATCTGATTTTCTGCTACCAGGAACAACCAACTGACTGTCTACGGACTTGCCATCCGGACTCTCCCACGCTCTCTTCAGTAATCCATTTTCTATTCTAAGAGAGTGCCACTGGGTCCAGAGCGCCTTCAGGTTTGGACTTTTACCAGCAATTTCTTGCCATTCCGGTCTCTTGTCGTCAGTCTTGGCAGAGAGGATGGGTCCAATATCTGATCATTCATTTGTTCTTCTCGAAGCGTCTGTGTGTTCCAGCCATCGTTTATTTCCACCGACGATCTCCTTAGAGAAGGTAGTCCCTCACGCTGCTCAGTTCTTTGACAATGCCGACAATCTTCTTAACATGGCCGTCTAGACAATGCATCGGCATTTCCGTGAAACCTTCCTGGTCGATGTTCAATTTGGAAATCGTACTGCTGCAGCCGCTCTATCCATCTGGCTATTTGACCTCCAGAGTTTTTCATCTGTAATAACCATTTCAAGGCTCCATGGTCAGTTCTAATCAGGAACCTTTTTCCATATATGTAGCGATGGTAATGTTTGACTGCTTTAACGATGGCCAACAGCTCCTTTCTAGTGACGCAATAGTTTCTTTTTGGCTTACTTAAAGTCTTACTGTAGTACTCAATGACCTTCTCTTGCCCGTTTTGTCTTTGAGAGAGTACTGCACCTAGACCACAGTTACTTGCATCCGTGTCTAAAATAAAAAGTCCGTCCTTTGTAGGGTAAGCCAAGATCGGACTAGAACAGAGGGCAGCTTTAAGCCTTGCAAACGCCTGACTGCAATCGTGGTTCCACAAGAACGGTGTTTTTTTTTCGTTAATTTGTGCAGCGGTTTTGCGATGTCGGCAAATCCCTCTACAAATCTCCTGTAGTAAGTACATAGTCCCAAAAAGCTCCTTACTTCATGTTTGTCTCGGGGAACTGGCCAATCTTTTATGGCAGATATTTTACTTTGGCTAGTTTTAATGCCTTGTTCTGAGATAGTATGCCCCAAGTAATCAACTTGCTTTTGGAATAGGCTGCATTTCTTGTAGTTTAACTTCAGTTGATCATTCCGTAACTTGTTGAAGATTTCTCTTAGATTCTTCAAATGCTCGTCGAAATCACGTTCCATGACAATTATGTCATCTAAGTATACCAGGCAAGTTTTCCAAGTCAGCCCCCTCAAGACAAGTTCCATTAGTCGCTTGAAAATTGATGGAGCATTGCACAATCCAAAAGGCATAACAGTGAACTGGTATAGCCCCAAACCAGTGGAAAATGCAGTCTTCTCTTTGTCTTCGGGAGCAATCTTTACTTGCCAGTACCCACTTTTTAAATCTAGAGTGGAAAACCACTTTGATCCCGATAAAGTTGCTAAGGTGTCGTCTATACGTGGTAATGGGTAGCTGTCTTTCTTGGTCACATCATTAAGTTTCCTGTAGTCAACACAGAACCGCGTTGAACCATCTTTCTTCTTAACAAGAACCACAGGCGACGACCATGGACTAGATGATTCTTCTATGACGCCCTCCTTTAACATTTCATTCAGCAAACTGTTAACTTCCTGTTGTTTAGCCAGAGGGACCCTTCGTGGATGTTGTCTTATTGGCTGGGCATCTCCTGTGTTGATCTTATGGACAACTAAATCAGTTTGACTGTTGTTGTTCTTGAAGTTGAACATATCAGATTCATCCACAGCAAATTTTATGGCAGATCGAAGTTGTTCCCTTGACAGATGACCCCAATGTCGTTTGAAAGCATCAATAACCTCTGGGGAAGCTTGGTTAGAGGATTTAATTTTGGATGTCTCTGCTTCGACACAATTGCATACCCATTGCACAGGCTCATAATTGGCAAGAACTGTTCCTTCTTTGAGCTTGATGGTCTTTTCTCCAATATTTGCAACTCGTACTGGCATAGTCTTCTTCGTGTCGGTCAAAGTTCGTGCTACCATGATTTCAGTCGTCAAATCCAGGTTAGGTTCTATAAGTCCTATGGACCACCCAGGATCACTTTCAGAAGTCATTGTGATAATTTGTTCTGAATTTGGAGGAATTTTCACATCTTCCACCACCAGTAGACGGACACTAGTTTCCACATTTCCATTTGTTAATGTAAACTCCTCATCTCCAAATATGAGAATATTCCGTTTGTGATCATAGGAGAATCCATGTTTCCTGATAAGATCCATTCCCAAAATAAACTCGTCTTTGATCCTGGCAACCAACACTTTATGCCGAACTTCGAGTCTTTCTCCAATAATGATGGTGACATCGGCTTCTCCAGTGAGTGATTTTAACATAATAGGGTTGGGCAATGGTTTTATGGTATATCCGACAAGTTTATCTGGCCTTACAATGGTCACATCTGCTCCTGTATCGATGGTAATCTGGATTTTCTGTCCCTTAATGCGTCCGGCCACTGTAAGACTTTTGCCACCCAAATTATGGACTTTAAAGATCCTGGGGGTCTTAACCGGCCCGGTCAATTGCCCCCTTGCATTGACCGGAATTAGTTTTCCTGGGACCTAGGGCGGTCTTGGTCGCTGTTCGGTCTTCTAAACGACGGCGACGAACTTCTTGCCCTATTACGTCAGTTACTCTTGATGTGACCCAGTCTGCCGCAGTTGAAACATTTTATGCCCCGATTGTCTGTTGATCGAGGCGTTCTTTCCAACAGGGCTTGTATGTTGATTGCCACATCCTGCGTCGTTTTATGTACACTTGCCATGGATTCAGTCCTTGACGTATCCTCCTCGTCATCGCAAGTTGCCATTTTTACACGAGGAGAAGAGCTAGATGACACTCGTGACGCCTCGAATTCCATGGCCCGAACTAGTGCCTCGCTGATATTCCTGGGTCTGACTAGACGTAGGTGGTATCTCATGTCACTATCGCAAACTCCCTCAATGAACCTTTCAGCGGCCAATTGCGTTTGAAAACATTTTGGGGCTGATGGGTATGCAAGGTGAATTAGTCTATCTATGTCCGCCTCAAATTCTTGTAAGGATTCACCTGACTTTTGCTGTCTCATCCTCAGCTGGGCCTGGAACACGGTTTCTTTGTGCTCATTTCCGAATCGTAGTTGTAGAGTGTGTACTAAAGCTACATAATTACTTTGATCAGCTACCGACAAAGATTGGAGTAATTCAGCCGCTTTCCACGAAGTGCTACCACTTATGATGTAGCTTTCTGGCGCTCGGACCAGCCATTAGCTTTTGCAGCTGCCTCAAATTGGGTTTTATAGATTTCCCAGGCCGTAGTACCGTCATAATCGGGAGGCTTAATTTTAGCGTTTGGTGTGCTAAAACTCTCTGTAGATACGTTGTCGTCCTCAAGTTGTTCGCGGAATTTCTTTTCTAGCTCGAGAACCTTCTGGTTGACAGCTTCGAGTCCTTCGTTAAAGGATTGCATTATTCTTTATTCCAATTGTTGCTCGCTAGCTGCGAAATGGCTCACTAATTCTTCTTTAAACCGTTTCTGTTCTTCCTTTTGTTCTATGACGTCGCTCTTGTAGTTGATCACGTCTTTCTTGTTCCTCTTTTTGTTCCTTATAACGTATTTCTTGCTCTTCTTTCTGTTCTTTATAACGTTTCTCCTGTTCTTCCCTCTGTTGCATAAGAGAGAACAGGGCGGCAAGTTGATCCTCCATCGCTTGATGTTGGCTCCTAGTCACTGGCATAAACACGTAATGTCCGGCACTCACTTACAGTTCAGCTATCTTAGTCCTCAAATTCCCACTGGAATCCCACTTCTGACACCAATTGTTGCAAACTTGGGGGTTCAATAATTCCAGTGTAACGATTTAACACGAAAACACTATTTATTTATTCCACAAATACACACAGGTACAATTCGACTAGTAAATAACTCACTACTGAACACTTTATAGCCTTCTATTATCGCTTAGCACTTTAGCTTACTTATAGCTCGCTTAAAATAAGACTACTACTTAACCGCGCGCGCTATGCGCCTTTTATACACAATCCTAAAATTACAGAAAAACCTAGAAAGTTCTTGATAAGAATTCTTGAATAATCTCACATAAAAAAAAAGGTTGTAAACAACTGCCTTCTAGATAAACAGAGCAATAAATCACTCGTGTCAGCCATGACGCAGCGCGGATAGGTCGCAAAGCTCCACCAACCACACGCGTTGCCCCGCCTCCGATGCGGCGTCGCTGCGAATCGTAACAGTATTGTTGCGAACTCAGGGTTCAATAATTCCAGTGTAACGATTTAACACGAAAACACTATTTGTTTACTCCACAAATACACACAGGTACAATTCGACTAGTAAATAACTCACTACTTAACTACTTTAGCTTACTTATAGCTAGCTTAAAATAAGACTACTCGCTAACCGCGGCGTTATTCGCCTTTTATACACACTCCTAAAATTACAGAAAAACCTAGAAAGTTCTTGATAAGAATTCTTGAATAATCTCACGTACAAAAAAAGGTTGTAAACAACTGCCTTCTAGATAAACAGAGCAATAAATCACTCGTGTCAGCAATGGCGCAGCGCGGATAGGTCGCGAAGCTCCACCAACCACACGCGTTGCCCCGCCTCCGGTGCGGCGTCGCTGCGAACCGTAACAGTATACTATAACGATTTAACTTCTATAACTGCTCTAAAAATACCAAAGTGCTGGAAGTCTCCTTCGACGGCAATGTATTATCCATTATAGGCAGAGTGTCCAGGACGTCGTAAATTGCCATAACACTAGCATCTTATTTATAGTATTTAATTTTTTTCAACCCTTCAGACGGTGAAACGTTCCATGCAGTCTATACTAAAACATCCCCTAATCCTCCTCAAATGGAACTGTAGATGTTTAGTTTTGGAACTCGGGCACTAAAAGTGTTCAGGAGGCCCTAAACTGCGATGACACTAGTATCTTATTTATAGTTTCTAATTTTTTTCGACCCCCAGACGGGGAAGCATTCTATGGGGTGTGTAGTAAAACATCTTTTAATGTTGCCAAAATGGAACTGTAGATGTTTAGTTATGGAACGCCGACACGAAAAGTATCCAGGACGCTCTGAATTGCGATAACACTAGTATCTTATTGATGGTTTTTAATTTTGGGGTTTTTAAAAATGGAGTGTCTACTAAAACATCCCTTAATCCGGCCCAAACGGAACTGTAGATGTTTAGTTTTGGAACGCGGACACTAAAAGTACCTCGGGACGGTCTGAATTTCGATGACATTAGTATCTTATTTATAGGTTTTAATTTTTTTCAACGCCTCAAACGGTGAAGCATTCTATAGGGTGTAATCCTATAGTTATGGAACGCGGACACGAAAAGTATCCAGGATGCTGCAGGATCTTATAAATGGTTTTTAATTTTGGGGTTTTTAAAAATGAAGTGTGTACTAAAACATCCCTTAATCCTGCCCAAATGAAACTGTGGATATTTAATTTTGGAACGCGGACACTAAAAGTGTTCAGGACGCCCTGAAGTGCAGTAACACTAGCATCTTATTTATAGGTTTTATTTTTTTTCAACCTCTCAGAAGGTGAAGCATTCTATGGGGTGTATAACTATAGATTTTTAGTTTTGGAACGCGGATACCAAAAGTGTCGAAGACGTCCTGAAGTGCGAAAACACTTAGATTCTTACTTATAGTTTTTAATTTTTCTCAACCCCTCAGACGGTAAAGTATTCTGGGTGTATACTAAAACATTCCTTAATCCTGCCAAATGAAACAGTAGATCTTTAGTTTTAGAACGCGGACATTAAAAGTGTCCAGGAGGCCCTTAAGTGCGATAACACAAGAATCTTATTTATAGTTTTTAATTTTTTTCAACTCCTCAGGCGGTGAAGCATTCTATGGGGTGTATACTGAAACATCCCTTAATCCTCCCCAAATGCAACTGTAGATGGTTAGTTTTGGAACGCGGACACTAAAAGTGTCCAGGATGCCCTGAACTATACACTAGCATCTTATTTATTGTTTTACATTTTTTTCAACCCTTGAATCGGTGAAGCTATCTATGAGTTGTATAAGCTATTTACTTATTATTGTCGTCAAGTAGGCGTTGGAAATTTGACTTTGACATTTTTATCGTATCTTCTCAACATGTGCTAAAAGGAGATAAATATAAAAAAAAATTGACGGTTCCAAAGGCGACTAGATGACAAAAATAACTGAATGGGTAATATATGGGAACATCCCTTGAACTTTTCTTACTCGATCTGTATATGTATAATTTTGGAACTCCAATAAAAAAAGTGTCTGGACACTCTTAATTAAAATAGAAATAGGGCATTATAGGCAGAGTCTTTATTTGGTTTTTCATCCCCTCTAATAGTGAAACATTCTACAGGAACGGCAGTACAACATCTCTCAACTACCCTAATCGAACATTACCAATTTAACACCGAAACTAATGACAGAAAGATAATGATATTTACATAAATTACTTAACTTAAACTTAAACTTGTTTTGTAAAACGTTTTTGGCTGGAGGTTTATGGCTAACTTTACGTAAACATTTTATACCGAGTTTCCTTTTAACGAAAAATGACAAAGTTTCTATATCAATGGTAAACTATTCTCTATAAAAGTAGTCAATAAATATTTTAAATAAAAAAGTTTCTGCCTTAAGTAGTTTAATTTTTTAATTGTTCTATTCTTTACAATAACCTTTCGCGGATTTTGTATGAATGCTCTACTTGTACATCGAGTGGGACAAATGTTTGCAAATACTTAGATTATTCTCTGATTGAGGATTTAACTTTCCCAATGGATTAACAGATTATTTTCATCAAAACTGAATAGATTTTGTCAAGGCTTGTTGTGAAAATCATTGTTAATATTTAATAAACCCAACTACAAGTTACCCCTTAAAAATAAAATAACCAGTATTCGAAAACTTTGAATAATAGATTAACTTACCGTCTATATCAAAAAGTACAGTATCAATCGAATCCATTAAATTTTTTATTTCCTGATGTGAGAGTTCACTAATTTTCTTAAGTTTATTCGACATCTTTATTCTAGGAGTCTTCACTGTTCAGTGAGGCTGCTATAAAATCTAGTAACATTTGCACTCGCTATTTGTATTATATAAAATTATCACAATTATTCATATTGTCGTAAGTTTGTTGGAAGATTATAGATATTTACTTAATGCAATAAATTGTTTGTCAGATAGGTTTATCATTCTATTGAAGAAGATGGAAAATGTATCATTACATATAAGTTAAAATGTATGAGCGTCAATTCCGATTGTTCACCTGCTTAAAGGTCTCACTATGACCTTCAATTTTTGATACATATATACAGTGCTCCAAATTGACTTCCCATGTATTGAGACCTCGGAAACTAAAGGATTTATGAAGTTGGTTCAATGGGGAAAGTTTAAGACAATTCTATTAGTAACGTAACGACAAATTTATCCCCAATTTAACTCAGCTTTTTAACTCATGTAAACTGCTAACAAAAAAGATCGATACGGCAAAAATTTTGGTCACATTTGAAGATCTGTATCTCGGAAATTCCTCAACCAAAATTCGTAACTTAACGAGACTTTGAAAGACCGAGTCTTCTAGAATCACGGTGGGAGACCAATTTTAAAGAAAAGTTATTTTTTAAAGGATATACAGGATAAAGAAAAAAGCACTGTAAAATGGTAGCATTTCAACCCACTGCATTTGGTAGCTAGGATAATTTCAGAACATTCGTTCGTATGACATTTAATGGCCTTGACTGATATCTCGGGCGATTTTTTTTCGTTTAATGGCCTACAAAAAAAATTAAGGGGGGTTTTTCAAAAAGTTTGCGTTTTCTTATAAGTTTCCCTGTATGGCGCTAATGCCCCTGCCAATTTTAATGAGATAAATTATTTCTAAATGATAAATGATTCGCAAATCAGTGGCGTAGACGCAAAGTTAATAAAACATTTCTATTCCATGTTGTACAAGAATGGCAAAAAAATGTTGAGAAACCTATCAATATTTTGTTAACTACGACGTCATAGCGGGTGTCCTAACTTTAAGACTCCTATTATGATTACATTTAGGAGCTTTGATCGATCTATCGGGACGTTTTTTGCGGTTTTTTGTTTTTTTGTCCTCGAGAAGAGTTACGGGACGTTTTACAAAAAGTTTTGCACCTTCCTATAAGTTACAGTGTTTTGCGGGAATACCCGCGCCAATAAAACTAATAAACTTTAAAAGTTTATTGATTTTAAAATCATTGGCGTATATTGGCAATTAATGAAACAAAAAAAAGTGTTAGAGATAATAAAATAAAAAAGGAAACTGCTAAAAAAAAATCGATACGACATAATTCTTGGAAATTTTCAAGGCGTTTTGTCTCAGAAACCACTTATGATAAATTCATAGTTTGAAAAGGCTCTGAAATAACGTTTTTTCTAGAAATAACTCCCTGGGCCAATCTTTAATTATACCAGTTTAATCAATGTTATACGGGACAAAAATGTAAAATTTTAAATAACTTAATTTGATATCTACGGTAAATCTGAACTTTTCTTTCGGGACACGGGTCCCAATAATTTATCCTCAATTAACTACACACTTTTATTTACTTTTAACTATTACAACACGATTAAAACACAATTACTCTCTACTAACAATTCGCACTGTTCGCTTGTCCGCTTATTTCTACACTGCACTATCCACTATCTATTCCATCCTATCTCGCACGACTTGCTGGTTTATATACCCGGCCTGAACACGCTCTCGTACTTTCGAGAACGGAGGCGACTGTTCCCGGTTCCCTGTTCTCGTTTATTCTAAATGGGTTCCCGGAGTTGCGGTCGACGCTCGGCTTTGCCGCTTCGTCCCGAATCTGTGTGGACCGAAGGTGGGGCGTAAGAGTAGCTATCTTGGGACATTTACGGAGTTTTTTGTTGTTATGCCCCAAAAAAAAAGTTACAAGGCATTTTCAAAAAGTTTGCAGTTTTTATTTGTTGCTCTGTATAGCGAGTGTAGGTTACACCTGATTATAATGAGATAAATATGGAGACGCTAATAATGTGTGGGCCCACGGAAATGTATATATAATAAACACCATGGAAACGAAAGAAACAAATTATGACATGTCAGAGACATAAATTTGAAGCATCTGTCCACTGCCATTTAGACTATAAGGCCGTGAAGTAGAAAGAAAGTCCAAGGTCACTATTTGAAATGTATGGATTTCATATGATTTTGTGTATATTTTCCGTGATTTCACTGCGACTATTCGGTTTTTTTAATGCGAATTTTGTTTTTTTGAACATTACTGGACTTCAGTAAACGTATATTAGAGCTTGTGCTAACTTCGGAACCATGCAAATTAGTGCTTAATAAGAACTGTGAAAATGCCTTACCGGTGTTGTGTGCCGGGGCGCAGCACAAACTTAAAGAAAGGACCTAAAAAATCGGTTTTTTGGTTTCACAGGAATAAAGAATTAAGACAAAAATCGATTAGAGAGACCATTAAAAGAGAAGATTTCTTGCCTGGAGAACATAGTAGGGCACGTTTATACATAAATAATAGAGACAAGAATTTTAGAAAAAGTTAGGTTATCCCTCAGATTTCGTTTATAAACAAAGCACGAATTCCATGAACTTTGTAGAAAAATGGTGTTTTAGGTATGTGAGGCACATTTTCGCAAGGATGAAGAACAGAAAAAGGCTATTTTTTTATCATGAAGAAACAGGTCAGACTTTGGAAGCACCTTTGGGCATTCCAAAATTGAACTGTTGTAAGAACTTATTACACACTAATATTAAAATTGAAAATATGCAATCTTCATTATCAAAAAGGGGGAAAAAAGGAAAAAGAGTGTTTTGTGGTAAGCAGTACCCCTTTTTCCTTTTTCCCCCTTTTTGATAATGTAGATTGGATATTTTTAATTTTAACATTAGGTATAAATATTTCCTACGTACAGTATAAATGTAAGTCTCTATCTACATATTGATATCACTCATACCTTAAATGTTTTGCAGTTCATACTGATGAAGATGCCATAGGGCATCGAAACGTCTAAAACAGTTGGAAGTTTGAGGAAAGGAAAAACACTGTATTTTTTTTGTTTCCCATCACCTAAATACCACACCCCAAGAACGCCACCCCGTATATGGAATAATGTTTTATTAACCTTGCGTCTACGCCACTGGTTTGTGAATCCTTTATCTTTTACTATAAATAATTTATCTCATTAAAATTGGAAGCGGCATTAGTAACCGCCGAATACGTCCCGAGATATCAGCCAAGGCCATTAAATGTCATACGAACGAATCTTCTAAGATTATTCTAGCTACCAAATTGCAGTGGGTTAATATGCAACCATTTTGCAGTGTTTATCCTGTATGTCCTTTGAAAAGTAACTTTTGTTTAAAATTGACCTCCCACCGTGATTTTAGAAGAATCCATCTTTCAAAGTTTCTTTAGGTTACGAATTTTGGCTGAGGATTTTCCGAGATACAGATCCCCAAAAGTGACCAAAATTTTTACCGCATCGATCTTTTTTTTTAGCAGTTTAGTTTCCGAGATTCCTATATATAAAAGGCCAATTTGGGACACACTTTTCTAAAAGGTATTTCTTACTTATAGCGATTTCCAACTTTATAATTTGAGAAATAATCGGTTTTTTCCTTTTTTTTTGTTGTCTTCTTTCAGACACTGCAGATGCGTCAGTCCCATTGGTTCAGTAATAAAAAAAAAATGTATTTTGGGTGCTACTTCCAATCAAATTCGGTTTTCTACATTCACAGAGGTGTGAAATCCTCCCATTCAGATGAATACAGCATAAACAATATTAAAAATTTTCTTCAAATTTACCAAAGGGGGTATAAATTGTTTTCTAACGATTTCCAACTTTAAACCTCTTTAACTTGAGAAATAATAGACCGATTGGAGTGATTCCAAGATTTTTTTTCTTGCTGTCACCTTTCAGACACTATAAACGACAGTCCATTGTTTCAGTATTTTTGCAGATAGACTTCTTCCAAGTCGGATTCTTTAGAAATCAGCTCTGAACACACATCGTTAAAAAACTGTCAAATTTGGTTTGCTACGTTCAGAGAGTACTGCATTCGTCTTATTCAGATGAACAACAGCATAAAAACAAATGTCAAATATTTTTCGAACTGACCAAAGGTGGTTAATAATCTTTCTTTTTCAGAGAGTTCCAAATTTAACCCCCTATAACTTGAAAAATAAGAGACCGTTTATAGTGCATTCAACAATTTTTTCTGTTTCTTGTTGTCCTCTTTCAGATTCTGCAGATGTGGCAGTCCCATTAGTTCAGTAGTTTTGGAGATAGACTCCTTCGATGGTCGAATGGATAACTTTAAACATACATCGTCAAAAACCAAGTTACGATTCAGAGATCATTGAAATCGTCCCATTCAGATGAAAACCAGCAAAAAAAATTAAAATTTTTCCTCGAACGAAGTTTGAACCTCTATAACTTGAGAAATAATAGATCGACTGTAATGAATCCGACGGATTTTTTTCTGCTTCCTCCTTTAGATACCGCAGTAATATTCTTTCAGGTATTGCAAACGGCAGTACCATTGGTTTAATAGTGTTGAAGATAGATCCCTTCAATGGTTGATTTTTGGGCATTTTTAAAATCACATCGTTAAGATCTAACTTACGGTCTTCCCGCTAATCTAGCCAATGGTAACGGCAGTACCATTGTTTCAGTAGTTTTGGGGATAGACCCCTTCAATGGTTGATTTTTGGGCATCCTTAAACACACATCGTAAAAATCTAAATAAGCGTGCTACTTTCAATTAAATTCGGTTTGTTACATTTAGACGGATCTGAAATCCTCCTATTCAGATAAGTCCAGCATAAAAAAAAATTTTGAATTGACCAAATGGGAGATATTCCTTTTTTTGTAACTATTTCAAAAACTTGTATAACTTGAGAAATAATTGACCGATTAGTGTGAATCCAACGGTTTTTTCGTTTTCATGTTGTACTCTTTCAGATCCCGTAAAGAACAGTCCGTTGGTTCCGATATTTGGACGACACCTTTGTATTTGGAGCCATGGCGAGGGCAAACTTCAAAACTTCCTCTTACACCTCAACTCTATCAACCCAAAAGTTCAATTCACTATGAAGATAGAAAAGGAAGGGCGCCTACAGTTTATGGATATTTTGGTATCAAGGAGGCCGAATGGGAAGCTTGCGCACACCGTTTATACAAAACCAACAGACACTGTCCGATACCTCATTAACGGATCAAATCATCATCCCAGGCAGAAAGAGGGAGTCATAATGACTCTGTGAGAGCCAAGAGAATTTGTGAGCCGGCTGAATTGGAACGGAAAATGAAGCATCTGGAAAGAGATTTTGGTTGGAATAGGTACAGCAAGCACGAGTTCGATAGGACCGTCCGTCCAAGGAATGTAGAGCGCCAGGAAGGAACAACGGGAGAAGATGAAGAAAAACGCGGAAGGACTAGACTACCATACATCCACAAAGTAACGGACAGAATCGGCAGGCTACTGGAAAAGCACAGTGTTAAAACTGTCTTTAAACCCACTCGCACAATACAAGAGAGCTTGAGGTCGGCCAAAGATCGCAGAGATTCCCTATCGACGCCCAGAGTTTACCGAGTTCCATGCTCAACCAAATAACGCAGTGTCAACACGAGCATTACGGAGCACGGGAGGAGTTGCAGGCTGCGATAAATACAAAAGTCAGCAATAGATTAGTACGCTCTTTCCGAAGGTCACGACATCCTTTTCAACAAGGTGAATATTTTATATTAATCGCAGGGCTTCTATCCGAGACTAACGAGAGACGCCATTGAGATCTCTAAACACGACAACAATTTCAGCAGGAAGGAGGAAATTACGTTTCTAAATGCAGACTGGAAGCGAGTTCTACAAAATAAATCAAGTGCGCCGCAACTCCGCGCCACCACTACTCCCACCCCAGTCCCTCCACTGCAGCGCGACGGCGCCGGCGGGGGAATAAATACAGCGGAGCTTACCACAGTAGAATCAGTCAACGTCGGGAAGCACGGGAGATCACTTTGCCCCCCAGGTAGCACAACTGACCAGTTGGACGTCTGCTGGACGTCGGTTTTAAGTCATTTTTGGTCAATACGTCAATTGACCTAAGCAGGATGTCTCTATGAACGTCCAGTGGACGACCAACAATGGTCATCATATTATAATGATCAAAATAATCTAATCATTTTTTCTGCTCAGACTTCTGACTAGTAGGTAGGTATCTAGGTACCTACTGATTATTCTTGATATATCTTTAATATGTTTAGCATATATTAGAAATACATGCTTATTTAAGATGATGGAAAGCAAGTATTTTCCATGGATTATTATATTTATTTTAGATTATTTATAAATTCATATATGATAAATAGAAAAGTGTAAACACTACAAGGATTTAAGATTTCAGAATGCTAAACAAAAATTCAACAAGTGTGAGGCGTACCAGTGGTGGAAAGAGAAGTGTTAATTTCTGCTTCCATGAGGTAGGTAGGTACTCACTCGTTTTTACTTTTTGTTTATTATTTAAAATATTAAATCCTTGAATAGTGTTTACACTTTTGTATTTATTTTATATGAATTCAGTTAGATAATGCTCGACGGAAAAGACTTGCGTTAGGTTATCATCTTAAATAAGCATAAATTTCTATTATATGCTGAGCCTAAGGATTCATTACACATAGCTTTCTTGCGTTTCAGCTCTGAGGAAGACTAAGTAAATAGTCGAAACGTTGGCAATGTTCTGATAAAGAAGAGTATTATTTGATCTAACTCTGCTAACCACCAGTATTATATTTCCAAGAAAACATGTTTAAAATATATAATGAATTTTTTTTATGATAAAATCCACAGCGTGATATATTAAACACGTAGCGACGTCAATAAATGGACGTCGGAAGACATCTAAACGGAGACGTCAACAAATGGACGTCTTGTGAATGTAGCCGTCATTTGGACGTCTTGCTACCTGGGCCGTTGCCTCATCACCTTTGATAATGTATGCCGCAGTTGTAGACGAAGCGTCAGGAAGAAATTCTATTGGATAATTTTTAACAGCATCGGCGTGAGCGATTAAATAACAGAAGCAAATTTAGTATTAATTTAATTTCTTCTGTTTTAGTTTAAAGGGACTTAATTTTCTCATACAAATCAGCCAAGCTTTTAGCCACGTAGTCTGGTTTAAGTTCCTCAGGATCCTTCCAATTAGCAACGTGCTCCTCCGTCGACATTCCTGTTAGTACCAAGCAAGTCTTAAATCCTGCATTGACATCAAAAGCTACGTCACTCAAAATTCTATATGATTAAAAAAAAGTTTATATAACAGCATTCACAAGACAAAAACATACATATCTCCAACCATTAGTACCGGATTGCTGTCTCTAATATCAAACTTGGATTTAACCAGGCATTTTCCTGGTTTGGCCAGACCAATAGATGTGAGGTTGCCCCACTGCTCCAAAGCATCTATTATGCGTTTTGGACCTGTATTAAGATATATTTTAATGGAGACCAGATGAGTTGATTAAAACGTTTTGCATCCTATTAACTTAGCGAATGTACCGAGAGGTCCAAAATCTTCGCTAGTTCCGGTGAGTACTTGCACACCAACATTGTTCTTCAGTATAGTTAAGGCAACTTGCATTGTGCCATATTGGACATTAAAATGTATGTCTACCAATATTATTCCAACGTTTTTGCACATTTCTAAAGCTCTTAGTGTAAGGTCTCTCACAGCTCCCATATCTTCTTCTAATCTTGTAGGTTGGATATCCTGTTAGAATAGTATCAATATTATCCAACAAGCATATAATGCAGGCCACTATTCCTGAATGTGGCTTTTGCGCCCACGAGCGTAGCGAGTAGGGCGATTGGGAATGATGGCCTACATTATTTATTGTTTTGATTTTCAAAGTCGAAATGACCGTTATGTACGGCCATAATAGTTTAACCTTCCAGATTAGTACCACACTAGGCTTCAACCTAGGTATATGTCGCAGAACAGACTATGTTTCCAAAATGTTTAACTTTTTTTTTCTACCTATCTCTTTGTACATTACCGCACACAGTACACATTTCTGATAAGGTTATCTTGCGGCTCTCTTTTCTTTTGTCAAACCAAAGATCCAAGCACCGATGTACTCTTGACGTAATGTGTTCTAAATTCATCGTTGATTATCCCGGTGTCCATGATAAAGATAAATCATCGGACTTCTTGAAGACGAAAGAGATAGACTAAACGAATAACGTCGTCGAGACTTTGGCAACAAGTTACATCAACGTGTTGTCGTCTAATAAAAGGTCTCGGAAATCCAGAAAAAGATCAAAAGTCCATTTACTTGATTATGTCTTCCTTTTCGGTCAAAAATGCAAAGACTTTTAGATGACATTTTCTAATAAACACGAGATACTTTTAAAACACCACCGTATTACGTGTTCAGCCTTGGACAAAAATTTTTAATGAGTTTTAGGATGAATATGTCCTCACTTCATAACTAATCACATTGTATCCTGCTTCCCTCAAAACTAATATAGAGTTTGTTGAGGTGATGGCAAGAATGTCCTTTTTGAAATTAGCTTTGCGTAGGTATTCTAGAAAAGCTACGTTAGGTGTTATTATTTCCTCAGCTTTAGCTCTAAAAGGCCTTAAGTTGGTCATTGTAACGTTCTGGGGTCTAATTGAGTTGTCGGTAACAAAACCAATTTTTTTATCCAATTCTCTCAGCTTGAGAGTGGCCTGATCTGCACCAGGAATTACGTTTTTAAATTCTATTAGACATCCTAAAAATATAATTGTTCATTTGTGTGTTCATTGATGTGAATATTTTACAGCGTTTCCTTTAAACGGTGCTGCGCTGATGGCTTTAAGAATTTTAGTAATGACAAAGTTACTATATCAATGGTAAAAATTTCTTCGAAAAAGATGTCAATAAATATCTAAATTTATCCTGAAGTAGTTCCTTTTTTTTTATTTATCCTTAAGCAGAATTTGTATGAATGTTCTATCTATACATCATTTAGTGGATAAATTTGAAGCAAAAATTTGATTTTACATGCTGCACCTTTTTCGTAATGTGTCCATTATATCGATAAAATATGATATACTTAGGGCCGGTATTTTGAATCTCGATCACGAACTTGATCAAGTAATCATTGGTCAAATGTTACAGAGCGATTAAACCGCGGTTAGTATTGATGGAGTATAATGGGCTGGTATTTTGAAAATCGATTAAATTATTCGAACACTGATTATCTTTTTAACTGCCTGATTGGATATTTTAAGTGCTGATCATTCTTAATCAGATATCAAATACCAACATACTTTGATTAATTTTTAATTTAATGCTAACCTGAACCAGGTGCTAAATATTTAACCGTCGTTTGCAAAATTTTTATACTATATTGTTCCAAGCTTTTATCAAGTTAAGTAGTTTACAAACCTTTGTTGTTAAAAATGGACTTGAATAAGCTTTCTGAATACTTGGATGATGTCAACGAAGTAATCGAAGAATACATAAATAATATTCCACCATATTCTGTCTCGATAAAAAGAAGATCAGTTTAATTTGTGTAATGACGCACATTTTGCGACAAATCGAACATTTCATAACTCATGGAAAATTCGTATCCTCAGTAATTAAAAGACGGTAAACAAAATAAGTTAAAAATTGTTCACAATATATAACATTCTGTTCTCTACTGCAGATGTAAACTAAATAATTACTCTACTCTTTTCTACCACCTTTAAATAGTAGATAAAGAAAACTACTTTCTAAATTAAAATTTTAGCTTGAATTAACCAACATCGACCCAATTAATCTTAAAAAATCAATTAAAAAAAAATTGATTTTAAATCGAGAGATAAAAGTAAAGTCAATTTTTTATTTCATGTCATTCTGAAAAACAAAAACCGCAAATGCTTCATCAAAAGTCCTATTTTTGAACTATAAACATCAAGCAAACAACTCTTTTTTTTTAAACCTTAACAAATCACTTGCTAATTCAAAAATCGTAAAAAAATAGGTATTTTTGAATTTAAAAGCACATGTAATGTTTTGTTTCAATGAAAAATTCTAGTTTTGGCTCACTAACATCAAGAAAAAAAAAACATTTTTCTTAACTTAAAAAAATTAACCTAAATTTTTTCTTGAATAGCGAAAAAGCAATTTAAAACATTCCTGTTCTTAAAACACCACCAACGAAAGATACATCTTCCTAGGATAAAAAAAAAAGTTATTTCCGACTATCGAAAAAAAGCAGTTTTGTTTCACAAAATAGTCCCGTTTTTGTTCTCACTTTTTTGTATCCTCAAAAATAATTTAACAAACCACATTGTTGGGTGCAGTGAGTTTTGCTTCACCAAAAGCTCACAGTTTGTACCTTCACATCGATCAAAAACTTAGTTAGTAAGCTCAAAAAATTGTTTTCTAAGTCAAAATATAATAAGTGAACAAACCTTTTTGCTGCTTAAAAAAAAATTTTTTAAAAAGCAATAGTATCCAAAAAAATATTTTTTTAACTTTACAAAAACTACTTTAATATATTTGCCTGAAAATTCAGAAAATTCTTAGGTTTGCTTCAATAAAAATTCACAATTTTGTACCCCATCATTGACCAATAACTCATTTTTCGAAATGTAAAAAAAAACAAGTTTTAAAAGCAAAATCTAGTCTTGAATCGAGAGAAATCAAAATTTTTGTTTCTTTGGAAAGTTCCGTCTTTTTTCTTTAATCAAAACGGGTCAAAAGGAACTTTTTTAACTTTTTATCTAAACAATTAAGTACTTTGTAAATCAAAATATTGACTTGAAACAGATAGAAATCTGAATGTTGTGTTTCATGGATGGCGTAATGAAAGTATGTAATTGGACTTTTGTTCTTTCATCCCTTTTCTTTTAACATTTTACAATCAACTAGATGACATTTTCTAATCAACATCCCTTAGGGTTTTTGATATTATAGTTCTCGTGGGTTTCAGGAACAGAGAGTTCTATATGGGGCCACGTAAAAACGGGACTCACGGGCTCGGTATTCGGCAAAAAACAACAAACAACTAATTTTAAAAAACATTCGTATTTTCTCTCCCGATTATGAACTTGATCAGGTAATCATCGGTCAAACGTTATAGCCCAATTAAACCGCGATTAATATTGATTATTTTGGTATGTTTTTTGGGAGTTGGATTGGCTAATCAAATTATTTCACCACTGTTTTATACACTTTTACACATTTTCGAAATTAGTTGTTGGTTGTTTATTGCCGAATGCTGAGACTTTAAGTACTCAATCAATAGTAAATTCGTGATCGGGATTCAAAAGGCCGGCCCTTAGATTTTTTTCAAACTCATTATGCTATACAATTAATTCAATTTGGAAAACCAGAGGCATTGGTGCTTAGACCCTCAATTAAGCTTTATTTGTTACTGCGAAAACAATTTCAACATTGTAATTCACTGACCGAGCATTCTGTATGGTACGCATTATACGTATGCACATTCATCGTTCTGCATGGTACCAAAAAACTGCGTATTTCGAATTCTCATAAAAACAATACATTTCAACAAAACATTCTGTGAGTCAGTGCAGTCAGTACATCGCCCAAGACGAGTTCTTAGTTTATTAATAACCGAAATAGTATTTTCTGATGGGGATGTGTTCGGGTTTCGATGTTTCTGATGGGGATGTTCTTCGGGTTTCGATATTTAGTACGGTGTTATTAAGTTTCTGAAGGCCATTTGGAAAACAGTTTTACACTCATATGAGTAAGTGTTTGAATTGAAGTCTATTTCGAAAATAAAACATAAAACTGAAGAGAAGAAGATGCTATTTTTTATTCTTAAGGTAAGTTCACTATCAAAGTTTCTTGGGACAACCTGTTCGTGAATATGTAAACTATTTCGGTTTTAGAAACTTTTAGACGGCTCTTGTAAAGATGACGGACATACGAATTAAGGCGTTTAGTTACTGTTTCTACAAATATTTCAATTTCTAGTAAACAATATCACATGATGCACGGAAATAGTAATTAAGGTACCTAGAGCATTGTAAGGATAAAACGCATTAGGTCGATAGTGTAGAACCAGAGGGCCCCTGGCCTGAAGGGTATACCTCGACCGAAGGCGTTATGTCTTATAATGCACACGGTGTCTTCAACGTTTAATGTCCGACTTCTTTTACTTAATAGCTATTTATGTAACCAGTTACGAAAAGTCCGATTTTGTGTAACGAATGAATGTTTGCGGGACGAGCCCAGCGAGTTCCCGCAATTTGAATGAGATACACAAAAAAGGTTTTTCGTCACGTGTTTCATACAAGATTTTTTCTAATTTTGACTACAAATACCTACTTAGAGAGAGAATTATTATTATTAAACTTCAATATTTACTTTTAAACCACTTTGTATCTACTTAATACCGTAAAACTATAGCAACGGTGTGCCACAGCCGAAACCTGCAACTGGTGGTGACACCAACTTTTCATCACTAGTTACGAAAGATTTTACTTTTCGTAACTAGTTACGAAAAGTAGGACGTTACGTCACTATCATCAGTATTGAAAAGTGTCACTTTATATGTCAAAATTAGAAAAAAAATATTAAATTGCATGTATTATGGTCTGATATGAATTACAGATGTTTATACCTAACCTTGGCAACACACAACAATGATGGTTTTGATTTACTTATCAAAGTACACCGGCGTGAAGTTGGCAGCCAGAAGTTAGCAGCTTTTTTTCCTATGATAACCGAATGTCCAGTGGCGTCGATAGACCAATAAGAAAGTTCTCTTATTTCAAATTCATTTATGATTTTTAAACATTTTCAGCAAACAATACATACATTTATTAAGTCCGAACTATGTGATGCCGTTTCGGAAGGTCTTAAAAGGGGTAGACCCGAAAAGGAATTATTTCAATTTTTCCCATGATGGCCCAATTTAATTTATTCGAAATTAACAGGGTACATTTGCGGGGACATAAGAATTTAGGAAAAGCTAAAAACATTTCTTGCAAATGTGTCTGAGGGCGTTTTTCTAGGGGTAGACCCGGAAAGGGATGATTTCAATTTTTCCCATGATGGCCCAATTTAAATTAATCGACACTAACAGGGTGTATTTCTGGAGATATAAGAATTTAAGAAAAAGTAAAAACATTTCTTGCAAATCTGCCTAAGGGCGTTTTCTAGGGGTAGACCCGGAAAGGGATGATTTCAGTTTTTTTCCATGATGGCCTAATTTAAATTAATCGAAACTAACAGGGTGTATTTCTGGGGATATAAGAATTTAAGACAAAGTAAAAAACATTTATTGCAAATGTGCCTGAGGGCGTTTTCTAAGGGTAAACCCGGAAAGGGATGATTTCAGTTTGTTTCCATGAAGGCCCATTTAAATTAATCGAAACTAACAGTGTGTATTTGTGGAGACATAAGAATTTAAGAAAAAGTAAAAGCAACTCTTGCAAGTGTGCCTGAAGGCGTTTTCTAGGAGTAGACCCAGAAAGGGATGATTTCAGTTTTTTTCCATGATGACCCAATTTAAATCAGTCGAAACTAACAGGGTGATGTATTTCTGGGGATATAAGAATTTACAAAAAAGTAAAAACATTTCTTGCAAATGTGCCCGAGGGCGTTTTCTAGAGGTAGACCCGGAAAGAGATGATTTCAGTTTTTTTCAATGATGGCCCAATTTAAATTAATCGAAACTCACAGGGTATATTTCTGGGGATATAGGAATTTAAGAAAAAGTAAAAACATTTCTTGCAAATGTGCCTGAGGGCGTTTTCTAGAGGTAGACCCGGAAAAGAATGATTTTAGTTTTTTCCCATGATGGCCTAATTTAAATTACTCGAAACTAACAGGGTGTATTTCTGGTGATATAAGAATTTAAGAAAAAGTAAAAAACATTTATTGCAAATGTGCCTGAGGGCGTTTTCTAAGGGTAGACCCGGAAAGGGATGATTCCAGTTTTTTGTCCATGAAGGCCCATTTAAATTAATCGAAACTAGCAGGGTGTATTTATGGAGACATAAGAATTTAAGAAAAAGTAAAAGCATCTCTTGCAAGTGTGCCTGAAGGCGTTTTCTAGGGGTAGACCCAGAAAGGGATGATTTCAGTTTTTTTCCATGATGACCCAATTTAAATCAGTCGAAACTAACAGGGTGATGTATTTCTGGGGATATAAGAATTTACAAAAAAGTAAAAACATTCCTTGCAAATGTGCCTGAGGGCGTTTTCTAGAGGTAGACCCGGAAAGAGATGATTTCAGTTTTTTTCAATGATGGCCCAATTTAAATTAATCGAAACTCACAGGGTATATTTCTGGGGATATAGGAATTTAAGAAAAAGTAAAAACATTTCTTGCAAATGTGTCTGAGGGCGTTTTCTAGGGGTAGACCCGGAAAGGGATGATTTCAATTTTTTCCATGATGGCCCAATTTAAATTAATCGAAACTAATAGGGTGAATTTCTGGGGATATAAGAATTTAAGAAAAAGTAAAAAACATTTATTGCAAATGTGCCTGAGGGCGTTTTCTAAGGGTAGACCCGGAAAGGGATGATTCCAGTTTTTTTCCTTGAAGGCCCATTTAAATTAATCGAAACTAACAGGGTGTATTTGTGGAACCATAAGAATTTAAGAAAAAGTAAAAACATTTCTTGCAAACACCCTGTTAGTTTCGATGAATTTAAATGGGCCTTCAAGGAAAAAAACTGGAATCATCCCTTTCCGGGTCTACCCTTAGAAAACGCCCTCAGGCACATTTGCAATAAATGTTTTTTACTTTTTCTTAAATTCTTATATCCCCAGAAATTCACCCTATTAGTTTCGATTAATTTAAATTGGGCCATCATGGAAAAAACTGAAATCATCCCTTTCCGGGTCTACCCCTAGAAAACGCCCTCAGACACATTTGCAAGAAATGTTTTTACTTTTTCTTAAATTCCTATATCCCCA